>JAHDVF020000127.1:0-281161 GCA_022606425.2 Lepidostoma basale | reverse complement strand
TCCCTGATGGGGTAGGGAGAAATAATTGACCTCCACACTGTTCTTGCCCACAACATTATATATCATCATGTCATGCACGCACGTCGATTTCTCCACACTCACCTGGCCGACATCTAATATTTGATTGATTTGATCGTGCCATGTATTCCTCGGTCTTTCTATATTTGTAGTTCCGTAACATCGTTTATATATACTTATATGTCGTTTATATACGAGTACATTTAAACTATCAGTAATATAAATTGTAACGAATGTATGATAATAAACTGCATTTATCTTCATATCTGGATTGCATTTCAATGCAAAATCATTTCCATTTCATTTCTTTTAGAATTTGAAAGTAATACATATCAAAGGAAGTCATATGAAGATACTGATACAAAAGGTTATTCGAGTGGGATTCAGAATATTTCCAGTCACTTCCTTGTTGCAAAGACAAGTGATATCCGAAATATCATTTTTATTTGCTTACGTATTTCCTTATATTGCACTTTCCGCGTTCTTCTACAATCGACTGCTGGAAAGAGAATCCTCATATCAGGAAACAGTTACACATAGTATAGAATCATGAAGCATAATAAATTAATAACGATAATAGGAAAGGTGACAAAAGTTGTAGGTAATATTATTATTTTTTAACAAGATTGTACAGGAGAAAAGTTTTTATTGTACCATATATTAATGGGGAATAAGAAGGAATTTTGTTATTTATAACAATTAATTTACATTTTTTTGGCCTTTAAAATTTCAAAATTTTCTAATTTCTCTAATTTTTAAGGATTATTTGCTAAATATTATTTGCTATATTTCTATTCTAATTATTGTTTTATTATTATTATATTTTCCACCTTTAATAATATTTTCTCCTATAAAGAGTAACTTACCGTTCTTTTAATTAAAATATTTAGGTATCTAACTCAATTTCAGCAAGAACTTCAAAATTATACCAAAGAAATTATTCAAATTGACATAGGAACAAATACACACAAAGATTCGAAAAATCCCGAAAATTTGACATTTGATATATTATTGTAACACCTGATAATGTCAACATTGGTTGATAAAACAGCTGTCGCGTAAAATAAAATACAATTGTGATACAAAAAACAAAGTTTATTCATTAACAGTTTAAAACTAATTTATAGTATCTGTTTTCTAGAAAATTCATTACAATTTATGTTAAAGATATGTTTCACCTGTCTAAGGTATTATCAAATGACGATTGCTAATGCCTTAGACAGACAAAACTATCATTCGCATAAATTGTTATAAATTTTTTAGAAAACATACGTTTTCATTAGTTTTTATTATTTAGTATTGAGTAAAATAATTAAATTAATTATTTAATATGGACAAGAAACAATAAATATTTTAATATCTGTTTATATATATACTAAACTGATACCCCTGAATTATTGTTATTAATATCTCAATAGAGAAATATGATGTTTTAATAGTTTGTATCTAATATGATGTCTAACAAAGTTGTTGATTAGTTATTGACTCTGGGATACGGGTGGGTGACGTCCTTTACTTGCTTTGATTATGTCACTACAGAGATCTGACACCACGAGACTTCCTTATTACCAACATAATAGTACGAGGCGATCGAAGTTTACCATCTGCTCTTTGTTCTTATATAGGTACGCTCTGTTGGTACACGATAGGTAGGCACTCGCATACTTTATTATGTGTCACGTTGCTGTGACAAAACATGTTTCCTGACCTTTCGATTATAATTGTTTGAAATCTCTGCTTATTTGAGGTAAAAATAGACGGATATGAATTTATATGCCTTAGGTAGGATATAAAAATCCAAATTTTGCCTGTTTTAATCCTGATTCATTTCTAAATGAGTTCTGAGTCATTGATTTGCTTTTAAATATTTTGATATTTACCTCTCCTTAGCGAGAATATGTAAATAGTACCTACGCATTGCTAAACTAACTAATGAACCATCACGCTATCTCTCCGAAAAGGTACCTAGAAATAATGTACTGCCACCCTATTCTTTCCTGACATACTTGTCCCAATTCCTTTTTATTCTTACATCGTGCCATGCACGAACGATTTCTTACATGGCCGACATTTTATATTTGTTTGATTTTATCATGCCACGTTTTCCACGGCCTTCCTCTTTATTTAGTTCCGTTTGCATCGTTAACACATATTTTCTTTCGTTATTTTAAGAGCGGTACTAGAACACTATTGTGCCATCTTAGCTTTTTTTTGATAGACTAAAATCCAAGGTGAAACATTTCACTTCGAACCAATATTTTTTCAATAAACTATAAAACTGAGTTATTCATTAATACTTCTTCTTCTGTTTCAAGTGCCCTGTCGGGTCCCCGCAACGTTGGCGATCACCTCGGTGAACCTGCCCCTGTCCTGCGCCGCTTGGAACAGCTCCTCCACACTTCGGATGCCGGTCCACTCTCTCACATTTCACAGCTAGGACATTTGTCCCTCAATTTTACCCTCTAATATCAGTTGGAGAAGGTGGTACTTTTCCCCACGCAGTATATGACCCAGATGTGAGATCTTTCGAACCTTGATAGTTGATAACAATTCCCTGTCAACTCTAGCTCGCCTCAGGACTTCGGTATTGGTAACCATGTCTGTACAGGGAACACTGAGCATTCGGCGATGGAACCACATTTCAATGCTTCCAATCTGTTAATTGAGTTAACTTTCAAGGTCCAAGTTTCACACCCGTACAATAAAACAGACCACACATAGCATTAATACTTATGTTACTTTATTAATATAGAATGATGTGTTTAATAACAATCAGTATTACACAAATAAAATAGTAATCTGACTTTAAAAATATTCATTTTATTTAAAAGTGGTTATGTTACCATCAAACATTTGTTTGATGATTTCGTGATAGAATGTAATCTTCACGGCATAGTTTTATTATCTCTCGACGATAATAAAATCTATGCGGTGAAGATTATGAAGCATAACCAACCTTTCACTAGTGTTGACGGTAGGAAGGTCTACATATTTCATTTTATTAGAAAAACGTTCAAGACCCAAATAGTTATAGACCCAAAAGTATCCGAGAGCATTCTTCATTCTTAGCATTGAATTTTCTCAGGTGCTGTTGATTGACGCTCTAAATAATATTTTTGGTTTATATAACGTAGAACGATCAAAAAATAAATCAAGCTTTAAATATCGGCTTTGTGAGGAGTCAAAGAAAATTATGTGCGTGTTAGACATGATGCGCGGATGGTGAAGATACAAGTGTAGCGTTCCATCCTTTCTGCCTATCCTTTCGGGGAAACTAATGCATTAAAATTAAAATAAAGCAGGCTTGAAAGAATGAACGTAATTAACTAACCATCACGCCGTCTCCCGTGAGCAATCACTTCTTATGTTTGCATTTGTTACTCAATCATATACAGATTTATAAATATTCGTCTGAGAAAACTCATTTATTTATTTATTTATTGATCATTTACCAAGTACATGGTTTTAACACCTCCCAACTGGGGTAACCCGTTCTAGGGAGGCATTCCTAGCACTCTATATAATTTCAATATATAATTTCTAATTTTAGGGAACAATTAATGAACAGGAGAGCAACACATATCCTAAAGTGTATAACTTAAAATTAATTGTCTTATATAATATATTATAAAACTATTTAAACTATTTACTTATTTTTTTAAATTACACTACATTCAAGCCGCCCTTTTTGTCTCCGTAGTTAAATGTTTTTTTGTAATTGTGCATTGTCATTTTTTGGGGGTCGTTTATAGTTTTGTTTATTATGTTATATTTTTACTCTACTTTTATCTTTCTTTTGGCGGTTCCATGCTCTACTTCCATATGTGGGTTCCATGCTCCTAGTTCCATAGTCACTTTCACAACTTAGGCATTGTGCGTGCAACACCACTGTGAACTGCTATCTAGGCTCAACATTAATATGTCGATAATAATCTATAAAAGTATTATTATTATTATTTTTTTGTTGAATAAAGGTTATACTCGTAGCTATTATATTTATTTACATGACATGTGATTGGTAGCTAATCTAAAGCCTTTTATTTATCAGGTAAATTCTGCACCAGACGAAAGACAGTGTGAGAATCACTCTGTCATCGCCGGGAATCGAAATCGGGACCTGCAGTGTAGCAGTCAAAGCTGTCACCACTCTGTCTCGGTCGTCTGCCACGAAGGAAATATGTGAGTTCAGATGTAATAAATAGATTTATTCAGCTCTTATTCTTATTGTATAGCAAACAGAGTCAAACTTTATTTACGGGTGTTAATAATTTAGAGGACTTAAATTTTGCTAACGTAAAAGGAAATGCGTGCAGTGCAACGGAGCGTAGAGAAAACAATAAGTTTTGGAATGGTTTTGGTTGTAAATGTGTATTTCCCCAAGAGACGAGGCATTAGTGATTTATATTTAAGGTAGAGAACAATGCCTCTGACGCAAGAGAAATTCGCCGAAGATTACTTGTATCGGAGAATTACTCGGCAAATCTTGAGAACGAAATTTCGCCTAACGAACGAGCGCCCAACCTTGGGTATTTGCCTATAAAAGAACTATCAACCTAGATTAGCCGGTAGCTAACGTAATAGGGGACTCACCTGAGTTCTATTTTATCATTTATATTTCAACATGTAATATTCGATTTTTTTTTTAAGTTCTTTTGGCGAGTTTAGTAGAAGATACTTTGAGAGCTGCGCACGCACCCTGTTATATAGGTGCTACATGATGAATTTAGCCATCAATGATAAATAACGGCCGCAAGTTTCACGCGTGCCAACTCACGAATTGAGAACATATGTCATGAAACGAGATACGAATGAAGTAAGTCGTAAAAAAAAAGGGTATCAATGAACTGTCACACTTGAGTAGGGTAATTTAGATTATTTTGCACAATATTTAAAAAAAAAACTTTTTGTAAGAAGATAAAAAATACCAAATATTTAATAGTAGAACAATAATTCGAACATTTTGAAGTAATACAAATCACAGTTTTTGAAGTGATGTGTTAAAGTTTGCAATTAATGATAAACAATTCATTCATTTTCCTACATTGTGTAATGAAAAGTTTATCAGTGACAAAAATTGTGTTTAAAAACTTTAACTTTTCAGGTAATTTTCCTAGATACGTGGAAAAAACAGGTTTTTTATTAATAAAATTTAATTATATAATATATAATTTTTTTTTAAATTACGAAACGTCAAATACTCGGTAACACACTTCGCCTGCCGCTTGTAAAACTATCATATTTATGAAGACTTGTACTCAAGTGTTGTTGGTACACGCGCGTATCCCTAACAGTTTGTACATTTTAGGTACATTACTTTTCCTCAAGCGCGTACGTGATACGGGATAGCGCAGAATGGTACAATCAAAATGTTTAGGGTGTTTAAAAACGTTTTTTTTAATACCAAGGAAGTACAACTTTTCACGTTCGTACACGAGTACAACCGTGGTTTGTTATTTTTAAAAATAGTATTTAATTATGGAATCTGTCAAAACTGATCATATTTGTAAATAGTTTTATAATATTTTAAATATTAAATTTATATTTATAAAATATCACTGATGAAGGGCTGGTTAGTTAGAATCATATTTGGTATTTAATTTTTATAAAGTGAGTGTTGTATAATATA
Organism: Lepidostoma basale; assembly: GCA_022606425.2. Classification (NCBI taxonomy): domain Eukaryota; kingdom Metazoa; phylum Arthropoda; class Insecta; order Trichoptera; family Lepidostomatidae; genus Lepidostoma; species Lepidostoma basale. The sequence goes on along the minus strand of JAHDVF020000127.1, from coordinate 275,517 downwards.
ATATAAAGTATATAAAAAATAAGTATTAAACATCTATAACACAAAGTTATGGCGAACAAAGCAGAAAGTATTTAATCGTTTTTTTCGTCTTTATTTTGGTTTCGATGGGAAGTTAGTCCCATTTAATATAAGAGATGGTCCCAATTAAGGGCCTGATCGCTCTTATTTTAAAGATTCAGAATATTTTGTGTTGTTTCCAAGCGTACCGGTATTAAATAACGGTATTAGTAACACGTCGCGTGGTGGCATCTTTCTTGCAATACCTAAAAATAAATATTGTTTATTTTCGCATTTAATTTGGGAGGAGGTGGGAATAGACTGTCATATACTTGTTTCCTTATACGTGTCGCATTAATAACAAAGTATATTAACTGATTTGTGTTTATTACCGCAATAATAAACACAAATCTTCATAGATGGCGTTAGTATGTAGATTGTAAAAACTATCACGTAAAGAGTAGTCTTACAGATTAACATATATACAACTTCCAAAAGTTTGTCAGACATGGTGGTCATAAGAAAGAAAGGTGAAATGGGGAATGTTGTATTACATAAAGGGTGCGCTTAACCCAACCAATGACAGGTCATAAGTCCTGAAAACACCTTGATCAACCATATTCTGTTTCCAATTTGCATCTTCGTCTCTATTGAGATACAATTAATTCTTAAAATGTAATATGATTTTTGATTCTAACCATTTTATTTTATTTACCAAATATACTCATTTCAAAGAATAGTATGAATTATCTGTCATTGACATGTTTCATTGTAAAAGGGTTGACATTTTATTTTTCAAATTATGAACCCATAAAAATAATATGAAATATTTGATACCTGTTTCCAGTATCGGAAGGTCAATAAAACTTCTAAATTATGTGTTTTTACTTACTGTAATAAATCAAGAAACAAAAAAATGCAAATAGCAATGTCTCTGTAACACGCGAATCGGTAAAATCTGAATGATTCACAGTCCTGTCCAGAAACATGTTTCGAATTCGTATTTGAATATTGATATACTCAATACGCCTCTAATTTAATCACAAAATAATAGTTTTATTGCTACATTTATAGATAAGAAACATATTTTTTAATGCACGCTCTTTCGGATAACTCAAATTAATTAATGACAAAATCTTAAGGAGCTCCACTGGCTGAAATGTCCAGAAAGGATACAATACAAGCTCTGCTGGACGGTCTATAAGGCGTTGCATGGAATGGCACCAGCTTATATATCTGAACTCTGCATCAACGAGAACCTGAATGCTAGACAGTCTACATTGCGATCAGCTAAGTCTTCTGCGATCGGTAGATTGACTGTGCCAAAACGCTGTCCAAGCACAAACTTTGGCGACCGAGCCTTCGCGGTAGCCGGCCCTTCAGCCTGGAACAGTCTTCCAGCAGACCTTAAGTGCATTGAGAATCAATCAGAGTTTAGATCGAGATTAAAAACGCACCTTTTCAAATTATCATTTCCTGACAGGAAGGGCTGATCGACTTCGTCAGGTGCAGCCCTCGTACTAAATATGTTTACATTTTTTTTATCATTATTATTATTATTATTATCTTGTTGATAAAACGGAGCATCTTCTACAGCGCCCTTGAGATGAGTAATTCATAAAAATGGCGCTTTATAAATTTATTATTATTATATAAAAAAAATAGGAGGTTACGGCGGTAATACTGTGGAATTCTTTTGTTAATTTAAAAGGAACATATTAAACACTGTTTATTCCACTTAACCGTTTAAGTACCGTGATGTTTTAAGCTTAGAAACACTCAGATACCGCATGTTTTTAATTATTTAAAAAAAATAGGGCTAATGGATTTTATGCATTATGTTTAAAGTTTGCATATAAAATGATATATCAAGTTTAATTTTTTTAAGTTTCATTATCGAAATTCCGTATATTTGATTTTTTTTCAGGGTTGTCACAAGCATAAATAAATATAATTTTTACATTTTTATAATAAAAAAATATATTGAAAGCAAACATTAAAAAATCAAGGTATGTTGTATCAGTTCTTGTATATTATCACTTGAAATTTAATTCTTTAAAAAAAAAAATCCTTTTTTCAATAAGATCGATCGACAACAGAAGGTTCATTTTTCTTGCAGAGATAGTGTATAGATGTCGCTAGCCACAAAATAGTTTGTTAAAATTCCTACTGGAATCATTTTTAATGCAAAGTGGCCTTACGGTATTGATGGTGCGCCTACGTAGTGGCCACAGGGGTCCTACGGCATTGAAGTGGTTAATAAATAAAATGTATGGAAAAAACCTTACATTATATATATTTCGGAGGTGATCTTCTCCATCCTTGTGTGTAAATATATTAGTTCTTGTTTTGTAAAATATTTAACAAAGAAAGTGGATTATACGTTGTTTAAAATTCTCCTCCCAAATAAAATAAAAAAAACATTCAAATCACTATATCTTTAATAATATAATCGAATTTATTTCAAATTATTGTTTTTTGAAGTGTGATGCAAAACATCATATTTAATAGTTTTATTATTACATATTATACGAATGAAATCTCCTAGCAATTTTTTGAAGTTTTGTTATGTTACAAAACATAAGGGATTTACATGTTTCGTCTTTCTAAGGTATTATCAAATGTCTATGTCTAACAACTGTCTGTCAAATGGAGATTTGATAATATCTTAACAAGGCGATATATTTTTCTCCCATAAAATTAAGTTTAAAAAAATTCTAAACAAACTTTGTATCAGTAATGATTAGCAAATATGTATCTTTAAAATTGAAATTTGAAAGTTAAGAAATAATGGTTAAGAAAGTATAAGTTAATGATGTAAATGGAGTATGGAGTCTAGGCAGATCGAGGAAAACATTGCATGACCAAATTGATCAAATTTTAATGGTTGGTCATGTTAGAAGTCGGAAGAATTGACGTGCGTGTATGACTCGCTGTATGAATGTGGAGAAAGCTAGAGAGGTGTGCCAGGATAGAATAGTGTGGCGGTCCATTCTCTCTGCCTACCCCTACGGGGAAACGGCGTAATGGTTTGTTGTTGTTGTTGTTGAAAGTTTTTTTCTCACTCATCGCGATAGAATCGAGTTTCCAAATTCGTTTAGAACTATAAGAAAAATAGTTTGAATAAATATAATTGTTAGCATTAACAACATATATTTCTCAGTTTCAAAAATTAAGTTTAACCGTAAATAGTTCTTATTGTTAATATATTATATTCTATCATCATCATCATCCTAAGCTCGACAGCCCTGGGTGGGCCTTGGCTGAATCCAGGAGCTTCCTCCATTCTTGTCTGTTTGATGCCCTTATTCTCCAATTTCTCACTTGCAACACCGATGCATCCGTGTTGACACTGTCCATCCATCGCATTTTGGACCTTCCTGGTCTTCTACGTCCCTGTGGTACTGAGAGCGTGAGGCGTTTTGTGGGGTTGTCGTCGTCCATTCTAATTATGTGACCAGCCCATCTCAAGCGCCCTACTTTGATGGATCTGATCACATCGGGCTCTTTATAGATATCATATAGCTCTCGGTTATATCGACGACGCCAACCATTGTGGTCTCTCACTGGGCCATATATTGTCCTAAGAACCCTTCTTTCAAATGCTGCGATGGACCTTTCAGTGTGTTTTGTCATCACCCAGGTTTCAGAGGCATATGTGAGGACTGGTTGGATCAGGGTCTTGTACAATAGTGTTTTTGTGGTTCTTCGCAGTAATTTGGATCTTAACTGTTTTTGGAGAGCGTAGTAACATCGGTTTGCTGCCATTATCCTTCTGTCAATTTCTTCTCGGGTGTTATTATCACTGATAACTGTTGAGCCTAAGTATGTAAATGAATTAATTATTTCAAAATTGTAATTTGCAGCTGAGAAAACCTGGGGGTATGGATATGTGGTATTAGAAGCAATCATCAATTTTGTTTTATCTTCATTTATGACAAGTCCCATTATTTTTGCTTTTTCCTCCAATGCTACAAACGCTTCACGGGTAGCTTCAAGTGACCGTCCCACAATATCCATGTCATCTGCATAGGCGAGTAGCTGAACTGACTTGTAGAATATAGTGCCTCTGGTATCTATTTTTGAGTCCCTTATCACTTTTTCTAGAGCCACGTTAAATAGGAGACATGCCAAGGCATCTCCCTGTCGTAGGCCATTATATGTCTGGAATGGTTTTGAGAGGTCTTTGTCGATTCTTACTTTGGTTATGGTTGGGCTCATTGTTGCTCTTACAAGTCGTATCATATTCTATAAGAAGTGGTTAAAAAAAATAATCATCATTACTAAAATGAATGATGTTAAATTATTATTATTTTGTTATTTTATTTTATCATTGTATTTTATATTATTTGTTTTAGATTTATTTTGTGGGTGTTGCATGATTGAAGTGTGCGCGGGAGATGCCTATTGGTGGCGATGAGGTTCGCAACCCATCACACCGCGTCTCCCGCGGAGCACAAAGAGAAGGATGGAGTGCCGCATCAGTAAAAGTGTGACAGTCCATTCTTTCTGCCTATCCTTTCGGGGAGACGGCGTGATGGTTAGTTAGTTGATTTATAAATATTTTGGTAGTATCTGTACAAGGTTAGAAGTCGGAAGAATTAAATATTTTGGAGGAGTCTAGATGCAAGTAATCAAATAAAATCAGAAGCATTGATTACTCTTGGGAATTTAATTTAAAACTTCAATAGCGGATGCCAAACGCTACATGAGATCAATACTTATACAGAGTGAACTCTTGGATTCTAAAAATAATTAAGAAACTCCTTAAAGCATCCAAGATGTGGATACATCGCAGAATACTTTAATGCTTTGGAAGAACGTGCTTCGAAACTTTTTAGGTTCTAAAAGTACAAACATTCAAATCAGAAAGTTAATATTTCAGAGTTAACTCATTCGATTTATCGAATTATCAACTGAATTTGTACATATATTATGAACGTCACCTAATTATCAAAGAAAATTATGATTTCGGCGAAGGGTTTGCAGTTTTTTTTTTAATATCAAGCGAATTAACAAGGGAACCGTGGTGCTGGATGGATACATTGAGGAATATTTTGAAAACCATATCTACGAATTGTCAGCCAACTGCGGATCCTGAGCCAAATGGGACTCTTTGGCTACTTGAATACGGCTATTCCAATCATAGCGTGTTAAAAAAAAACTTTTTTAATTTAAATTTTGTAGTATTTTCATATAATATTTTTTGCATACCTGGAATCATCCCTGAAATGAAAAAAAAAAACAAACAAACCTTACACTTCTCCCTCCTCTTCCTTGCTGTAGACTTTAGTGGTCTGTTCTCCAGAAGGTTGCTCCTCCTGTGAGGAGGATTCCCAGCCGTTATTTCTTCTTTTTGAAGGTTTTTCACGAAGACGAGTCCCGTGAGACTGATTATGTAGACTGATTATGTGCAATATAGGGGAGTCTGGTGGTGTCCAGTCTTTGGACATCACCATATCAGTCCCTTCTTCACTGTCAACTTATAATATTCTCAACCTGACATACCTGTATTTCTCTTATTCTGATATTTCTCAAGCGATCTCTTAATGTCTTGCCTGCTATCATCTTCACTGTCTTCATCTTGGAAGTCCTCAAGTTGTTTGTTACTTACCTTGTCTACCCTTGCTTCAACGCCCTATGTTATTATTGATTTTACACATTATTTATAAATCTTCATCTTACTCTTAATGGCCATGTCTTTGTTTTTCCATATTGTGGATTTCAGAGCGCCAAAGATTGAGCTGCCTTGTTTACTTGGGCTTCTATTTCTTCCCGCGGATCTACACGGTCTATGTCTAGATATCTAAAGGTTCTGATCTGAGATATGGGTATAGTATAATACAAACCTGTTGTGACCACCATAAAATAATAGAATCAAATAATATAGACCTAAAACTGAGAATACTCCTCATCAAGACCTATGTATGGAGTGTCTTGATGTACGGCTGCGAGACATGGTGCCTATCCGAAAGGGATAAGCGGAGACTAGAGGTTTTTGAGATGTGGTCCTATAGAAGACTCTTTGGAATTTCCTGGAGAGACCACATCACGAATGAGGAAGTTCTTCAAGGAATCGAAGGAGGAAGGCACCTGCTCAGGACCTTGTCCGAAAGGCGTGCAAGATGGATCGGCCATGTAATACGTCAAGAAGGTCTCTTGCATGCAATAATGGAGGGTATGATCGAGGGGACAAACTCTAGGGGACGCCCACGCCGAGAGTACCTGGAGGACCTGTTGGTGGACGTACGCTGCTCATCATATGCAGATCTCAATAGAGCCGCACAAGACAGGGAAAAATGGAAGAGAATAATGGAGGAAATTGCTGCAAACCAATCCCAGGATTGAAACCAGAGAAGAGAAGAAGTGACCACCTACTTCTGGATATAGGCCTCCTCTCGTATTTTCCACTCTCTTCAATCCTGAGCTATCCGCATCCAGGCACTTCCCTAACTCTTACGGATATCGTCGCGCCAACACAACTGCGGGCGCGCGACTCCACGCTTTGCCGTCCTCGGGTACCAGTACAGCAGACGCCTTGTCCACTTTTCATCTGGGTCACGAGCGACGTGTCTCGTTCCATGACACTTAAGGGTTGCGCCCATCTTAATGACGTCGTAAACCTTTGTCCTGGCTCCTGTGTGTCCTCATTTTTGACACTGTCCCACAAGCTGATACTTAACATGGCTCTATCCATTGCTCTCTCTGACTGTTAGCTTGTTGGAACTTTTTGTGACATTTTTATATATCTTCATAAAATCTTTTATTTTATTTTTTTTTTTATGAGAATGCTTTTAACACAAACCAGTATTTTTTAAGAAACAGTGATGGATTTTCGCGATTTAAGTAAAACGAAAGTTTCTTACACAAATAAACTTTCAATGGTGGCGTGTCACCAAATCAAATAAATACATTTTGGTGAAAACAAATTAATCAGAAATTCATGCAAGATGTGTCTTAGTTTCAAAATGTACAATGCTTTGAATAACAACGATAATAATAACGATCGAAACCGGAATGTACTTTTAAATTTAAAAAAATATGTAAATTAATAATTTCACTTAAAACATTTATTTATGTCTCTTGCAATGATATTTATTAAGATTTTTTTTTCAATTAGCCTTTCAATTTTTTTTCGATTATCCATTGTTTTGGCGAGATACTTTGATTTTTCAATAACTGTTAAAATAAAAACTCTGTTATAAAATATCACATTTGATTATATTCCTTTCGAAATCAGCGCGATAGCTGTTTCACTAACCGATGTTAGTATCGTCAGGTCTTAAAATCGTCAAGTCTTACACTCATATTTGATATTTTATAACAGAGTTTTTTATTTAAACAGGTGAAACAGTCATTCACATAAAATATAATAAAACTTCTAGAAAACGGAAGTTTTCATTCGTATTAATTATTTAATATTTATGAAACGTTACTTTTCTAGAATTTTTATTATGTTTTATAAAGCCCTTGCAATTAAAAATTTGTTACTCTTGTGTTTTTGACAAATTATTTAATACAGAGATTGACAGAATTATTTCAGAAATAATATTATACATTTACTGTATATACCTTAAACTTTTACTAATATAGGAACGATTTCAATAAAGCTGAAGAATTTTAACTCAATTTCTTTATCATTAACTAAATATTTTATTCAAGAAAAATAATTTTATATATAAGTACTTATCTTGAACGGTGGATTCGTGGAACATAAATTAAATAGACAATACGAGTATGTGCACCATCTAAAAAGAACATTATGTGATAAATTATTTTTATTTTGTTATATTATTTTATATCATTGTATTTTATATAATTTGTTTTAGATTTATATTGTGGATGTTTTACGATCGAAGTGTACGTGGGAGATGCCTATTGGTGGCGAAGAGGTTCGCAACCCATTACAACGCGTCTCCCGCGGGGCGAAAAGAGAAGGATGGAGTGCCGCATCGGTTAAAGTGTGACAGTCCATTATTTCTGTCTACCCTTTCGGGGATACGGCGTGATGGTTAGTTTGTTAGTTAGTTAGTATCTTGAAAAACAAGAAATCTCTATTTTACAGGAAAATAAAACTTATAAATCTCATTACTAAAAATTATATCGATACACTTTTAGTAGTTTTTAAATTACTTAATTTTTTTTATCAAAACCAACCGGCTTTGCTCCCGCCGGAGCTTCATCAGAGTTACAAAGGACACTGATTATTATTTAAAATTTAAACCTTATAAGTATTTAAAATAAAATTTGTAAACAGTATTCCATGCAGAGCAACATTGCGTTTAACAATCTTCAAATTATCTATAATAAACTCCTACTTTAACCCAGTCAAACGATTCGTGACTAATGACAATAAAGATTTAATTGAAATTTAAAAAAAATGTGGAACGGAGGTAGGTTTATTGTTGAATCGATAGGTGATGCAATGCGAGGGGCATCGCCAAATTTGTGTAATATATTAGCGGCCGTCCCCCCACGCTCCAGACCTTAAAGGAAATCCCAGTTCGGAGCAACAACCTAATGAAAGAAAGTGCCAAATTTATGGTGGCAGCTTTTGGTTGCGCGGATACCTCGCCATAGCGAGTCGGGTCTTCCATTATCGGGCATGTATCCTAAAGGTGACCGATCGGCATATTCTTGCATTAATTAGACCTTAAATATACCGATGCAAAAATGTTGGCATATTCAATTAATAACCTTAGCTATTTGTACACCGAAAAAGGTTGGAATCACAACCGAAACACGTCTGTAAAAAGTGTTGTGAAAATAGCGAAGTGTAGTTATATTTATTCAAATTTGAATAGAAGAAATAAGAAGAAATAATAATACTCTAGGTTTTATTTTAATTAATTCGGGAAGTATATCGATTTGCACGTATAAATAAATACACAAAAAAAAATTACTTCACTGATTTGGACATACGGAACGCAAAACAAGATGTGATCCCTTAAACGCACGTAGGTTAAACTATGTATTACAGAATTTCAAATGCTAATATCAGGAAGGAATGTAGAGAGGAAGAAAGTATTGTGCACAAAATTACGTAATATTGAATCTATCACTAGGATGGTTTGGACATATGGATGAATAAATAATGTAAATAAAGTATACGTTGGCGATATTAATGAAGTAAGGAGTCAAGAAAGACTGATGAAAACATGGAATGGCCAAATGCATCAAATTTTGAAGGTCGGGCCATGCTAGAAGTATCGATGTGCGTGTGATTTGTTGTATGAATGTGTATGAAGATAGAGAGTTTTGCCAGGATAGAGTAGTGTGGCGGTTCTTTTTCTTTACCTACTGGCCTACTTTCTAGAAAACGGCGTGATGGTTTGGTGTCGTTGTTGTGCACTAAGAAACAATACAAGAAGGCAGGCAACATGCTACACCACATTTTACATAAAGGTTTAAAAATACATTCAGATAGTCGTCGACTTACGACCACAATCGGTTCCGACGATCAGGTCATAAGTTAGTCTGATCGTAAGTCAGCTTATGCAATAATCACCATACTTGGGTAAATTATAGAACGTGATCATATCATAACTGTTTTCTTTGTTTTCGTTATGATCAGCGAATTACAACTGTAATTTATCGCGTTTGTCTACGGTTTCTTCCATAAAATAATGAAAGAAACAATCACTTAATCTATGTTACAATACATTTAGTTTTAATCCACATTACTTTCAATCGATTTAGGCAGCTCGCTGACATCAATAAAACTAAATAACAAGTGGAATAAAACTAAAAATATATATTAAAGTAATTTTCTTTTCATTTCTTTTCATTATTTACAATAAACTTTAAAAAAAATCAATTACAAACGTTAATTTTTTTTCCAAAAGTTATGCAGATGTGAATCCACAACTCTAAGTGATGCCGAATGTAGAAGGAAAAAACGTGATGTCTAAAATGAACACAATATAATATTATATAATTAGATTTATAAATCCTCGTAAACATTGCATTTTATTTCAATCCCAAAATAAAACTAAATGTTATTATATAAAGTTACTGTTTTAATGCAACAAGGGTCTACCTTTGCCAAACACATTAACACTTTTTGGATATCATGCCCACGCTTATCTTGAAGATCCTATACAGCAAGCAACCCTCATATATCTAGAAGACCTTTAATTTAAATAAATACACTCAAAAAGCAATTAGACAACATTGCATACATTTTAACACTACTATATAAATATGTTCTTTTTTTGTTATCAGATGTGCTGTTTTTCTCAAATCGGAGTGTCAACGAACTGTAACGGGGAATGAGGCATTTCCATGTTTGCCTTTTTATTTGTAAAGAAATGCAGCAGCATACGCTTGTTTTACTAATATTAAGAACCCACAAATATGTATATCGATACACACGGTAAGTTATATATACCTACGAAACAAGTATCAGACAATTATATTTATTTAACCATTTCATTAAAGCAGATTTAGTGCATTCCTTATGAATTACTGTTTTTTCATCTTGTTCACTTTAACTTTGTATTACATATAAACTTATGTTTCAAATTAAGTACTGTATCATCGCCAGTCTGTCTCCATCCATTGCTGGACGTAAGCCTCTCTATCCTCACGCCATCCCTCTCAATCTCTCACCGATGTTCTCCAGGCCCAGCGTGCGCACAATATTATCACTTCGCCTGGAGGGCTATCTTCCGACACTTCTCCGACCCAACCTTGGCCTCCATTTACTTAACTTCTGGCTCTATCTTCCATTATCCCGTCGGCATACATGTACAGCCTATTGCCACTTCATCCTCGCAACGCGTACCTCAAGTGCTAAATTTTATATTTATGCAGAACTCGCATACATATAATTGTGAAATTCTAGAATAAACCAACGATATGGACTCTGACGCAATGAGTTAAAAAGGTCTATGTGCTGGAGTCTCCTTTAAGACATTCCATAAGTCCAAGTTTCTGTCCAGAAACCTCAATCACAATCCAGTGGTGACATAGGATTTTTAGCTGAAACAATTTAATATTTTATTTTTACACCACATTATTTGTTTAAACGAACTAACTGCGATTTGGCCGCATTTAAATATCACTGGGTGACGACTTTAATATGGAAATGGGCAGGGCATGTCGTTAGAGCTGCAGACGAAAGATGGACCAAAATACTACTGGAGACCGAGAGACACGAGAAGAAGAGTAGGAAGACCACAAATGAGGTGGAGGGATGACCTGGAACAATACGCTGGGGGGCTGTGGATGCAGACTGCGCAGGAGAGATGGAGGGACATGGAGGATGCTTTTGCGTCAAGAGTGGACGGCGATAAGCTGAAGAAGAAGATGATGAAGAAGAAATGTTACAACGCCGTCAAGAACTTAAATGAAATAATTCAAATCATTCAAACTTGCTTCGTTCTAAATAATTCTAACAAATTTCTAAAATACTCTTTTGACAGCAGCCAAAACGTCTACTTGAACACATTTTGTGACTATCGATTAGAACGTTTATTAATTAATTATTTTGTTTGTTTCTGTAAAGCAAGCTAGCAACCATATGATCAGCACGATGACCCACCAGCCCCTGGGTAACGAGAACCGTGAGAGATGAACGCCTGTGATCTGGCAAAGCTAGACGAAATGGAGTACGGGAAGCAAAAGGCGCAGGATCGAGGAGCTTGGAATTACATCATCAAAGAAGCTACTACTCTTCAAGAATTAATCGTCCACGTTTAGTAAGTAATTAAATAATTTTAGAGAATGTTGATGTGTTATATTATTTTTATTTGTTATTTTATTTTATCTCATGGTATTCCATATTATTTGTTTTAGATTTAAATTGTGAAAGCTGGACAATCGAAGTGTGCGCGGGAGATGCCTGTTGGTGGCGATGAGGTTAGCAACCCATCACACCACTTCTCCCGCCGGGGCAAAAAGAGAAGGATGGAGTGCCGCATCGGTTAAAGTGTGGCAGTTCATTCTTTCGGCCTACTTTCTTGCTCGGAGAGACGGCGTGATGGTTAGTTAGTTTGTTAGAGAAAATTGATGAAATTGTATATTTTTGTGTAAGGAGAGAAACTAACTAACTATCACGCCGTCTCAGCAAAGGGGTAGCCAGAAAGAATGGACTGCCACACTTTTCTTTCCTGACATACTACTCTCGCTTTCCCAAGATTTATATATTAAAATAAGAGCATAGTGAAAGATGCGTATTGTAAACTAAAGTCTTTCAAGATTAACTAACTAACTAACCATCACGCCGTCTCCCCGAAGGGGAAGGCAGAAAGAATAGACTGCCACACCTTTCTTTCCTGACATATTTCTCTCGATTCCTGAACATTCATAACATCGTGTCATGCACGCGCGTCGATTTCTCTGACTCCTCACATGGCCGACATTCAATATTTGATTTGTTTGATCATGCCACGTTTTCCTCGGTCTTCCTCTATTTCTGGTTCCATTTACATCATTAACATATAATTTTTTTACCATTCTTTCTTCATTCATTCTTTCCATATGTCCAAACTTTCATTATTTTGTTCATGACACCATCATTCGCACCGCATTCACTTCTTATATGTTCATTCGACACTCTATCATACACAGAGTATCCACACATTCGTCTTAGAGATCTCATTTCTACTGCATTTATTCTAATTTCATCCTTCTTTTGCCAGTTCCATGCTTCGCTTCCATACATAAGGGTCGGTAGAAGAACACCATTGTGCAACTGCCATTCTAGTGCACCATTCACTTTGTTGCCTGCCCCAACCCTTCTTTTAACATCCCTCTCCACTCGCCCATCTCTTGTAAACATACTACCTTAATACACGAACTCGACTATTTGCTCCAAATTTTCACCATTCACGCTAATGTTGCAGACTGTCATGGTTTCTTCCTTTTCAAAAATCATTACCTTGGACTTATTAACATTCATCATCAGATCATTTCGCATGCATACCTCATACATACAATTCACCAGGACTTGTAGTTCATGCTCGTTGTCTGCAAGTAGGACAGCGTCATCCGCATACAAGAGACAGCTTACTGATACTCCGCTCATTTTGGCACCTACATCCAACACTTTCAGCTCTTTCATACAATTGTCCATATGTCTTTCAGGATAGTTGATAATATTTTGAAAACTAGTGCATTCAAAGATTTTATAACTTTAATATCTATTATTCCCAATGCGAATAAAATATATCGATTTATTCATACATTTTTACATAATTTTCTATGATAAAAGTTTTCATTTGCCACAATACATTTAAGGCGTACGTACTGTCTGTTCCGCAATCACGTTGATTTATCACGCAATAACCTTTTGTAAGGTACAATCATATGCCATCCCACAAAAGCGTAAGTTGGGCACTAAACTGAACAATAACATACATTAGAATGTCTAACCAAAATCTAACGAACTGAACTGTCACACATTATTACTCCTGGAGATCAGTAATCATAAGGCCGGGCGGAATTCGCCATTCATTCGTCCCAAATTTGTCTTCCTTACAGATCATTATCATGACTTGGCGCCGGGAGACAAGTACAGGGCAGGCGGCAGGCGGCAGGCGAAAGGCGGGATTCAAAGTAAGACCCGCCTCAGACGGTTACTAGACTAACTAATTTAGTAAACATTGAGCAGTTTTCACCTATATAGTATTGAATTTTAATTTAACAAACATATAACATTTCCCCAAGGCTTTGCGCTGTGTTATAAATTCATATAAAATAAATACTTAACTAACAAACCATCACACCGTCTCCCCGAAGGGGTAGGCAGAAAGAATGGTCTGCCACACTTTTCTTTCCTGACATATTTCTCTTGCTTCCTCAACATTCATCCGTCGTGTCATGCACGCGCATCGATTTATCTGACTCCTCACATGGCCGACATTCAATATTTGATTTATTTGATCGTGCCACGTTTTCCTCGTAAAGTTGTCATCGCAAACAAAAACCTATCCAAAAAAGCTAGTGGCAGTGCACAATGTTGTTCTTCTACTGACCCTTATGTATGGAAGCGAAGCATGGAACTGGCAAAATAAGGATGCAAGTAGAATAAATGCAGTAGAAATGAGATCTCTTAGACGAATGTGTGGATACTCTGTGTATGATAGAGTGTCGAATGAAAATATAAGAAGTGAATGTGGTGCGAATGATGGTGTTATGAACTAAATAATGAAAAGATCATTAAGATGGTTTGGACATATGGAAAAAAATTAATGAAGAAAGAATGGTAAAAAATTATATGTTAACGATGTAAATGGAACCAGAAATTAATACTTTGTCTAGTAATACTGACGATTTGCATTAGTTTACTGTAATTATTAACGAAATATAAAAAAATACATATTTCGACAGTAGCTCATCTGTTTTGTTTAACGTTTGTCACTTAATTTCACTATACTAAATTTTATAAACTTATAAACTTAAATACATATTTACTTATGTAAAAATATTGTTTTCCATTGAATTTGAAATTAAAAAGATAATTTTATTATAATTTATAATATCTCCTAACATAAGCTTTCTACCATTTGATGTATTTCTGTGCTTTATACGAGCTTTCATATGACGTATAATATAAATGTGCTTTATATATTGTGCTTGTTTTATATTTATGTGCTTTATATATCATTTTATACCATGTGTTGTATGTCTGTCTATTCGCAACCATGAAGTGTCTACGTTTATATAACAAATGACACCCAATATGGACATAGTCCTAGAGCAATAACAACTATTTTCATTGCCGAAAATTTCCAAGACATTACTTTAAACTAACCTAAACTCAAAGTGTCTCGATCTTCCGAACTTTGAAAGTTTCAAACAATGGGAAGGCTTTATACCACTGTTTCAAACGATTACGAAAGGGGAGTGTAATATTAAGTTGTCTGCAGAGAAGACCTTCGTCTTAAGAGACACAACGTCCTTCCCACTTAATCATTCCCGGAAAATAAATGCTTTTGTATAAATAAACAGACGCCTTCTCATTTTGCTACAGCCGGACTCCTTATTCCTGGACTCTTGGCCTGTGTTCAGTGCTTAACTATAAAAGCAATTATCTTTCGGTGTGATTAAAAAAAGCTGTTTTGTTATTATATAATAGAATTAAATTTAAATTTATTATTATTTGTAAAACGCAATTTACTGTATACGAAATGATTATTACTATTTTACATAATGAATACCTCAAAGCTGTGATGTGAAATAATAATCAAATTGAAATTTATATTCAGTTTATTTATCAATAGACATGACAAACAAAATTAAGGTTTATGGTATCTACTGAGAATAGCTAAAATGTTATCTTCTTCGATGGTCCTACAACCCATATCGAGCCTTAGCCTCCAGTATTCTTCGCCTTAAACTCCTCCTGTACTCCGCTTCGACCCTCCAATTTGACACTCGTAACAATTTCGCCCCATCTCTCCCAACTTCATCTTCCCATCGCAGTCTTGGTCGTCCGATTGGTCTTCTACCACTTGGGTGTCACTCCAGCAATCTTTTTGGGGTTCGCGATGACGGCGTCCTCTGCACGTGACCGGCCCATCTCAGTCTATTCAGTCTGACCTGTGTGGAGAGACTGGGAGCTTTGTAAATATGGTACAGCTCGTATGCCGCACTTTCCAGCCTTCACCGTCAATGTCACAGTCTATAGAATATTATCAGAGAGATGGTTCGACTTTAGGAAGACAAGATACTCTCCAGTATCAATAGTTTGTCTTCTCGACGTACTTTCAGTAATGTAAAAGACATCGACCTCCGATCCCACCAGTATCACCACTGGCAAATTTGGCGGCTGGTAGGTAAAAACATATGCTGGCGCTTTTTAAATACATTTGATAATTATCAAGCATGCGAAACATTAAACATCTACAAAATATATTGAAAGTTTCTGAAAAAAAAAAACAATTAGGAGTTATTAATTTTTTTAAATCAAAACCAGTTGCAACCCGTGAAATATTCACGGAAGTAAAGATTTTCTACTCTTTGAACTTGGTTCACTGCCCAATTATTATCAGTAATAAGTTTAAAAATTTAATGTAAATATAGTTTTTTTTCACTTGTCAAAGTTTTTATAATTAGCAGAACGGGTAACAAATTGTTCTCTTCTAAATTACTGTCATACAACAATAATCAGAAAATGCGAAATAATTCATTTCGGACATACGCATCGAGTGCATTTTAAACCAATTTCGGAGAGAATCGAACTATTCCTCTCTCGCTCTCTTGTACTC
The DNA here is from genome assembly GCA_022606425.2 of Lepidostoma basale. Taxonomy (NCBI): domain Eukaryota; kingdom Metazoa; phylum Arthropoda; class Insecta; order Trichoptera; family Lepidostomatidae; genus Lepidostoma; species Lepidostoma basale. The sequence goes on along the minus strand of JAHDVF020000127.1, from coordinate 259,306 downwards.
AAAATATTATTGTACTCTTTGATGACATCTAGGTTTTTGCCTAATTATATAAAATTATGATGTACGGCGATAAAGAATTCGCAACATTGATCGACAACGTCAGGCGGATGAGACACGGCATTTAAAGAAGAAGAAATAGAATATTTTATAATTCCCTTTACTGATTTATTTTTTATTTTAAGTTATTCTTAGATATTTATCTGTTAATCAATACTACTGCAATTTCAAATGTCATTTAATAAGGCCCTAGTAAAGGGAACCTTGTAACTCTCTTATCTCAAGACAAAACTTAATGAAATGTATGTTTTCTTCAACAGGAATGTTAAAATTATTCATATAATTACAACATTATCTATAATAATAAATTCTCTGTTGTATCTGTTAATTATTCTAAGAAATATCTTTAACATTTGAAGTATACTTGATATGGTGACAAATTTAATACGCATACATACATATGTAAATAACAATTTTCGCTATGTTATTTTAAAATTGTGCGTCTCTCTGAATATAATACAAATTCCTGGAAAATAAGAGGCTGTGTCCTGGTCTTCTCATATTTTATTTAAAATAACATCGCAGGCACGCTGAGATAAACCCCGCAAATAAACATTTTTGGGAAGATGATACATATTATTATATATATTAGTCACCAACTGAATCATCATTCAAGTAAAATATCACATCGCGTGGTATGCAATAATCGGGTCTACTATTTTAATATTTGACTGAAAACTTGTGTTCAATCATACCATATATGTATAATAAGCTAAGAATAGCTTAGAGCTCAAACTATAATCTTGAAACTGTTAATTTGGATAACATTTTGTATTTTCACTACACTTTATATTTTATACTTTGAAAATTTAAAAATAACGTTGTACATAATCCACAAAATATAAAAAATCACGGCATGTTTCGGAGGATACCTCCATCTTCATAAGTCAAAATATGTAATATAAACAAAACAATGAAAGACTTATCGAAAAAACGCATTTAAAAAAACGAAAAAACGCATTTAAAAAACCGATACAATACAAAAGAACAATACATTTAAATAAATAAAAAATAATCCGACTTAAAATTATTTTTATCAGTAACAACTTATAAATAATATTGAATAAAAATAGTACATAATAATTAAATGATAATATATAAAAAAATATTTAATTGGTATATTATGCATTTAATTATTTTAAAACGAACAAAAATACCAAACAAACCATCACTCCGTTTCCCCGAAAGAGGCAGAGAGAATGGACCGTCACACTATTCTATCCTGACACACCTTTCTTTCTCCACAGTCATACAGCGAGTCATACGCGCATGTCGATTCTTCGGATTTCTAGCATTGGCCGACCTTTAAAATTTGATTGAATTAGTCATGTCATGTTTTCCTCGGTCTTTCTCGACTCCGTATTCCATTCACATCGTTGACTTATACTTTCTCAACCATTTTTTTTCATCCAAGCGTTCCGTGTGACCAAACCAACGCCGTGATTCTTTCATAAATTTGTTCATAATACTTTCTAACTAATAATACTACATAATAATAACAACTACAACACAATTCATAATTCTACACTCTATATTCCTTCGTAATGTCAGTATTTGAAAAATCTGTTGTACATCGACACACATACGTCTAACAGATATCATCTCTAACCCATTAAATCTGCTCTCATCCTTCTTTTACAGTTCCATGCTTCACTTCCGTAAATACCGAAATATCTGATTTTACGTACACCCACTTTTACAACTGATTTTACATCTCATAAATATTCGTTACTAAAAAAATATTTGTACTATATATCACATGATAATCATGTATATCTATTCTCTGGAGTTTGAGTTGGTCTACTTGCGTCCCTTGCGTAAACAGCTGGGCTGTTCTTGTTTATTCGATTATCGAAACTCCACGAGAGAAGAAGTCACGAGTGGGAAAGTTCGCCTTCCCTTGTTAGTACTGTGCTGATGTTACGCCTTTACGTGGTCCAATTAACTCATTATACATACAGACAGAGCTAACCCTTTGGGGGGCATTACCCTTAAATGTTCTCATGTTTAAGGGTAATGCCCCCCAAAGGGGTAGGCAGAATGAATGGACTGCCACACTTTTCTTTCCTGGCATATCTCTCTCGCTTCCTCAACATTCATACATCGTGTCATGCACGCGCGTCGATTTCTCTGACTCCTCACATGGCCGACATTCAATATTTTATTTATTTGATCGTGCCACGTTTTCCTCGGTCTTCCTCTATTTCTGGTTCCATTTACATCATTTACATATAATTTTTTCATTCTTTATTAATTTATTCTTTCCATATGTCCAAACCATCTTAATGATCCTTTCATTAATTTGTTCATGATACCATCATTCGCACCGCATTCACTTCTTATATTTTCATTCGACACTCTATCATACACAGAGTATCACACATTTGTCTAAGAGATCTCATTTCTACTGCATTTATTCTACTTTCATCCTTCTTTTGCCAGTTCCATCTTTCAATGCCCCAACCCTTCTTTCTGCCCCAACCCTTCTTTCAATATCCCTCTCCACTCGCCCATATCTTGTAAACATACTACCTAAATCAACAAGCCTGTAATTATATTAGCACATAATCAGAGTTAGCAAAGATAGTAAAACTTGGAAAGTCAGAAAATGTGAGATTTGGTTTGGGTGGCTTAAATAATATATCTTCTGAATCTACAGCCTTCGCGTATCTAGGATTAACATAGGGTAACATTAGGTCCTTACATATGAAATTGGCGTTTTGTATGGGAGGAACATAAAGTTGATTTTTTTTAAATATAATATATTTATTAAATCAAAGTATGTACCATTGCTATCTATGCACTTTTGCCATCTCATAGGTAGTTCATCGATCCCTTTACTAAAAAAAACATTCGGACGGGAATCAATAAAATCTTTGAAGTCGGTTTGGACTGCCCCATCGGAGTTGAATTTTTTCCCTTGCAAGAAGTTATCCAAATTTCGAAAAAAATAGTAATCTGTTGGGGCAAGGTCCGGAGAGTACGGTGGATGTCTTAGACATTCCAATTGAAGCTCTTCTAATTTGGTAGCCGTCTGTTGTGCAGTGTGTGGTCTAGCGTTATCATGAAGCAGCGGTGGCCTAGAGCGATTAACCAGCCTCGGTTGTTTAGCAGCTAGCTTTTCCATCATGGTTTGCAGTTGCTGACAATAGACATCTGCCGTAATCGTCTGGCCAGATTTAAGAAAGCTGTAGTGAACGACACCAGCACTAGTCCACCAAACGCTCACAAGTAACTTTTTTGGAGTCAATTTTCGCTTGTGGCATGGTTTGGCTGGTTCGGCAGGGTTCAGCCATTGCGGTGAGCGCTTCCGATTATCATACAGGATCTACTTTTCATCACAGGTAATGATTCGATTCAAAATCCCTTCATTATTGTGCCGGTTGAGTAATGCAACGCAGCAGTCAACGCGCGTTTGTTGATTTGCTTCACTCAATTCGTGAGGTACCCACCTTTCAAGCTTTTTCACCTTCCCAATTTGCTTCAAGTGGATTAAAACAGTTTTATCACTAACACCGCAGCCTGCAGCTAACTCGGACGTGGTTTGCGATGGATCCGCTTCCACAATAGCCTTTAATTCTTCATTATCAACTTTGGTCTCCGGCCGTCCACGGGGCTTGTTCTGCAGGTCGAAATTTCCAGAGCAAAAACGTTGGAACCAAAAACGCACTGTGTTTTCTTTTGCGGCACCGTCGCCATACACATCATTAATCCTTCGAGCCGTTTCTGCAGCACTGGTGCCACGGTGGAACTCGTACTCGTAAATAACACGATATTTCAAGTTTTCCATTTTGTAAACTGAGTGACGCAAAGAAAAAAAACAATTGAGGAAAAAACAAATGAATTATAATTTTCGAAACACAAATACTTGAGTAAATAGCTGTATAAATTTGAATTTGGAATTCCTAACCAAAGAGAAGATATTTGAGATCAAAGTTGCCAGTACGGCAAAACGCCAATTTCATATGTAAGGACCTAATATAAAAAGATCAGCGTCGTTCGTTTTGAATTATGTTTAACGTTATGTGAAAATAAATGTATCTGCAATTATCGCAAATGTAAAAAAAAACTCTTTATTACCATAATAGGATATGATATTATTAAATGTGTTTCCGAAGAGGTAGGCAAAAAAATACATTTCCACACTTTTCTTTTCTGATATACTTCTCTCGATTCCTCAACATTCATACATCGTGTCATGCACGCACGTTAATTTCTCCGTCTCTTCTCGTGGCCGAGATTAAATATTTGATTTATTTCTTGTTGCCACGTTTTCGTCGGTCTTCTTCTATTTCTAGTTCCATTTACATCGTTAACATATAATTTTTTTTGTTACTTTTTCTTCATTTATTCTTTCCATGTATCCAAACCATCTAAATGTTCCTATAATTATTTTGTTTATAACACTTTCATTCGCAACGCATTCACTTCTTATATTTTCATTCGACACTGAATCATACACAGTGGAGGAGTTATACATATTTTCAAAAATAAAATATTGTTTATTTAAATTTTTAGTCCTAAGTTTTCCAAGAAAAAAATAATATATATTTTAGGACGTATAATCACATTATAATATTTCTTAAAAACCTTTAAAATAATCAATTAGTTAAAATGTTGTATTTATAAGGGTATTTCGTCTACAATTTAAAGATCAATTACAAGGTTAGCTCTTACAACCCTTTAGCCTTATACTCAAATGTTTATTTCTTTGAACTCTTTCATAAATAATATATTATATAACTGTTTTATTTATTACAGCGTACGTTAAATGTTTTTTCTGAATTTACAGACCTACTTTAGATAATTACTCATAATTAATTTATAATTAAACTCTGATTACTACATCGTTTCCTTAAAAAATAAATTATTATTTTGAAAAAAAAAGACCAACAGTTAAAATATTATGCAACTAATAACATTGATTTAGAAGAAGTTTTGCAAATGTCAACTCAGAGTCAAACTGTTTTTTTTTGCTGTTAAAATTATATGTTTTAGCACGATTAAATGTTTTAAATCTGAAACACAGTAATTATACATTTCACCGTTTACTTTTACGAGATTGTCGCGACAACAGTTTCGCCAACCTGTTGTTTGCAACACCCGATGAAGCCAACGTAGGTTGGCGAAACCGTTATCGCGACAATCTCACAAAAATAATAAATAAATTGTGATATTTATTATAGCATTCATTCATCATTCATTTCTCGGCGCTACATCCCGGTGTGGGACTTGGCCTCCTCCACAACGGTCCTCCACTGACTTCTGTCTCTGGCCATCTCTCTCCATTCCCCAGCTCCTTTCATTTTCTCCCAATCTTCTTCCACGCAATCCGCCCATATTTTCCTCGGTCTGCCTCTTGGTCTCTTTTCTCTGGCATTCTTTCCACATGGCCAGCCCAATGTAGGCGTTGAGACTAACAGAATCTCACTACTATTTCTTGTTAATCAGTTCTTCAAGTTCAAGGTTTCTTTTAATTCTGTGAGTCCCATCCTCCAGCGTGGGTCCAAACAGTTTTTTTAGTATTTTCCTCTAAAAAACTGCCAGCATGCCTTCCTCTCTCTGCGTTAGAGACCAATTCTCACAGCCGTAGGTGACTTCCGGTCTTATGATATTACAAAATTTCAAAATTAAAACATTTAATAATGTTGATGTCACATAGTGTTTCGGCCAAACAATGGATTATCTATTTTAGCGTAGTTTCTAATTATCATTTATTTTTTCAATAACTTATTTATTTACGGAAATATTCCAAGATGCTCCATATAATCAATCATTTATAACCAACCTCAGAGCATACAAAACCCAAAATACGAGCAAACAAATAAGTTAAATCCACAAAAGGTACTCAGGAAAAACAATGATATCAATCTCGACGGGTAGTTATTGAAAAAAGACATACTGCTTTTAGGATCTGCATCTCCTGGGATCAAAGTACAGTGGGTGTGGAAAAATGTATCTCATATCTGGCGTCAATCTTGCTTTATACTTTGAACACATAATCTTCCATATTTATCACTTTGATGAATGGATGCAGGGTTATATTTCAACGGGATACATTTTTTCCGTTAAGTGTTTTCCTTGATGAAAAATGAATTAGTGATAAAACAAGGAAGGTTTCGTTTTAAAAAGATAAAATTCATTTGGTTATTTATTTGATCGTGACATGCTTTCCTCGCTCTTTCTCTGTTTCTTTTTCCGTTTCATCAATAAACATATTTTTTCTTTACTATTCTTTCTTCATTTGTTCAAAATAATAATTTTAATGACCCATTCATTATTTTGTTCATAACACATTCATTAGCACTCACTTTTTATTTTTGCATTTGGCACTCTAGTACATACATATTTACCACACAATCCATCCTTATTTTGCCAGTTCCATGCTACACTTACATACATAAGGGTTGGCACAAAAATATCATTAACTTATTTTGGGCAGATTTTTGTTTGCGATGTGCATAAATCACATACACAAAAAAACGTCACGCCGTTTCCTCGCAGGGGTAGGCAGAGAGAATGGACCGCTACACTATTCTATCTTGGTATACCTCTCTAGCTTCCTCCACATTCATACAGAGAGTCATACACGTACGTCGATTCTTCCGACTTCTAACATGACCAACCTTTAAAATTTAATTAATTTGGTCATGTCACGTTTTCCTCGATCTACCTCGACTCCATACTCCATTTACATCATTAATGTATACTTTCTTAACCATTCTTCCTTCATCCGTGCGCTCCATATGTCCGAACCAACGCAGCGATCCTTTCATAATTTTGTTCATAATACCTTCTTCTGCTCTACACTTTTTTTTATATCAGCATTTGAGATTTTGTCGTATATCGTTCTACCACACATACGTCTTAGGGACCTCATTTTATTCTGCTCTCATCCTTCTTCTGCCAGATTCATGCTTGGCTTCCATACAATAGGGTTGGAACCAGAACTTCATTGTGAACGGTCGTTTTCGCTTTCATTGTTAAATACACAAGTATTTAGAAACAATTCCAATAACTATTTTTAAAGCTCCATTCACTTTGTAACCGCACCAACCTTTCTTTCGACGTCACTATCCTTCGGCCATCCGCTGTGAACATGCTATCTAAATCACATTGTTGGTTGAATTCAATGCTATGAATTTAAATTCGTTAATACGAATGAAAACGTCTGTTTTCTTGAAGCCTGAAATGTTCCTCCCTCGGTTAGCACAGAGAGCATGGTTTTTATCCTCAGGGTGAATCGTGAGATTCCTTTCGTGCTATCATTATTCGACTAAGGACGGGTGTAAATAAAGACGCAGATTATATGGGATACATGGAGGTTTATTACATATTACAATTTTATGAAGTATTAAGGGGCTAGGGATGTCTTACACTGAATAACAAACAAAACACAAGATGGAAGAATGAAGAGGCTGTTTGAGGCGATTCCTCGATGGCGTGCTCGTCAGGACATCGACCGGCGACGTCGTCCGTAGACGTTATCAGCGACGCTGACCAGTAGATGGTGATTCAGTAAATAAATATATAGAGCGTCACCTGGCAGACACGAGGTTCCATAGGCCGGGTGGTGCTGCACGGAGTGAAGAAGTGTTCCATGCAGTTCGGCATGGTGGTGAGGTCCTTGACACGGAGCCTCAAACGCGGTCACGTCGATGTCCGACAGAACCTTCGGAACTAACCGCAGACACGCGGCCATATGATGCACATATGTTACCGATGCGCGATCCGGATCCTTATATATTCATATATATATATATATATATATATATATATATATATATATATATATATATATATATATATATATATATATATATATATATATATATATATATATATATATATATATATATATATATATATTATATATATATATATATATATATATATATATATATATATATATATATATATATATATATATATATATATATATATATATATATATATATATATATATATATATATATATATATCGTACCTGTATATATATATATGAAAAACAAACTTTGAAAATATTTTATTTACTAACTAACTAATCCAACCATCACGCCGTCTCCCGAAGGGGTAGGCAGAAAGAATGGACTGCCACACCTTTCTTTCCTGACATATTTCTCTCGCTTCCTCAACATTCATACATCGTGTCATGCACGCGCGTCGATTTCTCTGACTCCTCACATGGCCGACATTCAATATTTGATTTATTTGATCGTGCCACGTTTTCCTCGGTCTTCCTCTATTTCTGGTTCCATTTACATCATTAACATATAATTTTTTTACCATTCTTTCTTCATTCATTCTTTCCATATGTCCAAACCATCTTAATGATCCTTTCATTATTTTGTTCATGACACCATCATTCGCACCGCATTCACTTCTTATATTTTCATTCGACACTCTATCATACACAGAATATCCACACATTCGTCTAAGAGATCTCATTTCTACTGCATTTATTCTACTTTCATCCTTCCTTTGCCAGTTCCATGCTTCGCTTCCATACATAAGGGTCGGTAGAAGAACACCATTGTGCACTGCCATTCTAGCTTTTTTGGATAGGTTTTTGTTTGCGATGACAACTTTAAGTGCACCATTCACTTTGTTGCCTGCCCCAACCCTTCTTTCAATATCCCTCTCCACTCTCCCACCTCTTGTAAACATACTACCTAAATACAAAAACTCAACTACTTGCTCCAAGTTTTCACCATTCACGCTAATGTTGCAGACTGTCGTGGTTTCTTCCTTTTCAAAAATCATTACCTTGGACTTATTAACATTCATCATCAGATCATTTCGCATGCATACCTCATACATACAATTCACCAGGACTTGTAGTTCATGCTCGTTGTCAGCAAGTAGGACAGCGTCATCCGCATACAAGAGACAGCTTACTGACACTCCGCTCATTTTGGCACCTACATCCAACCCTTTCAGCTCTTTCATACAATTGTCCATATACAGATTAAATAACCACGGGGACATTACGCAACCTTGTTTGACACCTTTATTGATATCAAACCAGGCTGTAAGATCTCCATTTACTCTGACACTAGCAGTGCTTTCCGTGTATAGCGACTTAATGGCCGTGATCAGTTTTGTACTTATTCCATATTCAGACAATATTTTCCACAACTTTTCTCTATTAACGTAATCATATGCTTTTTGTAAGTCGACAAATGCACAGAAAAGTTTGCGATTTTTGGCCAGAAACTTCTCTGTCAATGTACGAAGTCCAAAAATTTGATCCATACATCCTCTGCCATTCATAAAGGCACCTTGCACATCCCAAACTTTGTCACTCGTCAATTTTCTTACTCTTTCTATTAAAATTCTGCCATAGACTTTACCAACGACACTCAAAAGACTAATAGCTCTGTGGTTTCCACATTCCATACGCGATCCTTTTCCTTTGTACAGGGGCATAATTACTGCTCTCCTCCAGTCTAGCGGCGTATATCCCTCCTCCAAGCACTGGTTAAATAACTTACATAACCATGTAGAAACCACTTCGCCACCGCTTTTAATAAAGTCTATGGCAATACAATCAAACCCAACAGCTTTTCCACTTTTCATTGCACTCACGGATCTTTTCATCTCATTCGTACTTATTTTTTCAATATTATCATTCATAGGTCCCGCACTCGCACTAGCTGTCATATTTTCGATCACGCTTGTATCACCACCATACATCTCCTTAAAATATTTCATCCATCTTTCTTGTATGATCTTACTCTCCGTTAACATTCTTCCCTCGTTGTCTAAAATTGCTTTCACACATCCACTATCAGGAGGATTTCGGGCTTTTTTAACTTCTTTCCAAAACATTTTTAAATTTGCTTGGAAGTTGTTTGTCATTTTGAGCCCTTCTTCCTCCTTCAGCTTTTCTTTCCGCGCTTTCACTACCGACTTCACTCTCTTCTTGCATACCTTATACAAATATTTTGCTCTTTCATACTTAACTCTGTCATTCTTATTTATCGACAACATATTCAACCAAGCATCTTTCTTCTCTTTAACAGCAATCTTTACGTCATCATTCCACCATGCATCCCCTTTCCTTCTTCCTTGTACACACACACCACACGATTCTTTCGCTGATTCACACAAACTCTCCTTCAAGTATTTCCAGGTCTCGTCAATACTCAACTCACTTACATCCCGCTCACTCAATCTATCTTTCACTTTTCTTACGAAATTATTTCTTACGTCATTGTTTTGCAGTTTTTCAACTTTGACTCTAGTCGGTGCGGCTACTGTTTTGCTTCTTCTGGTTCGCCATCCCCGGAATAAGATCACTTTTGCCACTACTAAAAAATGATCCGTTTCCAGTTCGGCTCCCCTGAAGACCCTTGAATCAACAGTATCCGCCCGTAATCTAGAGTCTACAATGACGTAATCTATAATGGACCTTTCAAATCCTCTTTCCCAAGTATAGAGATGGATTCTCTTATGATCGAAGATGGTATTTGATACAAAGAGACCCCATTCTATACACAATTCAAGCAGTCTCCTTCCATTATCATTTATTCGTCTATCACCAAACGTACCCAGACATTCCTCGTACCCACTCCTACGGATTCCCACCCAACCGTTCATATCACCTGCTATTATCAATCTTTCGTTTTCACTCTTACACACCAATGTCTCTCTCACTTTGTCCCAAAACTCATCTTTACTCGCCTCATTTTCGTTGTTACCAGGGGCGTATCCAATTAAAAGGAAAACTCTTGTTAACCCGATCTTGAAGCGAATCCACATGAGTCTTGGGCTAACACATTTATAACCTTTCATACATTCTACCATCCTTGGAGCTAACACCGCCGCCACGCCTTGGCATGCTCTGTGGTCATTCGGCACACCCGACCACAGAACAAGCTTATCCGCATGCTCCAAGGAACCACACTCTTTCATCATACGTTCAGTCACACATAAAACATCTAAACACTTATTATCCATTTCTGCACACATCTCATTCAACTTTCCTTCCATACCTCCCCTTACATTCCATGTACCGATGCGGCACTCCACCCTTCTCTGTTCGCCCCTGCGGGAGATGCGGTGTGATGGGTTGCGGACCTCATCGCCACCAGTAGGCATCACCCGCACACACTTAAATGCTAAATCATTTACAAACTATATCTTAAATAAAATTCAATTATATAAAATAAATAAATAAAATAAAATAAATAATAAAATAAAAATAACTGGATCTGGCGGTTATTTCTTCCGTTTCTACGGGAACGACCGCGTTCCATTCTCCTGGTTTTGGTATATTATACCCTAGGAGTGCTTTACTCGGTGTAACTCCTGTTGCCTCATTTCTTCTTCTTCGTAAGGCCGCGAGGACTTCTGGTAACTTCTCGTCCCATTCATCGTGCGGTAGGTCCTTTAGGAGTATTCTCAGCCCTTTTTTTATTTCCTGGTTCCTTCTTTCTGTAGGATTTGACCGCGGGTGATAGGTGGCTGTTGTCCAGTGATCTGTTTGCCATTTTTTTATTTGTTGCAACCAGTCCTTGTGGTAAAATTGTCTCCCGTTATCCGTCAGTATCCTCTTCGGAAATCCGTAGCGCTGGAACACTTCTCTCTCGAGGATTTTCGTGATGACTTGGGCTCTGCTGGATGTTATCGCGAAGGCTTCCACCCATCTTGTGAATACGTCCGTTACCACAAGGATGAATTTGTTTCTTCTCGCTGTCCTTGGATATGGTCCCATGATGTCGGCTGCTACCAATTCGAAAGGTCGCGAGGGCTTTGTACCGCCTTGAGGTGCTTTGTTTTTGTTTGGGCCCCTTTTGGTTGTCGCGCAAACCATGCATTGTGTGACATGTTTCTTGATGTCATCGTACATCTTGGGCCAGAAGAATATCTCCGCGATGGCACGTATTGTTTCTTGGATTCCGGGGTGAACGGCGGAGTCAGAGTCGTGGTATTCGTACAGTACCCTCGAAACGGTCGATCTCGGCACTACCAGTCTGTCCGATTGTCCTTCCTTCTTCTTCCATAGAATATCGTCTCGCACGTCGTACCCATTTTGATGGCGGATATCCACTTCTGTGAGGTTCCTCTTTTGAAGCAACTGATGGAATCGTCGAATACGTTTCTTGATGCCGTAGTCAGTTGCTTGTTGCTCCCGTATTTCCTGTCCTAGTGGTTTATCTTCGCCTGGTGAGATGTCATCGTTCTCCGGTGTTGTGGGGTGTCCCGGTTCGTCTGACTCGATGTGCTGGACAACTCCTACGTCCGGATATGCCATCCGACTCGGGGTCGTGTCTGCGTCCGTCACTGTTGTCTGTCCGGGGTTTCGGGATAACGCGTCTGGTAATTCGTTCAATTTACCCGGACAGTGCTCGATTGTGAAATCGAATTCTTGGACGATTAGGGCCCATCGTCCTAATTTCGCCTTCTATTCTTTGGTAGCGTTGAGCCATGTTAATGCTCGATTATCGGTGCGCAGGCGAAAATGTCTTCCTTCGATATATGGGCGGTATTTCTTTACTGCCCATACGGCTGCCAAGGTCTCCTGCTCGTTACTGTGGTACCTTTGTTGTGCCGGGTTTAAACGAGCGCTGGCGTAGGATACGACGTCCCTTTCTCCATTAGGGCCCTCCTGATACAGTACGGCTGCTATTCCTAGCTTGCTGGCATCGGTATGCAGGATGAATTCTCTCTTGAAGTCCGGTCGCTTTAACGCCATTGGTTTCGAGAAGGCCTCTTTGATATCGGCTATCGCTCTGTCAGCTTCCTCGGTCCAATTGAAGGTTTTCTTCCTGCCGACTATATCGGTCAGTGGTGCTGCCATTTCCGCAAAATTGGGTACGTATTCGCGTAGCCAGTTGCAGACGCCCAGGAAACTCCGCAGTTCCTTTTTACTACGCGGAGTCGGGGTGTTTTGAATTGCTTCTTCGTGAGGCCTCTGGGGGGAGTTACCCTTTTCTCCTACGGTATGTCCCAAGTAGCTGATTGATGTTTGCCCGATACCGCATTTTCTTGGGGAGCATCGCAATTCGTATTCGGCGAGTCTCTCTAGGACGAGTCTCAAATGTCTTAGATGTTCGCCTATGTTCTGGGAATATATAATAATGTCGTCCAGATATACCATAGCGAATTCTCGCAAGAATCCTGCCAGTACTTGCTGACACATTATTCGCTGAAAAGTGCCTGGCGCACCCCTTAAGCCGAACGGCATGACTTTAAACTGATAGCATCCACCGTCCGGGGTCGTGAAGGCGGTTTTCTCCTTGTCTTCTTCGGCCATCGGTACTTGCCAGTTCCCGCTTTTCAGGTCCAAGACGGTGAAGATGGATGCCGTGCTGAGGTCCTTAAGCGTTTCTTGAATAACTGGGAGCGGTGTGGCTTCTCCTACGGTTACTGCGTTTAACCTGCGGTAGTCGATGCAAAATCTCCGGTCTTTACTCCCTTTCTTAGCTGCCATTACGACCGGGAAGCTGTATGGTGATCTACTCGCTTCTACCACTCCGTCCGCCAACATGCCTTCCAGTTGCTGGTATAAGCCTCGCTTCTTTTCGTCCGATAGTCGGTGCGGGGGGAGTCGTATCGGTCTAGCATCCGTAAGATGAATGTGATGCGGGGGAAGGCGCGCTGGTCCTGATACTGGTTGGAAAACTTCTGCGAACTCGTCCAGCAGAGTTTGGAATTCCGGGCGATTGTTTATCGGAACCAGTGACGTGTCCGGCCTTTCCGTTTGTATGTTTTTCTTGTCCGATCGGAATGGGATTAGATGAGTGCTCATTCGCACTTTCGCTCCGAAATGTTGGCACTTGCGGTGGAAATCTATGTTGGCTTCTTCTTTGACTAACCAATCGATTCCCAGGATCATCTCCTCCCTCAATTCTTTGACTTCCAAGATTTTATTATGGAAAGTCGTGCCTTGTATTTCAAAGGGCAAGTAGACTTCGGCCGAGACGTCGAGGCGGACGGATGTGTTGGCCAGCAATAAGGTCTTAATTTGTGATGGTTCTTTCTTTATTCCGTTCGGAATTATATTCGATCTCACTAGCGAATACGATGACGCGGAGTCCACTAGCGCGTATCTTTCCGTACCGCCTATTCGCACGCGTACTTTTGGGAGTTGGCGGCTACCATTTGATTGGCAGAAACCACTTCTCGGCGGTGTCGTACGCGCGTCCTGCCCGGGACAGTTTTCTAGACGCCGCCCGGGCCGGAGGCGTTTCCCTGGCGCGGCTGTGTATCGTCGAAACTTTGGTTTCCTTTGTATCCTCCTCTGTATCTTCCTCTTCCCTTTCGCCGGTGTTCCTCGCCGTCATATCTCTGCGGTGGCTGCGGGTAGAATTGCGGAGAATAATGTGCCGGATACTGTGCCGGATACTGTGCCGGGTACGGCGTAGGGTACGGTGTTGCGTATTGCGCCGGGAACTGCGTCGGGAACTGCGCCGGGTATTGCGCTGTATATTGTACCGGGTGGTGTGCGACTGGCGCCGGGTAGAACGTCGGCGGTGCTTGGTACACCTGTGCCGGAGCTGAATTTACGGAGGCTGTAACCGTACTGTGAATTGCGGCGGGGGCTTGCGATGGGACCGGCACTGTAGCGGCGGGTGTATAAACTTCCGGGCTCTCGGGCTTCAGTTCCGCTCGTAGCTCACCGCTCCTTACAATCGGCCATCTTGTTTGTAGCTCCGCTGTGGCTTGCCATAATTCTTCCATCGTTGTACACAAATTTAGGTTAGGGGTCGATTTTAGGAACTGCATCCTAAATCCGGGGACGTACGCGTTCATATCTGCGATGGAACGTCCCGCGTACAGTCTCTGGAACCATCCGATCTTCCTACAAATGAAATCGTGGGGTGACTCATTTGTCCGCTGCGTGTCTGCCGTAAACATTCCGATTAACCTCCTAAGTATCTCCGCCGGATTATTAAACTGGAACAGCACTGCTCTCTCGAATTCATGCCACGATGGGGTACGTGTTGCATTCCGCGGGCATTTAGCTTCCCACCAATCTTTTGCTTTGAGATCGAGTTGCGCCGCCACGATGCCGACCCAATTTGCCGCGGGACGGCGTACCGGTACAGGTGCCGTTTGCATGTTGTCAGGAATGCGATGGGGCATTCGTCGAAATTCCCGGTGTATCTCACTTGGAGCGGCGGAATCGTAGCTGGCGGTTCCCGCAGTTGAATAAAATCTGCTGTCAGTGGGTCCATGCAATCTTTGACCATCCGGGCTTGGGTCTCCACCGTGGCCTGCACGTCGTTTAGAGGGACCGATGTGGATGGGTACACCCATACTGGGGACAGCGATCGAATGTGCTCATTCCTTGTGTTGTTCACGATTGGTGTGAAGGTGGCGGGGGCGACCGGCGTATCGACAGGTATATTAGAATTTGATTCGGTAGACGTCGGGGCGGCAGGTGCCGGGGCGGCTTCGATCCTTGTGTCCCCGACCTCCGCGGCGGCCGTCGCGCTTCTAGTAGCGAGGTGCATTTTCACTTAATGGATTGCAATTGTCGGAGAACAATTTCACTAATTTTATCATGTTTGTCGGATAACAATTTTACTGAGTTTATAACACTGTTGGACACGTTTGTCGGATAACAATTTCACTTAATTTAATACACTTATTGGAGAACAATTTCACTTAATTTATCGCGTTTACTGGAGAACTATTAACACTGAAATGTTTTTTTCTTGTACACTTTGTTCACTATTTTTCACTGGTAATTCCGGTTGTCCTTGAGGGGTGGATACGTATATTCCACCGTAGAACTTACGTCGTTATGATTTCGGTTCAGAACGTTGGGCGCCAATTGATAGGGATCAAACCGGGCGGCCAATGAAAATAACGTTCTCTCTATATAATTTATTGAATCTAGTACAAGCGATAATACACTAGAGTAAAGTAGATCCTGTCCGGTGGCGAGGACCGGCAGAAGTTCCTCCGGATGAAGGGGCAGGCGGTAGCGCGGACTGTAGGTAGTCGGGGAGCAGGCAGCGAGGCGGGCAGCGTGCCGACAGCAGTCAGATCCGAAGGGATGAAGCTCCATCAGTTAGGACCTCTCGTGTTGACTCGCCGAGCTCACATGCCGACTGCCAATCGCACCCGCCGTTATATAGGCGAGTGAGTCCGTGTGTACGAGGTGGTGGGGGGTCCATTCTGTAGCGCCATTGGTCGGCGCCTGTAGGCCGGTAGTGGGGGTGCCTCTGCGCTCTGTGGTTGGTCGCTTCGGCCGGCTGCGGCTCACTCGGAGCGGCCGAGTTCGGGGCTGTATTTTCATTCCAAATTTTCACCCGGCACGTGCGGAGCTCCGGGCCGTCATCGGGAGGCGGTGTTTCGGCCTCTATTCATGCACGTATTAATATATATATTGTTAATATCGTACCTTATATTATTCTAATGAAGACAGGCTGAACCATTTCTGGTCCAGCCGGATGCAGACGGATTTCCGTGTCTCCTACATTTTAGGCGGGATCGAGGCACAAGCGACGCGAACTAAGATGGCGGCCTACCCGCAAAGCTGACTGGAGAGAAGTGAGTGGGCTTCTAGCCTCGGAGCATAGAGTACAAAAAACAGTGTTACCAACCGGGAAGGCGGCGGTTGCTCACACGGCGGAAACAGGAGAAGTTGAAAATAAATTTCTAAGAGGTACTTAACTGGGGAGAATTAGGGCGAATACAGTGGCCGAAGAAATAGTAATGGTATGTAACATTACAAGTCTTGTTATATTATATTTTATGGGATTACATGTTTCGCCTTGCTAAGGAATGTTAAATTATAATTTTACGGAATGTTAAATTATAAATTATAATTTTTTTTTTGGAAAACAGAGGTTTATTTGATTAAACAATTCACATTGTTCTTTTACATCATTTTTCAAGAAACAGTAAAGAGAACAAATTTAACTTTTATTATTTATTTTTTATAACATTCGTAAGCAGATAACTCAGTAAATATGTATTTGAATAAAATTATTTACTACACCCCGGATACGGTTTACGTTAGTTACCACAATAAGTCAAGATAATTTATTGTTTTGTGACAATCACCATCTTATATCATACCGAGATTTTAAATTCATGACACGCTGAACCGTTCGAGGAATACATTCTCAGCATGTCCACTTTGTTTATGTTTTCCCAAATGATGAACAAGAATAAACCGTTATTATCCGAAGGAATATAGTTGGCATTTGAATCAGGCTCCCGTACCTACTTAATGTATGGTAACGAATTCGCAATTTTCGGATTTACATACATTACTTACGTGTGTGAAACGGGTATTTTCATTATAAAGTGTAGTCATTTCAGTGTTTTTTTTTATGTTTCTGTTATTCTGATGAATTTTCCGTTATAAAAAAACAACATGGATAACGTTACACATTTCAAATTATGCGACACTAATGAAAACGCGTAAATTTGATTTTCATTCAAATATTCAAATTGTTCTGTCATGTATTATCATCGTCACTGTAAACTATAATAAAAAAAATGTTTTATGTGAATGTATACTTATATTTGTATACGAATCCTGGATTTCACCCACGGTGGGTTATTAATTAATGAATTTGAATTGTATCTCAATATTGGCGTTAGTATGTGGATTATATAGAGTAATCTTAAAAAGATTAACATATGTAATCAAAATCTTCATAGATGGCATATTGAAACTGACATGTGAAGTTAGGCATAGATTTGTAACATATATACAACTTCCAAAAATTTGTCTTACATGGTCATAAAGAAAAAAGTGAAATGGGGAATGTTGTAATTACATGAAGCGTGCGCTTAACCCAACCAATGACAGGTCATAAGTCCTGTAAACACCTTGATCAACCATATTCAATTTCCAGTTTGCATCTTCGTCTCTATTGAGATACAATTAAAAATAATGTTTCGTTAACTAACAAACTAACTTACCATCACGCCGTTTCCCCGAAAGGGTTGACAGAAAGAATGGACTGTCACACTTTAACCGATGCGGCACTCAATCCATCTCTTTTCGCCGCGCGGTAGACGCGGTGTAATGGGTTGCGAACCTCATCGCCACCAATAGGCATCCCCCGCGCACACTTCGATCGTCCAACATGAATGTTTTGGTAAATACTTATATTTCTTGGTCACATACACTTGAAGCTTTTGTTGTTTTAGTACACTATTTTTTAAAGAAGACTTTGCATTATTTTAAGCGTATATTAAATTTATTATTATAAACTTCTGAAAATGGATCGGCCTTCAACTTTTGAAATTTTTTTTTAACAAATAAACAATTCTGAATACTATTCTAAAATAGACTTTCAAAGTTAAACTGAATATATAAATAAAATATATCATATGTATGTATTTCACAAGAATACAGTATACGATAGTACTCGTAAAATTTAGCAGGTTTCAATCGAGAACCTTTTGAATCATCAAGCTGCGTTAATTTTTTTAGATGAGCACTCCAGTCCAATCTTCTAAATAAATGCAGGAGAATTAAGTGTTCGGGAAAGCGTTGGATAAATCAGGCCACGGTAAATCACATTTCGCGTGGGAGGGCTGGCGCCCGCGGGGAGGGACGCTTGACCCGGCCTGCCCCGTCAGGCCTCCCGCCCGCGCTACGCGACTGAAAGAAGTCGACATTTAGCAGTGGCTCTAAGCGACTTATTTTTTAAATAAATTGACTACCAAATTAAACACCAGCTTTCAATTGATGTCAACTACCAGGGAAATTCTATCTGACATTCAAATATAATATTTTTTGTGATAGTTCGATAAAAGTGTATATTAATAGAAGGCTACCCATTGCTTACTTGAGATTGTTGTAGGGCGCGGCGGGGCCCTTTCGTTAATCTCACTCTCTGGGCCCATCCACCGTCCACCTGGGACGGACGTTAACAGTTATTTAAGTTAAGTAAATCAAATGGGTTATAAGACCAAATTTAAGCTACCCTATTTTTTCTCTTCTTTGCTCAGCACTAACAAATATAAATACTCGTATATGGTGTACAGGATCTGTCGCAAAAGTATCGAGAAGTTTTTTTTCAGACAATTTATTGCCAATAAACGTACAAACACTTAATATTCTTCAAAACACGTCCCTTGGGCGTCAATACACTTTTGGTAGCGTTTCTTCCACTCTTGGAAGGCACCTTGGAAGGCAGAAGACGGAACCCCCTTAAGGCACTACGTCGAAGCGGTTTTCACCCCATTCAACATCTGCAAATGGCGTCCCTTTAGGCTTCTCTTGATGCGGAGGAACAAAAAAAAGTCCAACGCGCATATCGACTTTAATTGATTCCCGGCCGTTTTGGAATTCTTTGTGCCACTCTGTCTTGATACCGGTTTTTTTCAGCCTGACGCAGAATTTGATGGCTGCTCGCTGCTCCAGCAAACGTTGCATCTTAATTTCCGACGCAACGACAAAACACACTTTGCGCGGATCACTGTGCTAGCTCTACCGTTGCTCGGAGAGGACTGGGCAGCGGCGCGTTTGGTAGCTGCAACTCCCCCTTATCATCTCCACTACTCCGCTGACCCTTCTAGCGCAGTCAGATTTTTTCTCTCGATACTTTTGCGACAGACCCTGTATATTTATATAAAAAAGTGTCCAAAAATTTAAATGCATACAACGATCCATGCCAAATGCTCAGCGAAAGTTTTTGAGATAAAATGAAAAATTAGACGCTGAATCAAAGTTGCCGACATCGTGGAGCGTACAGCTAAATTGAAGTGGCAATGAGTTAGATAAGGTAGTACCTAATGGGCACCCAGAATACTCCAATGAAGGCCATGGACAAGGAACAGAAGTTTTGGGAGGCCACCTAATAGATGGACTAACGAAATTGCCAAAATATCAGGGTTTACCTAGATTCGGAGGGTACAAAACAAGGACGAGTGGAGAAAAATGGAAAAGGATTATTTATATCCAGCAGTGGAGGGAAAAAGGCTGGAGAAGAAAAAGAAGAAATATTTTATTCAAAGAACAGATTTTTTTTTAAATTTTTGATATGTTTATGTCAGATCATTATAGTTAGAATTGATTATAAATTTTATAACTTTTTATTCAGAATTTAATCATTTACATTCATTGTAGGTATTACTTATTTTACTCGCATTATTTTTTTCGTTTTATAGATTTTCTTTTCTTAAGATTTCAAATTGTCACAATTAATGTGGATATTTGATAATGCATTAGTAAGTGTCATTCACATAAAATATAATATAACTTCCAGAAAACGGACGTTTTCATTCGTAATAATTAATGTGGACTAACTTAATATTTCATAAGAAATGTGCAATACTCGTATATGACACATGTGCGCCAAAGCTCTCGGAAACATTATGTTGTTTAATATAATAGAAATCTCAGAACAATTTCCCATTGAGCTGCTTACTACTCCGCGTTTGACAGAAACTTCTTAGAAGGCTCTAAGTTGCTCTTGAGTGAGTGTATACATTATAGAGCGTGTTTATAAAACAATTACTTAAGCTATCGCTCAACACCCTATGTAACTTTATCATACTATTTGTAAGTCATTTGCTGTTTGATACGTGATTTTTTTTTAAATCCGTTTCTGTCCTCAAGTTGTAAAAATAACTAACTCAGTAACTAACAAACTAACCGACTAAATTACTTATAAATCCCACATCGTCTCCCTTGAAGGGGTAAGCAGAAAGAATGGACCACAACAATGTTTCTCTTGACATACTTCTTTCGATTCCTCAACATTCATACATCGTGTCAAGCACGCGCGTCGATTTCTCCGACTCCTTACGTGGCCGACAATTTACATTTGATTGATTTGATGGTGTCATGTTTTCCCAGGTCTTCCTCTATTTCTTGTTCCGTTTACGTCGTTTACATATAATTTCTTAACCATTCTTTCTTCACTTATTCTTACCATGTGTCCGAACCATATTAATGATCCATTCATTATTTCTTTCATTCGCACTGCATTCACTTCTTACATTTGCATTTGATACTATATCACATACAGATTTATAACACATACATCTAAGAGATTATTGTACTTATATTTACATCTACTACATTTACTGTACTTTCATCCGTTTTTTGACAGTCCTATGCTTCACTTTCACACATAATTTCACTCGCCATTCGTCCTCTCTCTATCTTCTATGGCACTAAGTTATATGTGCCACATTGTCCGGGGTTCGCGGGGTCTTTAAAAAGACCTCTCGTGGACGCTAGAGAGTTGGACTTGATAGTAGTGTTGCTGTTGTAAATGTAACATGGCGCCTTACTACATTTTTCCAGCAAAACATACCCCATCGTAGCCCTACTACCCTTTTGAACCCGTTACAGTCCATGACCTGTAATAAATAACCTACAAAAATGAACAAAGAATCGCCAAATAATCTATAGCCATCAGGATACCTAAATTTAGATATATGATTAGTAGAAGTATCTGATGAATGTATCTGAATAAATGGCGCACTCAAAGTCATTACTGCAAATAGAAATATATCCACAGAAGCAAAGATGGCAGTACACAATGGAGTTCTAGTGCCAACCCTCATGTATGGAAGTGAAGCTTGGAGCTGGGAAAAGAAGGATGAAAGCAGGCTAAACGCCGTAGAAATGAGAACACTAAGAAGAATGTGCGGGAAAATGTTGTATGATAGAATACCGAATGATTGAAATAAGAAATAAATGTAAGGCAGATGACTGCATCATGAATAAAATTAAAAAAGGATCCCTGGGATGGTTCGGACATATGGAACGAATGGATGAGAGTAGAATGGTTAAAAAGTTGTACACAAGCAGCGTGAGTGGGAAAAGAAGCCGAGGACGACCGAGGAAAACATGGCATGACCAAATTAATCAATTACTAAAAGGCGGCCACATTCGAAGTCGGAACAATCGACGTGCGTGCATGGTACGATGTATGGATGTAGAGGAAGCTCGAGAGGTATGCCAGGACAGGCCAGTGTGGCTATCCATCCTCTCTGCCTACCCCTCCGGGGAAATGGCGTGATGGTTAGTTAGTTAGTTAGTTAGTTAGAAGTATCTGAAAATTTTCTGAGATTATCAGAAATATTATGTTTGAATTCTTGGCGTAATTTTAGAATTAGGCGACGCCACTGGTCGAGTACAACAATAATAGCGGTAAAGTAATCGCAGTCTTCGTGCAACTAATGTATTTTTTTAAAGAAATTTTAAATGCATAAAGGCAAACATGACATCACAAATCTAAAAATTTCTACACGGATACGAAATATATTTGAAGTAATATTTTTTGTGTTCATGGAGAATATGTGCAATAACATATTCATTTAGTCAGGGTACTGATGTTTAATTGTATTTTTAAAATCATGTTTTATAAGTTCGTGTATTTAGGTAGTATGTTAACAAGAGATAGGCGAATGAAGAGGGATATTGAAAGAATGTTTGGGGCAGGCAACAAAGTGAATGGTGCACTTAAAGTTGTCATTGGAAATAAAAACCTATCCAAAAAAGCTAGATTGGGAGTGCACAGTGGTGTTCTTCTACCGACCCTTATGTATGGAAGCGAAGCATGGAACTGGCTATAGGATGATGAAAGTCGAATAAATGCAGTAGAAATGCGATCTATTAGACGAATGTGTGATACTCTGTGTATGTTAGAGTGTCTAATGAATATATAAGAAGTGAATGCGGTGCGAATGACGGTGTTATGAACAAAATAATTAAAGGATCATTAAGGTGGTTTGGACATATAGAAAGAATAAATGATAAAAAAATGGTAAAAAATATATGTTAACGATGTAAATGGAACCAGAAACAGAGGAAGACCGAGGAAACGTGGCACAATCAAATAAATCAAATATTGAATGTCGGTCATGTAAGGAGTCAGAGAAAATTTGGGAAATGAGGTATTTTTTTTCTATTTTGATACTTTATACTAATATGACAATTAAGTACCCGAATATTGTAACTAAAACGCATAATATTTAATTATTAATCAATATTTATTTTGTCGCCTTCAAAGTATTCTCCATTTGATGCAATACACATACGAGTATGTTAGCCTTTTTTCCACTCTTCAAAACATTTCAGGTAGACGCTTTCTGGTATGGTCTTTAAAACATTCCACAAATTTTTGCTTTATGGCTTCAATAGACCGGAAACGGATTCCACAGAGCGGCCGTTTAAGTTTTGGGAACA
The DNA here is from genome assembly GCA_022606425.2 of Lepidostoma basale. Lineage (NCBI taxonomy): Eukaryota > Metazoa > Arthropoda > Insecta > Trichoptera > Lepidostomatidae > Lepidostoma > Lepidostoma basale. Next base: position 236,121 of record JAHDVF020000127.1, on the reverse strand, counting down.
GAAGAAAGTCACACAGAGTCAAATCCAGAGAATATTGTGGTTGATAGATGGTATTTATCGCATTTATTGCCTTAAACTCGGGCACGATTGTGGCTCTGTGCGATGGCGCATTATCGTCGACGCGTCTCATACCCAAAATTTCCACTAAAATCAAGCAAATGAACTCGATAAAGAAGTTCAGATCTCGTGCTACTTCTTTAATACTCACATAACGATTTTTGAGCACAATTTCTATCTCTTGTTCAATATTATCGTCAATATTATCGGTCGAAGGTCGTCCTACAATTATTGCGACCTACAAGTATTTTACCAGCTTCATATTACGCTTATTCTCATAACTAAGAGCGGCTATGTGCGTCCATGATTTGATCATTTGATTTGTTGTTGAAAATCGAATATGAAAATAAATACTTCTAATTTTAAAAATAAGAATTTGACCATGAATCAAAACAAAATAAAATCGTACAAAAATATTCCACATCATTCCACTCAATTATTTAAAAAAGAAAAAACATGACACTGTGTCTACTGTGCAAACAAATGAATACAAATAAAACGCAGAGGATTTTTATTTGGCATCAAATGTGGATTTTTGAATGTTTCCGTAATGAAAAATGCTCCAATCTCGCTTTCTGTCAACAGACAACAGCTCGAGCATATCTCCTTGTCCCTCTTATTGCTGTAGCTAGAAGCATATTTTCCGCCCCTCTGATAAACCTTGTTTCAAAATTGAAAAATATATTGCAGTAGATAATGGACGCTCTCGTTCGAAAACCAACTTTATATTCTCCTTTCCTTTTTATCGGACACTTCTGAGCTCCCTTCAATACCACTTTGTCCAGAATTTTCAAGAAACGCATTATCCCGGAAAGAAAGGGAAATCTACCAGGAAAATATTCCACGGAAAAAATACCACCGGAAGAATTCTCACTTTTGTAAATCCTTATAAAGCGATGTATTTCGCTATGGAACGTTAGACATTTCATAAGACAAAATTGTTTCAAATCAAAAACCTATGGAAATAAATTTCACTTTTATAAATAAATTTTTCTTATCTGTGTTATACGAGTATGTGAAAATATTATTGAGAACAGGTGATAATATCAAATTAACTGTAAAAACCCCAAAACTTAAAATAGATCATTTAAAATATACCAGAATATGTAAATTAGAGTGTTATGATTGCAATGCTGTGCAAATTGGTCAAACAGTAAGTGCAGAAGACAAATGTACTTTACTTAAGATTATCTTGTCTTCCCAAAGTCGAACCATCCCTCATGCGTTCTCAAATAGAGGCCTGTAACTTTATAAATATATTTGTAATGTCTCCGAAGAGATAATAAACTGAGTTGATTTGATTTGTTTTTGAAACAGACAGTTCTTTTCATACGCGATTTTCCAAATTTATGACACGATATTATTATTAATGGCACATATAAATGAATTATAAATCTTACGATTTTAAGAAAACCTAGTAAATTTTAATTGTATTTACAAAGATTTTTAAACGAATCATAATTTACCAATACCTGTGATAATTAAACTAACTAACTAACCATCACGCCGTCTCCCCGAAAGGGTAGGCAGAAAGAATGGACTGTCACACTTTAACCGATGCGGCACTCCATCCTTCTCTTTTCGCCCCGCGGGAGACGCGGTGTGATGGGTTGCGAACCTCATCGTCACCAATAGGCATCTCCCGCGCACACTTCGATCTTCCAACATCCACAAAATAAATCTAAAACAAATAATATAAAATACAATGATATAAAATAAAATAACAAAATAAAAATAATTTAATACAAAATGTTATTTTTAGATGGTGCACATTTGTCTATTTAATTTATGTTCCACGAATCCACCGTTTTTTAAATTTAGCACATAATGTAATAACACATAATGTTTTTCCGATGTTGCACATGTTGACATGGACGATCCGGACTTTTGTGTTTATTTAATTTATGTTACACGTATCCACCGTTTTTTAAATTAGCTGTTATATTATTTAATTAATGTTCCACGTATCCACTTTTTTTATTTGGCAGTAATTAGGCACTTAAAACCAACCAACACCAGCAAGAACTTTAAAAGAATATTGAAGAAATTATTCAAATTGTCATTGGAACAAATGAAAAATTTATTTTTACACCTGTCAAAATTCTTTATATAAACGAAAAAACTTGTATAATTTTGACATCAAAACAGTACAAACGTAAAAAACAGTACAAACGTAATAATAAGTGATAATTATATATTTCTTAAAGGATTGATATCCTGCGCTATCTTTGGATGGGTATTTACGTATAATAAAACCGATCAAACTTCAAGGCAGAAATGGCAAAACCTTAACCGATGCTGCAAGAAATATACACTCGATTCGAAACATTGTGGGATAGCGACAGGAGCAGATAAGCCGTGAATAACGAAAGAGATCAAAATGTCGGAGATTGCATACTCGTACGTGTTTGGGACAAGTTCCCAAATTCCGATTGCGTCATCGCGGTCCCTGTACCCCGACTCCGGGTCAATGCTATCAATTTCCCCAAATCTCCAGAGGAGAAACGAATTCAAAAAGTCTGAAATGGGTTATGTTCCTTGATTTTTTGCGTCGGCGGCGCAAGTTTTGTATTCACGAGGTTGCAATGTTGATATCATAATAACTAAATAATATAGTAAACTTTATGTTCATTTTGAATACAACCATGATACAAAAAAGTTTTTGTGCTGCCAGTAGGAATAGCAACTTGGTTGTTTAATTTCATCGCCATGGATACGAATATTATAAATATCTATGGGTCGATGTTAGTACTTGATATTCTAGCATTACCATAAGTACTATCAAATTATTATATAAATATTGCATTACATGTCATGTTTATAAGTTATCACAAATTATAAATTTGCAAAATTAAAAATAAAAAGTATTATCACACTGTTTTTGGTCTAGTGTAGAATTCATGTTACAATAAAATAGCGATAGATCGGCTACCTATCACATGTCATAATAATCATCAATATAATAGCTTAAAATAATGTGTAAACAGTAATTGAGTTCAAACGACTTGTTGTATACCAGAAAAAAAGTGAAATAATAACTTGTGTAGATAAAATATCTACATTAAAACTTTAAACCGATTACGAGTGTACAGTAAAGTTTTTAAGGGTAAAAATATTTACTTCCATAAATATTTCACGGGTCGCAACTAGTAAATATTACCAATACCTCGGAATATTAAAAGCTTCTTCTTCTTGTTCCTTATTGTAGACCTATGTGGTCTGTTCTCCAGAGTGTTGCTCCTCATGTGAGGTAGATTCCCAGCTGTCCTTCCATCATTTAGGAGGTCTTCCACGAGGACGAATCCCATGAGGCTGATTATGCAATGCAATATAGGGGAGTCTGGTGGTGTCCATTTTTTTAACATGACCGTACCCGCCCCCTTTCCGCTGTCTGCTCCATGTTATAACATCCTCAATTTCACCTATCTCACTTATTCTGGTGTTCCTCATGCGATCTCTCAGTGTCTTGTCCTCAGTGTCTTCATTTCGGAAGTCCTCAAAACTTGTTTGGTCCTTACTGTGTCTGCCCTTGCTTCGACGCCATATGTTATTATTGGTCTTACGCATGCTTTATAGATTCTCATCTTACTCTTAATGGCCATGTCTTTGTTTTTCAATATTGTGGATTTTAGAGCCCCAGAGATTGCAGCTGCCTTGTTCACTTGGGCTTGTATTTCTTCCCGCAGATCGGCTACTCCCACTAGGTCTATGCCTCGATACTTGAATGTCCTGACCTGTTTTATGGGTTGATTTTCTGTAACCAGATTGAGTGTTTTGGAAAAGGTCATACATTTTGTTTTTTCGATAGAGATCGTCATGTTGTATTTCTTAGAGGCGTGATGTAGTCTGTTAAGCATTTTTTGTAGGTCATTATGTTTTTCAGCTATGATTATGGCATCGTCTTCATATGACAGTATTTAAAGCAATAAAATAAAATATTTTCACCGTGACATACCGCATTGACAATATTTAAAGCAATAAAATAAAATATTTTATAAATAAAATATAACTTAAAGTTGTCAAACAAAAGCCCATCCAAAAAAGTTAGAATGGCAGTGCACAATGGTATTCTTCTGGCAAAAGAAGGATGAAAGTAGAATAAATGCAGTAGAAATGAAATCTCTTAGACGAATGTGTAGATACTCTGTGTATGATAGAGTGTCGAATGAAAATATAAGAAGTGAATGCGGTGCGAATGATGGTGTCATGAACAAAATAATGAAAGGATCATTAAGATGGTTTTGACATATGGAAAGAATGAATGAAGAAAGAATAGTAAAAAAATTATATGTTAATGATGTCTTAAACATTTTCCTGTTTGTATTGCCTATTGAGTTAATAAACTGATTTGATTTGATTTGATTTAAATAGAACCAGAAATAGAGGAAGACCGAGGAAAACGTGGCACGATCAAATAAATCAAATATTGAATGTCGGCCATGTGAGGAGTCAGAGAAATCGACGCGCGTGCATGACACAATGTATGAATGTTGAGGAAGCGAGTGATATATGTCAGGAAATAAAAGTGTGGCAGTTCATTCTTTCTGCCTACCCCTTCGGGGAGACGGCGTGATGGTTAGTAAGTTAGTTAGTAAATAAAATATTTTCAAAGTTTGTTAAATCATAAATTAAAAAACTTTTTTATGACCTTTTCCGAGACCGTCCCTCGTAATGAATCGCCATTAATTATCGGACCATCTTCCTGGCAATCTGTCTTAATAATGCACTTAATATGTTAATACAGAATGGTATGCGTAATCTGGATATCGTGTCATGTGACATCTTCCCACTCGATCTTCACGAAGCCTGTAATTAACGTTTTTATTTTATTTTACTGATACTCCTTATTAAAAATACCACCAATAAATTTGTGCCTAAATTCACATAAATTAGGGCATGTAAAAATTTATGTTAAAATAACTATCAACAGGAAAGAAATATTTTTATTAATAAGCAGGAAAAAGTTTTTTATGTTCATTTTATCATTTGTAACCCGGGTAGAACGTTTTTATTGTTGTTAAAAATGAGTATCATCTTGTTCAAATACAAGATTTGATTTCAAATAAAATATTTTTTTAAATATTAATTCAAGTAATATATTCTTTCTTTAATAGTTCTGACGATCTGTGGCACAGAAATCATGTCTTCTGTGATTATGAGGACCAGTTGTCCCTCCATCTCTTAGATAGTCTTCCAGTTGGACGGTGTCCGGAGGGGATTTCGTAAGCGGTTGTATATACGAGTCTGTCACCATCCATTATGGCTTCTAGATCCTCTATATCGCAAGTTTTTCTTATGTCTGCGTTGCGGACACGACCTTGGTTAGTTTTCCCAGTAATTAGGACCTTAATCTCAGATGGTCTAAGCACACCCTTTGTTCGTACAGTATCGGCCCGTATCTCTACAGCATACGTCATGATAGGTCGCACACATGACTTATAAATTTTGACTGCTTTTGCACGCATGTTATCTGCTTGTTCTTTCAGATCAGATTCTTCAGATACGGCTTCCAGACCAGATTCTTCAGACACGGCAGAGGCTTTATTAAATTGTTCTCATACTTCGGAATAAATGTTATTATGGCTGCAGATCTCTACTCCCAAATATCTGAAGCTCATTACTTGCTCCACAGGGATATCATCACGTAATTTTTTATAGGTATTCTTCTTCTTTCAGTGCCGTGTCAGGTCCCCCCAACGTTGGCAATTACTGCAGCATAGGCATCTCTATCCTGCGCCACTTGGAACAGGTTCTGAACTCTCGTTATTCCTGTCCACTGTTATTATGGCTGCAGATCTCTACTCCCAAATATCTGAAGCTCATTACTTGCTCCACAGGGATATCATCACGTAATTTTTTATAGATATTCTTCTTCTTTCAGTGCCGTGTCAGGTCCCCCCAACGTTGGCAATTACTGCAGCATAGGCATCTCTATCCTGCGCCACTTGGAACAGGTTCTGAACTCTCGTTATTCCTGTCCACTCTTTGATATTCCGCAGCCAGAACAGCTGCTTTCTACCAACTTCCCGACGTCCCTCCACTTAACCCATTAATATCAGTCGATGGAGGTGGTATTTTTCTCCCCTTAGCACATGACCCATATATGAGACCTTTATAATTTTCACACTCGACAACAGCTCTCTATTGGCTCTGGCTCTCTGCAGTACGTCTGCATTACTGACCATTTCGGTCCACGGTATACGGAGCGTTCTGCGGTATATCCACATCTCGAACGCTTCCAAGCGGTTCACTATATTCACTTTTAGAGTCCAGGTTTCGCAGCCATATAGTAGAACAGACCATATATAATATTTAATCATTCTTTGTCGGAGTTTCAAGTTAAGATTATCGTTGCAAAATAATCTTCTCATTTTATTAAATGCACCTCGTGCAACTTCAATTCTGCATTTAATTTCAATGTCCGGGACAAGCACTTTAGTGATAATGCTGCCAATGTAGTTAAATTGGTTGACCATGTTAACATTCGCACTATTTAGTTGCAGAGTGGATGAAAAATAGGTTAGTCGCCCAAATGTCATCCATTTGGTCTTCTTAACGTTGATTTTCAATCCCAGGCCCTCTCCTGCTATATCAATTTTATTTAGAAGTTCTTGAAGATCGAGTATACTATCAGCTAAAAATAACTGTGTTATCAGCATATCTAATGCTATTTACAATAACCTTCACTCCCTGGCTAGAGTTATTAGTATAACAATATATAAAAATGTATTCAAATGTAGTAAAAAAAATGTAATGATCCGATTATGGTGCTTGAATATTAATAATAATATCAATGATATATATTGTACATTATGAAACCTATGTCAGCCTCATTAGTGCGGATGGTTAGGAATCTAGAGCTGGCAAAGTTAGAATCAAAAGCCTTCTTCGAACTTTTGAGTTGAGAGTACTGGTAATAATATGAGAGAGGATTCTTAAAGACAGGGTTAGAAATTTGGAAATAATATAGACCCTTCAGACGGAAGACTTTGTGAGATGAATAATGGAGATACCGAGTGGATAGGATGAACGATGCACCTCATGTAGTTGCCCACAATGTATCCGTGGGTATCGCTTGCTCACAAGATCGCCAAAAAGGTCAAGAACAGATCAATGATCTGGAATAATATGTAGAGGAATACTAATACACATACTTCTCCAGTTGTCATCGCAAACAAAAGCTTATGCATAAAATGTAAAATGGCAGTGCATAATGGTGTTCTTGTACTGACCCTCATCTATGAAAGCGAAACATGGAACTGGAAAAAAAATACGAATGAAAGTAGAAATTATGCAGCAGAAATAAAATCTCTAAGACTAATGAGTGAAAATCATTGTATGATAGAGTGTCGAATGAAAGTGTTATGAACAAAATAATGAAAGGAACATTAAGATGGTTTGGACACATGGAAAGAATGAATGAAGAATAACGGTTAAAAAAGTATATGTTAAAGATGTAAGGAACCAGAGAAATCGACGCGCGTGCATGACACGATGTATAAATGTTGAGGATTCGAGATACGTATGCTAGGAAATAAAAGTAGGACAGTCCATTCTTTCTGTCTACCACTTTGGGGAGATGGTGTGGTAATCAGTTTGTTAGTTATTTACGTTCCCTAGAAGTTTTATTACACTTTTAAGTGAGTCCAAACCATCTTAGTGATCCTTTTATTTTTATTTTCAAAAGACCATCATTCGCACCGCATTCACTTCTTATATTTTTTACTATACACAGAGCATCCACACATTCGTCTAAGAGATCTTATTTTTGCCAGTTATATGCTTTGCTTCCGTACATAAGGGTCATTAATTACATCTGGAATATTCAAAAGCCTTATATACTAGTTAACATTACGCGTTCAGTTAATCATTACTAACGTGAGTGTCATAACACGCACACGTTTGTACACAATAAACAAGGTGTTTTAAAGGTAGAATATGAAATGAAATATTTCACTAATTGCTAATTTATAAACAAGCATGCCTTTGGGATTTCATATAAATTACATTATCAATAACTTTTTAGAGTTGTTGTAGTAATTTTACATCATAACATTAATTACTTACTGGTAATTTAGTATTTCTCACGCACTAAGGACGAACAATTTTCGAAAATTCGTAGGGTCAAAGCACCAATGAATAACCGTTTAAATTTCAGCTTGTACTGGAATCCACATTAAAGGCATTAATTTCATTATTTCAGTGTACAAAATAAAAGAAAACAATAAAAAACACATTGACTCCTCTAAATTCTCTAACTTTTTTATTGAAATATGAGTATTACTATTAAAATTAATATTTCTCTAAAAAAATAGCACAATCACCAGTAATTGACCACTTCAGGTTATATTGATACAATACATAGATTTTGTTGCATTGTCACATTATGAAACACCCTAACATATAAAAATATGTAAATATTCAAAGAATTGCATAAAAAAATAACATTAAAAACAACACTTTTCCTTATAAAAAACTACTAAAAATCTCACTTTTACCGTTATACAAGGCACAGCTCAAAACTGATAGTTTTGTTTCTTACCAATAGTTGTCTGTGCCTACCTCTTTTGTCATAGTTTCTTGGGATTAACGTTTTATGACTGGACACATAGAGCAATTCTTATTATATTTTGTTTTATTAACCAACGGTCATTTACTGGCGGGTGGTCAAATACTGGTGCTTCGACCCTAATATTCGATAGTGAAAATTCCCCTGAGCCTCAGAACGATGGTCCCCAGCTGAGCAGCGCGAATGAACGAATTTGAATACGAACCTTCCAAATGTACATTGTTAGATTTCATAATTATTATTTCTTCCACGAAATGATCTCCCAATTATTGATTCTCAAGGCGTCGCGTTAAACAGAATTTTTTTTTAATTCTTAAAAAATATTTAATTAAAAATTCTAGAGTATAGTGAAAGAGAGTCCTTATAAGTACAACCTACAACCACTATTCACATTTACGATACAAAGAACCCTCTTTCGGTTCTTAAATGTGCCTCCGAAAAGAATCTCACGAATCCATAAATGAACCGCAGTCTACGAAAGTACCAAACTTCTGGGATGAAGAGTATAATTTTTAACAGCTATGTAAATAATATAAAATCTCTGAAATAATTAATAGGTATGAAAACGTCTGTATTCTAGAAGTCAAAAAATATTTTATGTGAATTACATGTTTCACCTATCTAATACATTATCAAATGTAGTTAATATATCGTATTGTGGTATGCATGCATTAAACAGGCAAAACATGTCATTTACGTAATATATAATAAACTTTCTAGAAAATATCTTCATCTTATTCTTCTTATAAGGATTAATTGTATCTCAATAGAGACGAATATGTTAAATGTTTTCTGGGAACAGAATATGGTAGTCGAGGCGCTTACAGGACTTATGACCTGTCATTGGTTGGGTAAAGCGATCGCTTTATGTTTAACAACATTCCCCATTGCTCCCTTCTTACGACCACCACGTCTGACAAATTTTTGGAAGATGTATATATGCTAGAATGCTACGTCTACACTAGTTTAGGTCGTATGACCTATTTATGACCGTGAGCTGTCCTGGGATAAAGATGTCCAGCCATCTCTCCATCTCTTTGGCGACCTTTCTATTTCATTCCTTTTTTTGCACGATTTCATTCATATAAATGATTTAATAGGGAGTTTTACATCATTGTTCGAAAAACAATAAATAATTCTATGGAAGATGATCAATGCGAAAAATTGGCGGAATCACGAGGAATATAGAGTACCGAATGAAAAAAAATGAAGGGAATATATTCTGTCAAAAAAGTTCCCGGTAAATATTTAATAAAATAACCAATTTTCATTTAATTATCATTGCCATCAAATTAATCCTCACTTGATGCAACATGCATACGCCAGCCTTTATCTAGTCTTCGAAGCACTTGTTATATATACTTTCCGGTATAGCCTTCTGCTCCTCTCGCAAATAACGTTTTATGGACACGATCGACTCAAAACGGGCCCCGCATAGATGCAATTTTAGTTTCGAGAACAAAAGGAAGTCATCAAAAAGAGCGAAAATGACAATTCACAATGAGTTTTTCTTCCAAACCTCAAGTACTCAAATAAGTAAGGCAAAATAAGAATAAAAGCAGATTAATGCCATAGAAATGTGATCCCTTAGTCGTATATATGTTAAAAGATGTATATAATAGAAAGACAAATGCTGATATCTGAAAGGCATGTAAAAAATAGTAAAGTGCTTAGAACGAAATTATGAAAGAATCACTGCAAATATCGTATGAAGTCAGGAGAGATCGAGGAAAATATGGCATGACCATATTAATCAAAATTTAATTGTAGGTCATGTAAGAAGTCGGAAAATTTTACTTGCTGTATGAATGTGGATAAATCTTAAGAGGTTTGTCAGGATTGAGTAGTAAAGTCGACCATTCTGTCTACCTTCCCCTCTACGGTGCAAACGGAGTGATAATTCGCTTGTTTTGTTTGGCATTGATTCCTTCCGATATAATATACACTTCATAAATAAACACTGAGAAGGATCTAACCGATACTGTATCTCTTACTGACTGAAAGTATCGTTTACAGGTAACGTTTTGTGTTTCAGGTCGATTTTGTTAATCCGCTATTTGGATTTGGTTGTCATTTATGAGTTTACCTTATTGAAGCTTAAAGCGTTAACACTGTGAAATGCCATTGTAATAACCTTGGAATTGAAAAACAACGCTGTTTTTGTTCCATTTGAATTTATTTGACATCTTTATAAATTTAAAAAAGTCTTTATTAATTTATTGTTTCTTGAACAGTGAAGTAAAACTCCATATTTAATAAGTAACACGAATGAAAACGTCAGTTTTCTAGAAATTTTATTATATTTTATGGGAATGACATGTTTCGCCTTTCTTAGGCATTATCAAATGACATTATCAAGTCTTTATTTGTTTAGAGTTTAGTTATATACTCGTATTTACACCTGGGGATGGAAGTCGCCTTTGAAACCTGTCATGGTTAATATTTTTATTGTGTAAAGATATTTATTAAATTAAAGTGGAACATAAACAGCGTTATTATTTAATTCCAAGATTACTTATGAGTTCATATTTGTATAATATATATGTAACTAACTTACTAACTAACTAACAATCACACCGTCTCCCTGAAGGGGTAAGCATAATAATGGACCCCCACACTTTTCTGTCCTGATATACTTCTCTAGGTTTCTTTACATTCATACATCGTGTCATGCACGCAGGTAAATTTCTCTGACTCCTCGCGTGACCGACAATTAACATTTGATTGATTTGATCGTGCTACGTTTTCCACAGCCTTCCTCTATATCTTGCTCCGTTAACGTCGTTTACATATACCTTCTCCACCTTTTTGTCTACACTCGTTCTTTCCATGTATTCAAACCGTCTTAACGTAAATATGTATAATATAAGTGTGGAAATTGATCGCTCCACGACTGTCAAATATGAAGCTACAAATGCCATAACATAACCGGTCTGAAACATACATAGTAAAACCGCATATTATAAAATCTTTCTCACTAAAATTATTATGACAATACAATCAATTCAATTCGAGTTTCATGTCATAAATAAGAAAAAAAGGATCCACAAGTGAACATGAAAATTAATACAAGCTTGTTATTGAAAAAGTTCGCCCACGACTATGTTTATAATGTATGCATATTCTTTTAGTTTCTCGAAACCATTATACTGATTCCAGTGAATCATACAGTAATAAAATTTAAGGTTTATTGAAAATTCCAGGAAATAATAATATAACCAAATAATCGTGTATTTCTGAACAACAATATCTGATTTTCCCAGTCAGGCCACATCGTCTTAAAGTCTTGAATCACATATCCGATGAATTATCATCCAAGATGTGCCTCCAGAAAATTGTCAGTGTTTCTTAGTAAAATAATATCACGTCAATCTGTCGTATCATTTCATAAATCCGGAATAAGATGTGGAATGGTTGTTAGAGTGATATAAAAGTACCCATCAGATAAGAATAAAAATACCTTAGACCTCTCAGAACAAAAACCAGTTGTCCGGCTTTAGATTTTAGATATTATTTTTACTAAGCAGAAATTTTGGTAATTTCACCTTAACCATTTCTGTAAAATATAACTACTATCAATATTTATACAGGGTGTCAAAATATTGTACTTTTAGTTTGTCTTTCGGTAAAAATATATATTTAAAAATAATAATTATTTTATTTTGTTACGGAAACTTGTTCAAACAAATAATTTAAAATATGATAGAGTGAAATGCGAACATCTATAGATACATATTTTAATAAAAGTATCGTAAGAAAACAACTCTTATTTTTATATAACTATAGATACTAATAATTCAACGTGCATTTAATTTAACTTTATTTCATATTTCACAAAAACAAAACGTATTATGATTTTATTCTATATTCGCCATACTTTGTGTTGTAGATGGTTTATTTCCCTTTTTCTTTTTTATATACTTTGTATATACAACACTTATATTAAAATATTAAAATTACATAGACATGTTTCGGACCTTCTTCAGTGATACATATTATAAAGATATATATTAATATATTATAAAATTGTTTACATGATCTGACAGATGTTATAAAGATTTATTAAATAAACCTTTATAACATCTGTCAGATCATGTAAACAATTTTATAATATTTTAAATATGTATCTTTATAATAGGTTTCACTGAAGAAGGACTGGTTGTCCGAAACATGTCTATGTAATTAAAAAAATAATAATTTAAGTGTTGTAAATACAAAGTATGAGTATATAAAAAAGAAAAAGGGAAATAATGTATATGTTTGTTGTGTTTTTGGGTAACATCGTGTGATAACTCCTTCTCGACCGACGTTTCGGAGATCGTTGCAGTCTCCATCTTCAGGGTAATGAATGTGATATGTGTTGTGTCTGCTAAGGTACTTCACCGTTGTACCGTGCGCCGTTGTATTGTTTATAGCTTCAGTGTAAACATACTTTTACGTAAAGTTATGCTTAAGATGTTTAAATCTAATCATTCAACTGTGTGCATGCCAATATAGAGAGAACCTTACAAAATAAATAATTAACTGATGTTATGGATTTGATTTATTGGATCCCGTGTCGGTTACACTGTAGAATAATATTGTTAATTTAAAACGATAATAAACTTTGTATTAAACCAATTTTCATATACTGAGTATACGTATTTTAATTAAAATAAAAAAACAATAAACACATCTTTCGAAGATAAACTCCGCATTCAGATCTCAAGTTTAAATGTTATATAATACGAAAGACTGAATATGCGGTACTGTTCTGAAACTTTTGTTGTATTGTTATTTCAAAATAAATAATTAAATGAATGGAAACATTTTGTTAAGCAAACTTAAATATCCGATATAAAATCAAATTTCTACTTATAGAATAAAACATTCATTCTACCCACGCCTCTTCTTCCCTCAATTATCAGCTACAGTAAGTGATACGTATTGAAGTTAGCTGCTTACGATCCATTATCATGCGTCTCAGCACTTGTCATCCATGATGCTGCCCAAGCTTACCGTGCAATCCGGAATACTCGACTACAAATATAAATATTTTAATAAGCAGCGCCAATGAAAGGTAGCTGCACCCTGGTTGGGAATTAACACATACCCCCAATACTATTACACGTCCACTGATGAGACAGATGAAATTAACCAATTCCAAAAATAACTATGTGTCACCCTGTATTTGTAAACGTCCCCGCAAATTAAAATACTTCAGGTTGGTTAACCGTACATTCTCATTGAATAAAATATGCATAATGAACCAAATTAATTATCCTTTAAAACGCTTCTTACATTTCAAAGCGTCTGCCGTACGAAATTATGCTTATTTATGCGCCGTTTTGTTTATAAAAACATGGTTTAACAGATTACACAAAAATAATTCTAAATGATTTTGTACTCAGGCATTATAGTTATATATGTTTTTCTGATTATATATGTTTATTTTTTCTGATTATATATGTTATAATTATATATGTTTTTCTGATTTTGAAAATTTGGTTTGGTTCATGTGGTGCGGTGCTCCTGTAAATTTAGAGATATTTCGTGTATAAGTGAATTGTTTTGGTCAATTTAACTTTTGCCGCACTTTATAATAGTTAATTGTGACACGCCATACGTTTGTACTGTTTTGCTGTTAAAATTATATTAGTTTTATCGTTTTTATAAAGAATTTTGACAGGTGTAAAAATATTTTTTTCATTTGTTTCAATGACAATTTGAATAATTTCTTCCATATTATTTTAAAGTTCTTGCTGGTTCAGTGCCTAGTTACAGCTAATTTAGAAAAAGGATGGATACGTGTAACATACATAAATTAAATAAACACAAAAGTCCGGATCGGCCATGTCAACATGTGCAACATCGAAAAAAACATTATGTGTTATTACATAATGTGCTAAATTAAAAAAAAAAAAACGGTGGATTCGTGGAACATAAATTAAATAGACAATATGTGCACCATCTAAAAAGAACATTTTGTGTTAAATTATTATTATATTATTTTGTTATTATATTTTCTATCATTGTATATTATATTATTTGTTTTAGATTTATTTTGTGGGTGTTGGACGATCGAAGTGTGCGCGGGAAATGCCTATTGGTGGCGATGAGGTTCGCAACCCATCACACCGTGTCTCCCGCGGGGCGAAAAGAGAAGGATGGAGTGCCGCATCAGTAAAAGTGTGACAGTCCATTCTTTCTGCCTGCCCTTTCGGGGAGACGGCGTGATGGTTAGTTAGTTAGTTAGTTAGTTACTTCTATATTTATTTTTTACTTATAAGACTTCATATCAAATCGGATACATATTATGCATATGTGTGGGTTATTATTAAGCGTCTATAGTTTTTATCTTTCACGTTTTTTTTGTAAATATAATAATATATTATTTTGATTTTGTATGCATATAAATATGCCCACATGTTGTGCGAAAAAGAACTGAAATATTATATTACAAATGAGAAGAAGCCATAATTGGTGTTATAATAAATGATATGGCACTGCAAAGATGAATGCAAAAAATGCAAAGGATTCCGATAACGAATAATCGCAAAGAGCAATTTCGTGTTTTCGTCCCCTGAAAAAGATCGGTTACATTGAAGAATCCATCGAATAAAATGATAAGGAATATATTCACATTACGTATGCGTATTTTTGGGACGGTATGACAACAAAAAGAGCCCGGTCAGGTGAATGACATCTGTGTTATTTATTTCACCACGTGTGTAAAATGAGCAAAAATACCTCTGTATTACATTTTTTCTCGTTGTGGTAGAACATTTTACAATATACAAAGACAATTTTTTTTTTTAGATTGCGTTTCCTTTGTTTTAGATTCATTCACAAATATGCCTCCTCCATGCATATATATTTCAATAGTGAGGCTAAGACTATATTTTTCCTGGAAACACTAATCCATTTGGTCATTTGTTTATTGACATGCAAACCAATTTGGGCTACTGTACCTTTTATTTTCTAACTAACCATCACGCCATATCTCCGGAGGGGTAGGCAGAGAGGATGGATCGCCACAATACTCTGTCCTGGCATACCTCTCGGGCTTTTATTTATATTTCTTGTTTCGAACACATATTCGTATTTTTATAATTATTTTATTTACTTAATTCCTTTGGCCACAATTTTTTTTATGGTTTTTTCCAAGCTCCTCGATCCTGCGCCGTTTGCTACCGACAGTTCTATTCGACCAGCCTATCCAGATCACCCAGAACTTTATCCATTAGGTTCTGTCTACGCATTCCTAATGATCTTACTCCGATTGGTCTAGGCGCGTACTGGTCTCCCCGGTTCTACATGCATGCCCAGTCCACGCTTGGCGACCGGCTTTCATGGTGCTCGTTATAAGGGGCTGCTGGGTCATCGTATGGATCTTTTGATTGATCTAATGCTTCTAACATCAGGCCATAGTCCCAGGATCCCTTTATAAAACCAGTAGATCCATTTTTGTTATTTAAGAGTCATTGTCCACGATTCAGATCCATATGTCACGACTGGCTTGATGATGGTGTTAAACGTGCGCTGGTTGATGTTTCTGGATAGAAGCAGGAAAATTTTCAAAGAGAATGTAGCCCATAGGCCTTTTAGAACTCTGTGTTCCAACTCCGCGTGCATATCAATGGCTTCCGTCATGACTGTATCGAGGTAAGTGAACTCTCTAAATTGCTCAATTTTATTTCCCTCCATACAAATATCTTTCAGTGGTGAGGCTAAGACATTATTATTCCTAGAAACAATAATCCACTTGGTCTTATGTGTATTGACTTGCAAACCAATTCGGACAGCCGTATCTTCTATTTTTTTGTACATATCTATTAAATCTTCTTACTACACTATCACTAGTCAGCACCAAATTTTCTGCATATCCAAAAAACATCGTGAGTGCCACCAAGAGTTGTGCCCAGTTCTATTTGTTTCACGCATCTCGCGACTTTCCCCAAAGCAATATTAAATAGCATAGACCTTTTTTTTTTTTTTAAGGAACATAGAAGTTCCCGCCACATACCCGAGGCTGTTATAGGGCGTAGCGGCACCCTTTTATCAGCCTCGCTCGTACACTCCCTGGGCCTGTTCCCGGTCCATCCGGGACTTACATTTAAATACGGCAACAACAAGGGGGTGCCAGACCACATTGCTGATAGCATAGGCCTAATATATAAGGTTCCCACCACCACCCGAGACTGTTATAGGACGCAGCGACGCCCTTTCGTCAGTCTCGCTGCACTATCTAGGCCTGTTCCTTGTCCATCCGGGACTTACGTTAATTTAATTTAGCCTTTTCTTGTCATCAATCAAAAGGGTGACAGACCACATTTAATCTATTCTTTTAACCTTATATATCTCCCGCGCGGCCTCACATCTCTTTATTATGAAATAAAATCAGAAGTAAATATTATATAAAGCACACCTTAAATTAGTAAAAAAAAAAAAAAACATTAAAATTATATAAAACACACATTAATTCACAATACACAATAGGACAAATATATAACAAACTAAATTTTAAAACAGGAAGAAGATGGTGTATGAGGGAGGCGGGAAGATGTTAAGTAAGAATGAATAAATTGGGATGGGATGGATGGAGGACAGGTTTTAGAAAGAGCAGAAATTAATTTAAAAAAAAAACAGTATTTATAAAAGACACATTATAAACAGAAAAGTAGATCAGAACACACCCACCAAGGGGCAGTGTAGTGAACAGGAGCCAGTGGCAACATCCATGAGCAGCAACTCAGGGGCGCAGAAACAGAAAACAAAACTAAAATGCACAAAACTATTGTAACAATCATAGCGAACATACTATTCATAATTATCACAATAATTATAATAGCAATAATACCATAATAATGACATAACCAAAGACAAAGATAATAATAATCATTTATTTATAACTATCAAAGTAATCATAATAGCAATAATAACACAACCAAAAACAAAGACAATTTTTAACAAATAATGCCAAATAATTTATAGAAACAACAACACGGCACGAGAAGACATAGGGGAATAAATAAATTACACATCCATTTCACTAAAAAGTTTTGTCCACGCACGAATAAAAGTACGAAGGCAACTGAAATTTTTATCGCTACTTGTTAAGTCACTATTCCAAATTGGTCGATGATCCACTGTCACATTCTCAATCATGATATCTCTATCACTCTGCAAGAGACAGCACTCCCAGAGGATATGGTGGGCCGTCTGGGGCCCCCCGCCGCACACACACTCCGGGTCCGGCACCAGACTAACTGATCATGGAGCCTGGCACGGAAATTGCCGTGCCCCGACAGCATCTGCACAACGTGATGGTCCAATCGCAGCCACTCACTACCCATCCTCCCAGTCACAGAGGGGAAGAAGGAGTAAGTCCACCTTCCTCTAGGAGAGATGTTCCATCTTTCCTGCCATGCCGACAGAGAAACCTCTCTTAAGCCCCTGCACAGGGCGGTGAAACCATCCTCATCGGAGTTGAATGTAATACCCAGATGGGTTACACTCTCACCCCGCTTAAGGCGCCTCTTAGCAACGGCCTCAAGCACTTCCAGGTCAGCAGGAAGAACTCCCCCTATAACTGGAAGCGCCACTGAGGCCGCAGTCCTGTAAGCACCGGTCAGTGCAAGAAGAGGTATGCGTTGGCCTCTAAGCAGCGCCGAGGATACCGTCCGAGTAGCCAGACGTCCCGACCACACTCTTGCCGCGTATGTGATTCTTGACACATACACGGCTTGGTATAGTAGACGATAGCATAGGCCTGTCTCAGGCTGGTCATGACTTAAATAAATAGTATATGTATAATTTAAATAAAATATTCATGATGCGGGATTCGAACCGGAGACCAGCCGATCAAGAGAAGGCGAGCCAACCCCTTAGCCACCTAGCAATTGATACTGGTGACCAAATTTCTAAAATACGTATAAGCAACGGCAGGCTTTTTTCATTGAAAAATTGGGTGTCCTGTACGATCCCGAAAAATCCCATCACGAAGTCAATTTTCTTTTTTGTGCCTTTCCTTTGTTAGTATTTTTCGGATACTTCTCTAGACGAAGCAATATAAATTTAAATTAAAAAAACCTGTAAATAGTGAAGGATATTACGCATATAAAATTAAATTAAATGATGCTTTGTGTATTAAATGAGTTTAATAATAACCAAGGTTTTTTTAATTACAATTCTATAGTTATTATGAAAAATTGTTTCATATTTCTCTTTTTCTTTTTTATACACTTTGTTTATACAATACTTAAATTTAAAAAAAATTAAATAACATAGACATGTTTCGGACAACCAGTCTTTCTTCAGTGATACATATTATAAAAATATATATTTCAAATATTATAATATAAAATTGTTAACATGATCTGACAAATGTATCTTTATAATATGTATCACTGAAGAAGGATTGGTTGTCCGAAACATGTCCGTGTAATTTAATTTTTTTAATGTAAGTGTTTAAAAAAAATAATAAAGCAACTACAACACAAATTATGGCGAATATAGAAGAAATGTTATAATATTTTATTTTATATAATCGTATAATATGTAATAATTTATAATGTCTAACCACAAAGCGAGTGCTTCATATGAAAATATGACGAAAATGTTTTTCACTATTAAATATGTTGTTATATTGTACTTCATTGAAGACATATTTCTGAATTCCATAATGGAAGAAGAATTTGTAGTCACGTAACAAACACGGCGTAAATTGTGTAAGACTGAAATAAGTTATGTGCGTGGAATAGCTACAGTTTAACAAAGTGGAATGAAAAGGTTTTCGCTAGTTATCTCCTCCCCACTGTTCCTTCGGAGTAAGCGTTTTATGATTCCTTAACGCGCCTCCATTTTTCAACATGAATGCTCCACGATCCTCTCACATCAGAGCCAAATCCCTTTCAAAGGGTACGATGAAAAGCAAATGCGTATTGATAGAATCTTTTATACGGAAATATTCGTTTTCGGTGAGAAAATTTATCAACTAGAACATTATATAAAATTAGAAAGAAAAACAACATGAAAATTATTAAATGTATTAAATTTGGTACATTTTTGCTGACATGATTTCTGTGTCGCAGATGTTAAAAGAAAAAAGAAAAAAATGAAACACTAGTGTTACATATATCATGTCACAATTTGTTTATTTATTTTTAATCGACTGCGAGACAGTAGTTTCGCCTACCTATTTTGGCATCATCAGGTTTTACAAACAATTGAGTTAAATGAAAACAAAAGGCCTATTCATAGAATATTAGGTCCTTATATATGAAATTGGCGTTTTGCCGTACTAGCAACTTTGATCTCAAATATCTTCTCTTTGGTTAGGAATTCCAAATTCAAATTTATACAGCTATTTACTCAAGTATTTGTGTTTTGAAAATTATAATTCATTTGTTTTTTCCTCAATTGGTTTTTTACTTTGCGTCACTCAGTTTACAAAATGGAAAACTTGAAATATCGCGTTATTTACGAGTGCGAGTTCCACTGTGGCACCAGTGGTGCAGAAACGGCTCGAAGGATTAATGATGTGTATGGTGACGGTGCCGCAAAAGAAAACACAGTGCGTTTTTGGTTCCAACGTTTTCGGTCTGGAAATTTCGACCTGCATAACAAGCTCCGTGGACGGCCGGGGACCAAAGTTGATAATGAAGAATTGAAGGCTATTGTGGAAGCGGATCCATCGCAAACCACGTCTGAGTTAGCTGCAGGCTGCGGTGTTAGTGATAAAACTGTTTGAATCCACTTAAAGCAAATTGGGAAGATGAAAAAGCTTGAAAGTTGGGTACCTCACGAATTGAGTGAAGCAAATCAACAAACGCGCGTTGACTGCTGCGTTGCATTACTCAACCGGCACAATAATGAAGGGATTTTGAAACGAATCATCACCTGTGATGAAAAGTGGATCCTGTATGATAATCGGAAGTGCTCATCGCAATGGTTGAACCCTGCCGAACCAGCCAAACCATGCCCCAAGCGAAAATTGACTCCAAAAAAGATACTTGTGAGCGTTTGGTGGACTAGTGCTGGTGTCGTTCACTACAGCTTTCTTAAATATGGCCAGACGATTACGGCAGATGTCTATTGTCAGCAACTGCAAACCATGATGGAAAAGCTAGCTGCTAAACAACCGAGGTTGGTTAATCGCTCTAGGCCACTGCTGCTTCATGATAACGCTATACCACACACTGCACAGCAGACGGCTACCAAATTAGAAGAGCTTCAATTGGAATGTCTAAGACATCCACAGTACTCTCCGGACCTTGTCCCAACAGATTACTATTTTATTAGAAATTTGGACAACTTCTTGCAAGGGAAACAATTCAACTCCGATGGGGCAGTCCAAACCGACTTCAAAGATTTTATTGATTCCCGTCCGAATGGTTTTTTTAGTGAAGGGATCGATGAACTACCTATGAGAAGGCAAAAGTGCATAGATAGCAATGGTACATACTTTGATTAAATAAATATATTATAATTTAAAAAAAATCAACTTTATGTTCCTCCCATACCAAACGCCAATTTCATATGTAAGGACCTAATATTTTATACTGAAATATTCGTTTCGGTGATTACATTAATCTACCAGAACATATTTATTGTTTCTTGAACAATGATGTAAAACTCCATATATCATCATCATCATCATCAGCCGTCTGTCATCCACTGCTGAATGTAGGCCTCTCCCAAAGCCCGCCACCGCCCCCTATCCATTGCCACTCCCATCCATCCATGTCCAGCAATCCTCTTCAGATCGTCGGTCCAGCGGGCAGGGGGACGTCCAACTCTACGGAATCCTGTACGCGGTCTCCACTCCAGAACCCGTCTTCCCCATCGGTTGTCGGTTCTCCGACAGATATGACCAGCCCACCGCCACTTCAGTCCGCTTATCCGTAGAGCCACCTCAGTCACCTTGGTTTGTTGTCGAATAAATTCGTTTCTAAATCTGTCCCTCAAGGTTATTCCAAGCATGGCTCTTTCCATGGCGCGCTGGGCAACCTTGAATCTGTAGACTAGACCTTTTGTCAATGTCCACGTCTCGGCTCCGTACGTCATGACTGGCAAAACGCACTGTTTGAAGACTTTAGACTTGAGGCATTGTGGTATTTTGGAAGTGAAAACATGACGTAATTTCCCAAAGGCCGCCCAACCCAACTGAATTCTTCGGTCGGCTTCTATCTCGAATTTTTTTTTCGTCCTAATTGTATGATTTGGCCAAGATATGTGTATTCTTGTACCACTTCGAGAGCCGATCCACCGATGGTTACTGATCCCGCGATAATATGTTCATTATACATGACTTTCGTCTTGTCCAAATTCATCCCGAGACCCACTTGTCTGGATGCAGTGTTCAGTTCATCTAGCAAGCCTTCTAGCTCCCCAACAGATTCCGCCAAAATAACAATGTCATCCGCAAAACGAAGGTGAGAAATGTATTCGCCATTTATGTTGAGGCCACGTTCAAACCAGTCCAAAGTTTTAAATATATCTTCCAAAGCACAAATGAACAGCTTCGGAGATATCACATCCCCTTGTCTGACTCCCCGTTGCAGCTCAATCGGTTTGGTCTTCTGGTTTTGGACTTGCACGGACATTGTGGCGTTATTATAGGTGCATTTCAACACCTGTACGTAATTCCAATCAATCTGGTTTCGCTGTAGAGACTCCAGAATAGCCCAGGTCTCGACAGAGTCGAAGGCCTTCTCATAGTCCACAAAGGCAAGGCATAGGGGTCGATTATATTCTTCTGTTTTCTGGATTATCTGCCTTACTGTATGGATGTGATCTATGGTGCTGAAGTTCGCTCTGAACCCAGCCTGCTCCGGGGGTTGGAAATCGTCAAATCTGCGGGAAAGACGGTTTGTTATGACCCTTGAGAACAACTTATAAACGTGGCTTAGGAGTGAGATCGGCCTGTAGTTTTTTAATAAAGTCTTATCTCTTTTTTTTGAAAAAGAGGACCACGATACTTTCGCTCCACGCTTACGGTGTGCATTCCTTACGCAGTACGGAATTAAACATTTTTTGTAGTGCGCATAGAATTGGGAGTCCTCCGGCTTTTAGAAGTTCTGTTGTGATTCCATCCTCTCCTGGTGCCTTGTTGTTTTACAGCTGTCTCAGGGCCATCTCAATTTCATCTATGTTTATCTCTGGGAGATCGTCAGTATGGTGGCGGATTATTTTAGCTCTGGGATCACCATCTTCGTCATGTAGTATAGGCCTTAGACGTCCATAGTAAGACGTCCATAGTATTTTTCAACTTCCGCGAGTAACTCTGGCTTGGAGGTAACGATATTGCCGCCTTCATTTTTCAGTTAAGTCAGTTGGCTTCTGCCCAGTTTTTGTGTAAACACTTTGGACCCCCTATTCTGTTCAATACCGTCCTTGATCATTTGTGTGTTTGCGTTTCGAAGATCCCTTCGAATCGCCTTTTTGATCTGTTTACTCAAGTTTCGGGAAGTAATTGAAACCATATCTGACCCAGCTATTTCTTGTCTCCTTTTCACGTGTTCCAGTGTCTCGCTGGAAAGTTTGGACTTCTTTCCATCACGCTTCGTACATATACAATTAATAAGAATGAAAACGTCAGTTTTCTATGAGTTTCATTATATTTTATGAGAATGACATGTTTTGCCCTTCTAAGGCACTATCACAACATTTGATAATGCTTTAGAAGGGCGAAACATGTCATTCCCATAAAATACAATAACTTCTAGAACAGTTACGTTTTCATTAGTATTATTTACCAGAAAATAATTTAAATTTAGGAAAAAAATATATTAAGCGTCTTAATTTTCAAAACCTTTTATTACGCGTATCACAATGTTTTTATTTATTTTTTTAAGATTGTGTCGCTACAACTATTTCGCTAACTTATGTTGGCATCATTAGGTGTTACAATTTTTTTTTTGTTTGTATGTGATAGGCCTATTAATTTGACCAATGTCAGTCGTAGCGGGCAAAAAATTAACACTACTAAATGGTATTGCTCCAAGTGAAGCTTCGTCAGGGTAACGAAACAAACTCAACATCAGGTTTGTTTTTTTATAACATTAAAATTATATATTTGTATGTCAAAATAAGTTTTATGATTTTTTACAATAAATATTAATTAATTAGGTGGTGATGATCCATCGATGACCCATCACACTGCGTCTCCCGCGGGGGCGAAAAGAAGGATGGAGTGCCACATTGGTTAAAGTGTGGGAGTATTATTTTTGCCTACCCCTTCGGGAAGACGGCGTGATGGTTAGTTAGTTAGTTAATATTAATGAATTATAGTAAATATTTGACTGTATAATCATAATTGTAAAATTTGTTGGCATTTATTTTAAAAGATCGCAATTAGTAATTTTTTTTTAAAACATTTGTCTTTTTCTTTGTTTTATATTTTATGTATACAACACTAACATTGAAAAAAAAAAATTAAATACCAGACATGTTTCAGACAACCCGGTCCTTCCTCAGTGATATTATAAAGATATTTAAAATACACGTACCTATTATAAAATTGTTTACAAATAATATGATAAGTTTTGACAGATGCTACAAGATCTGTCAAAACCGATCATATTTGTAAACAATTTTATAATATTTTAAATATCTTTATAATATCACTGAGGATGGACTGGTTTGTCCAAAACATGTCTGATATTTAATTTCAAAAAAATAATGTAAGTGTTGTATACACAAAATATATAAAAAGAAAAAAACAAATAAAACATATACAACACAGAGTATGGCGAACATAGAAGTAATTTAAAACATTTCATTATTCTACACTTTATCACGAAGAAAAGTCATCCTACGCATGAACTATTAACATTAAAAAATAGCACTTATATTCAAATATCATTTTAGTTTACGTAAAACTGTCAAATGTTGTCGTTGATGTGCGTGAAAGTCAAGGAGCAAATTAAGTTCAATGAATCATGGATGATTCATTAGACAGCGAAGATGTTAAAACCCGTAGGTATCCTGTGTTAAAATAAGTAAAGAGGTGACACTTTAAGTATGGTATAATAACATCGTTTGGTCTGTCGGAGAATACTTTGTAGGATCGTGTGGGAAAGTAAGAACCTTTTGATACTCCTAGATGGCAACAACAATTTACATTTAATGAACGTCGCGATATGAAATTAAGGCGGTTGATACCAGAAGCTTTACACGATACTCCGTAATATGAATTATCGAATGATTGTTTGTTCTATAGTGATATAATATTGATTCTCATGTGAGGTAGATAATCAATTTTCATGTTACTGTCAATTGAATTTTATACCAGACCAAATACAGGGTGACAATTACACTGCCATCGCCGGGAATCGAACCCTAGACCTTCGGTACGAAGGTCATCATAATGTCATAATGTTAATACATATTATATCACATTTGCACAAAACATTAATATGTTTAGAGAAACAAAACTCTTGATTTTGTTGTCCGTGAAATTCACATCAGAGCCAATAAAGTAAGTTTCTACGATCGTGATTTCGGCACTGCGAGTCCGTTGGCGTGGAATAGTAATAAAGATGATAATACTATTATACATAAGCCTCCCTTCCCGACTTCCACAACTCTCTATCCCTCGCCGCTCTGCGCCATTGACCTCCTGCCACTCGTTTAATGTCATCAGACCATCTTGCTTGTGGTCTGCCAGAATTTGTGTAGCTGTTTCTCTTTCACCACTCCAGACCAGAAGATCTTATCATCAGTTGCCCTTACTTTATGACCGATCTCATTCCATTTAAACATTAATTATTTTACACGCTGCATCGGCAGCTTTGGACCGATATTTAATTCATTAGTTTGGTTCCTAGAAATAATATATATAAGGTTCCCACCACCACCCGAGACTGTTATTACTGTTGTACACTATCTAGGCCTGTTCCTTGTCCATCCGGGACTTACGTTAATTTAATTTAGCCTTTTCTTGTCATCAATCAAAAAATTCCTAGAAATAATAGAAAAATATTAGAATTGCCATAAGGCGGACACGGAAGAGGCGCATAAGGCAAATTTTCAATTTCCATAAGCAGCTTTGACTCAAAAATAGTTAGTTGTTATTACCTAATGATATTAGACGACTAAAACACTAGGAGTAAGAAAATAGGAAATTCACTGTTTTTTTAACAATGATGTAAAACTCCAAAAAAATAAAAACGTCTGTTTTCTATGAGTTAGGTATATTAAAATTTATGAGAATGACATTTTACGCCTTTCCATGGTATAATCGAATGTCTTCATTTAATATATTCGATAATGCCTTAGGAAGGATAAATCGTGTAATTTCAATGAATTATTATAAAACTTCTGAATTTTTTTTTCATTTATATTAATTATATAAAAAAAGAGATCGTTAGATCGCTACTTTGGAAAGCAAGGTTAAAATTCCGTATTATTTTTCAGATAAAACATTTTTCATTTGTTACGAAAAACTGATGAACTTTTGCTTGGGCGAATTTAATTCAATTTATCGTTCGTTATTATAAAACGAGTCTATTTGTTAAATAATGATTACTTATTTTACTGTTTACGCACTAATTCTGAAAAAGAGGAGGCTTAAACGCTGTCAGTACCTGTTTTTTCGTCCTTAGCTTTTTATGTTATCATCACGAATATGACAATTAAATTTTAAATTAAATGCCAACGATTTTCCATTTCGAAGTGTCTGTAATTTTCTCGGAAATTTCCAACGGTGTGAGGAATTTTTTAAATATTTAAATAGGATTAATTTGTACCTTTTGAAATGAAAGTGAAGCCTAGAAAAAGCTTTGATCAAAAGTGAATCTGAGAATCCTTTGGTGAGTCTCTTGGAAAATTGGCGTTTCATTTATACTTAATTAGCTATTTTCTCTAAAAAACACGAAGGCAAAGTGACTTAAGACGGTAAAATGACATAAATTATGAGGTAGAGAAGGATATCGTGGGATGAATTTTTTTTATAAAGACGGTGAAAACCTTTAAACGTTCTTTTTACTTGATGAACTTGTTCAAGTTTTATTATTTTTTAGCATATTTTCCTGTACATAACAAAGTTTTATCACATTTTCAAGTGTCTTATACTGAATTTCTAAACACGTCTTCATACTCGGTAGAATGCACGGTAAAACACATGGAATACATTTTTTACTCTGAATGCATTAAATCGATTTTACTTAAAGTGTTAAACTTTAATTATTTTGAAATTATGAAATGAAAAATATGTTTTTTTAACTAACCATCACGGCGTCTCCTCGAAGCAGTAAGCAGAATGAATGGACTGCCACGCTTTTCTTTCCTGACATATTTTTCTCGCTTACTCGAAAATATAATACATACATCGTGTCATGTACGCGGGTCGATTTCTCCGACTCTCCATGTCGCACCGTGAGTGTAAAACTGAAACAATTGCAAATATACCGTTTGGAGATATGGGAGTTCAAAGACTTCATATTGCTTGGAAAAACTGTTTTTTTTTTTAAATAAACCAATGATTTTCGGTTTATAGGTAGGTATATTACTTTAAACTGAAAATCATTGGTTTGATAAAAAAAGCAGTTTTTCCAAGCAATATGAAGTCTTTCAACTCCCATATCTCCAAACTGTATATTTGCACTTGTTTCGGTTTTACACTCACGGTGCGATGTGTTCGACATTCAATATTTGATTTATTTGATCGTGCCACGTTTTTCTCGGTCTTCCTATATTTCTAGTTCCATTTACATCGTTGACATATACTTTTTTTAACCATTCTCGCTTCATTGATTCTTTCCATTTGTCCAAACAATCTTAATGATCCTCTCATGCTTAGTTCATAACACTATCACTTGCACCGCATATACGAGTATATTTAGTTAAATTTAACTTCTTGTTATGTGAACAGCTAACTGCCGAAACCGGTCGAAGACATTATCCTAAGTTAAATTTAACTTAATATACGGTTGAAAAATATAAACAGTTATTTTATTTTTATAATATTTAATATTTACTATGAAATATCAAATATTAATATTATTTTTTTTTAATTAAAAAAAATGTTGTTAACTGCCTTTTTATAATTATTATTATTATTATTATTATTGTTATTAACTAACTAACTAACTAACTAACCATCACGCCGTCTCCCCGAAGGGGTAGGCAGAAAGAATGGACTGCCACACCTTTCTTTCCTGACATATTTCTCTCGCTTCCTCAACATTCATACATCGTGTCATGCACGCGCGTCGATTTCTCTGACTCCTCACATGGCCGATATTCAATATTTGATTTATTTGATTGTGCCACGTTTTCCTCGGTCTTCCTCTATTTCTGGTTCCATTTACATCATTAACATATATTTTTTACCATTCTTTCTTCATTCATTCTTTCCATATGTCCAAACCATCTTAATGATCCTTTCATTATTTTGTTCATGACACCATCATTCGCACTGCATTCACTTCTTATATTTTCATTCGACACTCTATCATACACAGAGTATCCACACATTCGTCTAAGAGATCTCATTTCTACTGCATTTATTCTACTTTCATCCTTCTTTTGCCAGTTCCATGCTTCGCTTCCATACATAAGGGTCGGTAGAAGAACACCATTGTGCACTGCCATTCTAGCTTTTTTGATAGGTTTTTGTTTGCGATGACAACTTTAAGTGCACCATTCACTTTGTTACCTGCCCCAACCCTTCTTTCAATATCCCTCTCCACTCTCCCATCTCTTGTAAACATACTACCTAAATACACAAACTCAACTACTTGCTCCAAGTTTTCACCATTCACGCTAATGTTGCAGACTGTCGTGGTTTCTTCCTTTTCAAAAATCATTACCTTGGACTTATTAACATTCATCATCAGATCATTTCGCATGCATACCTCATACATACAATTCACCAGGACTTGTAGTTCATGCTCGTTGTCAGCAAGTAGGACAGCGTCATCCGCATACAAGAGACAGCTTACTGACACTCCGCTCCGGACATTACGCAACCTTGTTTGACACCTTTATTGATATCAAACCAGGCTGTAAGATCTCCATTTACTCTGACACTAGCAGTGCTTTCTATGTATAGCGACTTAATGGCCGTGATCAGTTTGGTACTTATTCCATATTCAGACAATATTTTCCACAACTTTTCTCTATTAACGTAATCATATGCTTTTTGTAAGTCGACAAACGCACAGAAAAGTTTGCGATTTTTGGCCAGAAACTTCTCTGTCAATGTACGAAGTCCAAAAATTTGATCCATACATCCTCTGCCATTCATAAAGGCACCTTGCACATCCCAAACTTTGTCACTCGTCAATTTTCTTACTCTTTCTATTAAAATTCTGCCATAGACTTTACCAACGACACTAAAAAGACTAATAGCTCTGTGGTTTCCACATTCCATACGCGATCCTTTTCCTTTGTACAGGGGCATAATTACTGCTCTCCTCCAGTCTAGCGGCGTATATCCCTCCTCCAAGCACTGGTTAAATAACTTACATAACCATGTAGAAACCACTTCGCCACCGCTTTTAATAAAGTCTATGGCAATACAATCAAACCCAACAGCTTTTCCACTTTTCATTGCACTCACGGATCTTTTCATCTCATTCGTACTTATTTTTTCAATATTATCATTCATAGGTCCCGCACTCGCACTAGCTGTCATATTTTCGATCACGCTTGTATCACCACCATACATCTCCTTAAAATATTCCATCCATCTTTCTTGTATGATCTTACTCTCCGTTAACATTCTTCCCTCGTTGTCTAAAATTGCTTTCACACATCCACTATCAGGAGGATTTCGGGCTTTTTTAACTTCTTTCCAAAACATTTTTAAATTTGCTTGGAAGTTGTTTGTCATTTTGAGCCCTTCTTCCTCCTTCAGCTTTTCTTTCCGCGCTTTCACTACCGACTTCACTCTCTTCTTGCATACCTTATACAAATCTTTTGCTCTTTCATACTTAACTCTGTCATTCTTATTTATCGACAACATATTCAACCAAGCATCTTTCTTCTCTTTAACAGCAATCTTTACGTCATCATTCCACCATGCATCCCCTTTCCTTCTTCCTTGTACACACACACCACACGATTCTTTCGCTGATTCACAAACTCTCCTTCAAGTATTTCCAGGTCTCGTCAATACTCAACTCACTTACATCCCGCTCACTCAATCTATCTTTCACTTTTCTTACGAAATTATTTCTACGTCATTGTTTTGCAGTTTTTCAACTTTGACTCTAGTCGGTGCGGCTACTGTTTTGCTTCTTCTGGTTCGCCATCCCCGGAATAAGATCACTTTTGCCACTACTAAAAAATGATCCGTTTCCAGTTCGGCTCCCCTGAAGACCCTTGAATCAACAGTATCCGCCCGTAATCTAGAGTCTACAATGACTTATTACATTATTGTTATTATTATTATTATTTTGTTGAATCGCTCTTTACATTATGACAGCATGAGCCAAATCGATGTAAAGGGTATTATAGCTATTATAGTGATTCTCGTGACATGTGATAGGTAGCTAATCTATCGCCATTTTATTGTCACGTGAATTCTACACCAGACCATATAGTGCTTATTTCAATAAAAGCGAAAAGAAAGAAGATAACACCAATAAATTCTGTATTATGTATATATTCATTAATAAAAAAAAATTAGTTCAATCAATACGCCTTTTGCATATAGAAATTGTAATAGATCGTACGAAAAAGTACTCTCAGGCGAGGTCTCTTTTAGCTGAATTTCTTCTGAAAAATATCCTTGTAAAACGTAATTCAAGTATCTGGATTATTTTATATGGATTATAGTATTTAGGTAGTGAAAGACGAAGGAATATCCATCAAATCCTTTGCATTACCTTTCAGGGTAAGAAGAGAGTTAACAAATAGATTTTTTTTTTCGTTTTTAATGAAATTTTTAACAATAAACGTAACCATTTCCTCTCTTTATAAAAGTAAATTACAATCTTTACAAATACAAGATCTTGGTGCGTTCTGGTTTCACATTCATTCTCTATACACTCTCTGTACGAGTACATAGCAATGTGGAAGCATGTTTTGTAAATATATGTTACCCTAATGAAAAATGTGCTTCAATTCCGGCATCCATTTTACCAGCTTATGTACAGCTTCTTTGATCGTCTAATAGGATTATTTTCAGGTTTTTTTTTTCACTTTTTTCTGGGAGCTTCCGGAACATTTTCTCATCTTATTTATCTTTTCGGGTGTATTAGGTGAACCACAAAGCATTTAATCATTTTTAGCCAATATCCCCGTTTTTTATATCTTAATCACGATATCCTTAAAACATATATATTGCTCAAATTTGGATCAACTGCATGGGTTCCTAAATTGGGCCCGTCGGGACCGTGGGGGTACTTGCGGGGTCTTATGAGGCCATCCAGGATCTAGAGGAAGAAGGGGAGCCTAGGGAAGTATACAGAGAGCCATTAGTTTGAAATATTAAGTAAACCGTATTTATAAAAATGAGAAAATCTCCATAGGAGCCTTGAAATATTTTCAGGGAACAGTGAGTCAAATTCTTTTTCATTATCAATAAATCAATAATTATAGTCTGGATTGATACAATGATTGATTATTAATAATAAATAATATTATAGAACTAAATCACGGAGGACTCTTAGGTAAAGAGTAAGAAACTCTTAAATAAGATAATCTTTTCAACAAGACGGCGATAATATAGAGACCACGTGGATAGGAAAGATGGTTCAAGAACTTCCCGTATGGTTACCACCTGACATCGCCTGACAGGAAAACCGCCAACTAGCTGCAGAGATAACTTGTATTCACTTCCCAAGAAGATGACTGCCACTCAATAAAAGATCAATGATTTAGAATAATATGATGAACGTAGACAGAGGTAAACTGTGGGAAATATTGTCGGAATATGGAATAAACACAAAACTGATCACGGCAATTACATCGCTGTACACAGAAAGCACTGCTAGTGTCAGAGTAAATTGGGATCTTACAGCCTGGTTTGATATCAATAAAGGTGTCAAACAGGGGTGTGTAATGTCTCCATGGTTGTTTTATCTATGTATGGACAAGTGTATGAAAGAGCTTAAAGGGTTGGAAGCAGGTGCAAAAATGGAAGATGTGTCAGTAAGCTGTTTGTTGTATGCGGACGATGCTGTGCTACTTGCAGACAACGAGCACGAACTGCAAGCCCTGGTGTCTAGTATGTATGAGGTATGCAAGCGATACGATTTGATGATGAATGTGAATAAGTCTAAGGTAATGATTTTCGAAAAAGAAGGAAGCATGAAAGTCTGCAACATTAGTGTAAACGGTGAAAATCTGGAACAAGTGGATGAATTTGTTTATTTAGGAAGTATGTTTACAAAGGATGGGAGGGTGGAGAAGGATATTGAAAGAAGGGTTGGGGCAGGCAACAGAATAAATGGTGCACTTAAAGTTGTCATCGCAAACAAAAGCCTATCCAAAAAAGCTAAGATGGCAGTGCACAATGGTGTTCTTGTGCCGACCCTTATGTATGGAAGTGAAGCATGGAACTGGCAAAAGAAGGCAAATCTGTTTATGATAGAGTGACAAATGCAAGTATAAGAAGTGAATGTGGTGCGAATGAAAGTGTTATGAACAAAATAAGGAAAGGGTCATTAAGATGGTTTGGACACATGGAAAGAATGAGTGAAGACAGAATGGTAAAGAAGGTATATGTAAACGGCGTGAACGGAGCTAGGAATAGAGGAAGGCCGAGGAAAACGTGGCACGATCAAATCAATCAAATATTGAATGTCGGTCACGTGAGGAGTCGGAAAAATCGACGTGCGTGCATGACAAGATGTATGAATGTAGAGGAATCGAGAGACGTATGTCAGGACAGAACAGTATGGCGTTCCATTCTTTCTGCCTACCCCTCCGGGGAGACGGCGTGATGGTAAGTTAGTTAGTTAGTGATGAAGAAGAAAAAATAATAAAAATTCAATTGACAATAATCATGAAATATGACCCCTTTCGTATATAAAAAGATATCTGTATTTATTTATTAAACGAAATAGATTATAAATAGGTGCCTGTGGATTCCTGATTATCTATAGGTTCTTGTACTTTACGAAATGGTTTTGATGGATACTGTTTTGTTTACAAATGACTTGTATATTGAGGTTATAATGAAAGGTTATCGGGCCGATTTCATTAGGAATTTCCATAGGCTTGTAGATTTAGAGGTATAAAGGTGTGTTTAATAATAACATAATGGTGTGCCTTAATGTCAATAAATGACAAAGGTAATGGCTCAGATCCCCTTCTTTGCGTCTATATCAATCACGGCCAAATTCTGCAAAGTCACTGAGTTATTTTTAAAGTTATCAACGGCAAAGATTGATGAAGTCCTAAATAAATAACGAAAAACCTGTATATTTATTAAGAAGCAGAGATGAAACTTTTGAAGTTATAGTATAATATTTAAAAAAAAATATTTCTTATTACGCGAAATATTTTTTTCAACGAGTTTTACAGCATTGTTTAAGAAACAATATATATGCTGTTTAACTATTTATCAAAACAGACGCAAGTATCCATATATATACGATTTAAAACTTTTTTTTATTACAATTTGACATGTATCACGCGTTTTTTTATCATCGTGAACAACCTTTCTTTGTAAATACGATTTTCTCAATACCTGAGATTTACTTAAGCTATTGTGGTCTTGTATGTTCCATTTCATGTCATAGAAATACGTTTGCTTAAAAAAATATCAGTTGAAAGTGAAAGTTCTATCTTATTTTTCTTTTTGGATGTGAAACATTTAGCGCAAAAAACAAATTGCTGATTCTTTATGAATAAAGGCGGTTTCGTAATTAGATGCTTTTATAGAAATATTTAAGAACGTCCCACACCAAAATGTAATATTAAGATTTGTAAAAAATATATTGCCTAGAACAGACAATCCCTTTTAAAATACATTTAAGCCTCTGAATTTTTTTTATATAAAATTAGAACACTTAAAAAAATACAATTAATATAATATGTTCAATCATTTAGAAATTTTTATTTATAGTTTCTTAAATAATGATGTAAAACTCCATATTCAATAATCAATATAAATGAAAACGTTTGTGTTCTAGAAGTTTTATGAAATTTTATGTGAATTGCGTGTTTTGTTTGTCTAAAGCATTTGATAATATAACACATAAAATATAATAAATCAGACTATTGATTATTATTAATCGTTGTTATTTCATTAGAAGCAGAGGGAGACACCCCACACGATGATCTGGCGGTATATGAAAAATTGCTGTTGACTGGAACCAGAAGGCGCAAGATAGGAGTGTGTGGAGAATTATGGGGGAAGCCCTTGTTTAGCAGTGGACGAGTTCGGCTATTTAAGTGAATTAGTAAGAGATACAATATAATTAAAGTTATAATTAAACACTTTTAAAAACGTTGTATAAAACCACTTTATTTTGAGTCAGGAGCGCCAGCCGGTTACACTCTGTAACGAGCTTCGCCAGGGCTATACACAAACTGTGTATTGCCCTATATAACTATGTTTAATTCTTATTTTAAATATATCAAACCACCAAGCAATAGCTTCTTTCCAAAGTTTAAAATTTAATTGATCACTATTACTCTTGCAAAAAAATTAATAAGAACCAAAATATGTTCTCAATAAAACGAATTAAAACGTCTGTTTTCTAGAAGTTTTTTTATACATATTTTATGTAAAGACATGTTTCGACAGTCTAAAGTCTAGTTTACATAAAATATATCATTAAACTTTTAGAAAACTGACGTTTTCATTCGTGCTAATTATTAAATATGGAATGTTACATCATTGTTTAAGAAATAATAAATAAATAAATTATGACCGTTCATTCTTGTCATCCCGCAGCACCATGCGATGCCATACGTTAAAATAATGTTCCTTCTACTATCGTTTATTTATGCCCGCCGTAATGTGCTCAATGTGCATCTGAAAGCTTTGTTTTGTTCTGGGTTGGAAGCTTCTAGAAACTGGAATGGTTTTAATTATATTAATTAATCAAACAATACGGCAAGTCACTTTGGGAGTATATTTTTTACAAGTGCATTACAATTGTATTCAGTTTTTTTGAATGAAGGTATTATTGAGGCAATTATGTCTAACATTTCTATATCGCCGTCTCTCGAAATAATGGGCAAAAATAATGAACCTTTCATTGTTCTTTCCAGACATACTTCTTTGGATTTCTCAACTTTCATACATCTTGCCTTCTAGCAATTATATTTATATGCCTAAATAATGTTATATCTATAAACAGAATAAATCAATCGATGTGGCCGAAATAAATGCTACTCAAAAATGTATCCAGGCAGGTTGTCTGGGAAACCAACAGTAATAGATTGACCAAAATAGTGTGAAGTCTTCGAACTGACCAAGTAGTTGGTAGTAATAAATAATTCAATCAATGCGTTCGTTATGCAAAATTTACAATCTGGTTGAGAGACGCTCATTGGTTGAGAGGCAAATTAATGATTTCTATTGTTAAGGGACCAAGCATTATCCAGACAGGAGAAGATTGATATTGATTACAGCGTAGATTTTCTTCAACATCTCAGAGGAATGCTCATTTTGAAAACCCAATTATATCTAATAGTCCATTGTTTTGGCCGAAACACTATAATACTTCAACATACTTGACTTTAAAATAATTTTCACTGCTATGATATCACAATCTTTATTATTTTTGAGTGACGCGACACATCGGGTATCACAAACAACTGTCGCGATACTCGAAAAGAATGAAAATCATTTTTATGGATTAATTGTATCTCAATAGAGACGAAGATGTAATTTTTTTTGGAAACAGAATATGGTTATCGAGGCGTTTACAGGAGTTATGACTTTTCATTGGTTGGGTTAAGCGATCACTTTATGTTAACAACATTCCCCATTCCGCCCTTCTTACGACCACCACGTCTGAAATTTTTTTTTGGAACTTGCATACATTCTACTATGTTAAATAACTTCACATTTTTTAGGTCAATCTACACTAGCACACCTTAAAAATGATTAACCCGCAATGGGTAAAAATCCAGCATTTTTCTACAAGTATTTGTATACATTAAAAAAAATTGTGATAACCTAACAGTATTATTAATTTAAACGGTTACTAATTATATATATAAGAGACTTGCGAGTGAAATAGTTTTCCAAATAAGTCAAATCATACATTATTTTGAATTCTAAGTCCGTCACTGAACTTATTTACATAAATGTATCACGTATTGTAGTAGATAATATCAAAACCTATATGATGTGACCTATCACAAGCCGTAGAGGGATCAAGACTTGAATAAGAACAGTGTTCATACATTTGAAATGCATTTTGACTACATTATGTGGTTTCGAGAATAACGTTTTCTTTGTATACCACTGAACCAGTAAATCAATACGAGCTGACATTCATATGAATACGCAAATCTACAGTGAATGTTTTTTCTTAAATCCTAACACAACCGCATCTCATAGATTGCTCATTTGTATCGAACCAAGAGTTTATTCTAAATGTGATCTTATATTATACCAAACTCTCTATTCTCAAGCTCAATTCAACATTCAACAGTTGACTGCTCGACTTTTTGATAAGTCTGTGGAAATGTAAAACATATTAGTCATCTAGAATAAAACTTATTAATTATGCAAACTCCGTTCTTACACACACAAATATAATTTTTTTAATTGCAAGATGCTGTTTCGAGCGGCGCAGGACAGGGACAAGTTGGCCGAGGTGATCGCCAACGTTGGGGGACCTGACAGGGCACTTGAAGAAAAATAATAATTGAAAGATGAATATGGTATTTAAAGTAAATCTACTTTAGAAATATATTTATTTATAGAATATTTTACATTAGTCATAATGGTGTTTTTACTAAATACAGTAATGGTAAAAATTCTACTAAAAACAATGGCTTTATTGAATTTATTATTCATCAGATTTGCATAAAAAAAAAGTATTATTTAACCCCCGTTTCATAATTCAACCCTTGAAAGTTCTTCTGAGCTTCTTACCAGCAAATGTTATTCGACAGTTGTATGTTCTTGTATCATTCGTATAATCCGAAGCAAAGCACTAACTAACTATCTAACCTTCACGCCGTTTCCGGAATGGGTAAGCAGAAAGAATGGACCGCCACACTGTTATGTCCTGACATACATCTCGCTTCCTCTACATTCATACATCGTGTCATGCACGCATGTTGATTTCTCCGACTCCTCACGTGACCGACATTTAAAATTTGATTGATTTGATCGTGCCAAGTTTTCCTCGGCCTTCCTCTATTTCTAGCTCCGTTCACAACGTTAACATATCCTTATTTCACCATTCTGTCTTCACTCATTTTTTCCATGTGTCCAAACCATCTTAGTGACCCTTTCATTATTTTGTTCACAACACTTTCATTCGCACCGCATTCACTTATAATATTTGCAGATTTATCAGACATTCATCTTAGATTCTACTGCATTTATTTTCATCCTCGTTTGCCAGTTCCATGTTTCGCTCCCATACAAAAGAATCAGCACAAGAACACCAGTGTGCCCTTTTTGGATACACTTAGTTGGTCACTGAAAGTTTGCGATGAAAACTTTAAGTTACCAATCCGAAGCAAACGTACATCTAATTAAGTTTCCAGTGTTGTGTTTTATGTTGTGTTGTTTTCACCGACTTTAGTTTAGAGATTTATTTTAATTGAAAAGAATTTCATTGTATGACCTTTTTAAAGGAACTAATTTACCTTTTTTTCTGTGGGAACCACTTAATTATCTCCCATTTGAAAAGGGTTCAAAACAATTTACGGACGTCAAATAGCAATAAAATATGTAAAGTGAACCAAAATCATGTTTCAACTCCGATAATCACGGCATTTTATGACATCCTGTTAAGGATACTGCTGGATATGGTGCAGTCAATTACGGTGTTTGAAAACCAGTTTACGGATCTCCTTAAAGTTTGAAGTTTTTTAATTGTTATACTTGTGAAGATTTGCTAAAAATAATAAAATAATAATTTAACCATTTTTTTAGATAATAAAACATCACACTCTAGGGAATTTAATACTCTAGCACTGAAATTTATTTCTTCGCTACTAACGAGGCTCAAAATCTTTAACTAAGCATCTAAGCCACTTGAAATAGATAAAAAGGAGCATGTTTTAATAATTTGTTATTTTAATAATATAAAAATAGTTTAAATCAATGCTTTTTTGCTTTGAAAATATGTATAAAATATGTAACTTGTAACTTACAGTTGAAAATATTTAACTTACCAATACATACGTATTTAGCATCTTGATTTACTGCTGTGAAGCATGGTACCAAACTGAAAGAGAAAGAAACAGAACGAAGACCTTTCAGATATTGTTCTCCTGAAGAATATTAAAAATTTCCTGGAGAGACGACATCACGAATAACGATGTTCTCAGTATAATAAAAGGACAGAGGCAACTTTTCTAAACCGTCTCAGAGAGGCTCCATTATTTTGCGACATGTAATTTTCCTGCACCAAATTACAGTGGGAATGGTTGATACGATAAATAACAGGGGATAACCCCGATAGGAGTATGGGGACACGATCTGCGTCTCATTTGGTGAGTTGAAGAGGACTGTAGAAGACTGAGTGCAGAGGTGGACGAAAAACGAAGACATTGCTGCAAAACAATCGTATTTGAAACTGCGAATTACAGTATGGATTATTTTTCTATGATAATTTTTATATTTCATTCATTTTTTATCCAGTTTCAGAATATAAACATTTAAACAAATAT
Source organism: Lepidostoma basale (assembly GCA_022606425.2). Lineage (NCBI taxonomy): Eukaryota > Metazoa > Arthropoda > Insecta > Trichoptera > Lepidostomatidae > Lepidostoma > Lepidostoma basale. The sequence continues at coordinate 197,741 of JAHDVF020000127.1, read as the reverse complement.
TCGGCATATCAGGACACAAATATGAGAGAATTTTAAAAGTGCAAGCTGCAAAGATCTCAAATCCTTAAGGTTAAGAAATTCTGAAAAGGAAACTAACATTTATTTCTATTCTATATATTTATTAAGCTTCCTATAGCTTTAGGTTTGTGACTTTGACCCGTTTCGGCAGCTCGCTACCATCTTCTGAGATGTTTCAAATAACAACACTAATATTTTGAATTTATATATCCATTCCTATAGGAAATAAGTAATTCATGTGTATTTATTTGGGGCCTAAAAGCCAATCAGCCGTATAATTTACCACTCACACCCAGAACCAAATATCAAAGCAAGATCCAAGTGTAATTAGATTTCCAAATCACCTCCTTAACATTATTGTGGTTAAAACTAAACCCTTGCTCAAATATTAAGGGTTAAATAAATATTGATGTTCGATTGTGAAAACATTATAAATATTGTATAAATAACAAAAATATTATTGTTATTTCTATGATATGCGGATTGTTAAGCAGATGCTATTAAAATTCATGACCACCCCTTTCCCCAATCATCTAAGAATTACGATAAGAATGGCTATGACTATTTGTTTATAATCATAGCTGATAGTAAAATCCATTAAAACACTGGATATATTTGAATGGAGAGTTCTTCGCCTGAATGTGTCGTCCGTGAATGATGGAGAAGATTAAAGCTTAAGACGAAACGATGAATTGTGCAACATATATTATTATTGATATTATTTTGTTGAATCGCCCTTTGCATCATTACAGCGCAAGCCAAATCGATAAAAAGGGTATAGCTATCAAATTGATAATCGTAACATGTGATAGGTATCTAATCTATCGTCATTTAATTGTCACGTGAATTCTACACCAAAACAAAGACAGTGTGACAATCACACTGCCATCGCCGGGATTCGAACGCGGGACTTTCGGTGTGGCAGTCAAACCACTTACTACCCGGCCACGAAGATCATCAATGTCATGATCATCAACCACGAACCATTATATTTTTTATACCCGCAGTATCTTAACAAACATTTACTTATCAGATTGAGATGGGCTGGATACGTACAAATTATGTCAAATGCGAGGGTACCTGAATGAGAATTTTGACTAGACATCTGAGGGCTAGAAAATGGATTGGAAGACCTAGGGTGAGGTGGGAAGATGCGTGAATACATAGCATAGCTTTTACAAGCTGCAAATCGGAAGACGTCGGTTGAGGACAGGATGAGTTGGTGCAAAAGTTAAAGGAGGCCAAGACTCGATTTGAGTTGTAGCGCCATCGAATAAGATGACTTATTTACAATTGTGCTATCAGATCGGATTAAGCTACCTATTTCCATCCAAATCATATCCGCAAGAATCTTTGAATTTTTCGGGCGAGAATATGAAATGTCACAAAAAAATCACGGTGATGAAACAATTAATTATCTTGCGAATTCACAAAAACTTTTCAATATATTTATCCAAAAAATAATAATTTAGTTTTTGGAGGAAATAATATGAAACTTTTTACCTAATTCTTTGATTGAATCTTATGATTTTATATTATATGTGATATTTATTAGTTAATTTTTCAATGAATTCTGCGGAATAAGCTTAAGAATATACAGTTTTCAAAAATAATTTACATGTAATATCAAATATAGTGTTATTTGTTTAATTTATTCCATGTATGATTGTTATTCTCGGGTTTTAAATGACACATTCTTTTTTTTCTTACCAGAAGTTGGACTACATTGTGGTTATTTTTACTTTTGATACAGCAACTCTAAACAGGGATGTTGTGCTGCAACTGAACCATTCTTCAAAGGTTTTCTAGACAAGATTTTCTGCTTATACCGATACTTCGTTTGCCGTTTATTATATTCTGGTTAATCAGTTGTAGCACTGTGTTAATATCGTTTATTATAATGTAATTTGGAATACTTCGGGCATATTATAGATTCCATACAAAATATAAAATAATTCAGATATGCAATCTAATATCATAATAAAAATAGTAGGAATGTACTGTTTTAACCGTCGCGTTGCCATGTGGTAAATTGAGTTTCCACTGCCAATTTAAAGTTGATTTTCTTAAAACCTATGGACCCTAATATTATAAAAAAATTGTAATCCTCCATTGAAGTGTTCTCAATATTTCGTAATAAAAAAAAAGCAAAAAATTACTTCCTTCATCCCAAAAAAAAATATTTTCTAAGACTGCCCTCACCTTCATTCGTGTTAAGGTAGAATTTGTTTTGCTAATATTTACAACTTTATCAAAAGTGACAAATACTTACTCGCTGTTTTGAACGTATTATAAATTATATCTTTGACCTTTTCAATATGTACGTAATAATACCACTGTGGACGGAAACGCAGGACGCAACTTAATAATATCAGAACTGTGAAAATATTAACACTTTACCAAAAGGGACAAATATTAATACGTACTCGTTGTCTTGAACGTACTATACATTTTGCCTAGGTGCCTTTATCCTCGCCCCGCCGGCCGCGGCGCGCAGACAAGTTGTCTGCGCGCTCGCCCCGATGTCCAGTCGCCCGTATGCTGTGACGCATTACATATCAGAAATCGCATGGTTCCAGAAAAAAATTAATAATGATATGTTTTTCAAATAATCCATGTATGTTATAGATATCGATCTATTCCAAATGAAATTCCCTACAAGATGACATAAATTAAATTTTGATTCATCTAGTCATATGCTTGATATTTAGATAAAGTTAGCGGTAAACTGAACTTACCACATGGGAGCGAGCGTTTTGTTTTGAACACGGTACGTTAAGGGTTAATGAAATGCTCTATACAAGGACTCGATAAATCGTTACGCACGTTAAGCGGGCTGACCTTTATGAACCATCCAGAATATTCTAGAATTATTAGTAATAGACCATCAGGCCCCTTCGCCATGGCCACTCTGATGATGGCGGTGACGCACAAAGAACAAAACTTCAATAAAACACCGGGGAGCTTCGTTCTCTAACAATCGTGTGAAAATATGACGCAATGCGGTCAATTTTCCGTACTTATTCAAATGCGTAAATAATTTAGGTAATTTTACCGCGGCATCGTAATGTCAATCTTCTGTAATTACACGTCAGTTTCATCCTCGTAGATCTGTCTGGCTAAGTTCAATGAGACAGGTAATAATATTCGTATCCCGCTGGCCGCGTAATTCCAATAGTTCAGTTATAGATTGACAGACTGTGACGAATATGATTTCCTGTTTTTTTTTTTTAATTTATAAATTGCTTTGTGTGTCCTTTGTCATTAAGCTATAATTTTTTATTAAATTGCATAAGGTGCAATGATATAACTAAAAGGTTTTTTAATTATTACGATTGAAAATATGTATTTCTCTTAATGTTATATTATATTTGATCGGAATGACATGTTTCGTCTCACTAAAGCATTATCAAATGTCCATATTTAATAACGTCTTAGTAAGTTTAAACATGCCGTTCCCATAAATACATGTAGAAAACAGAAATTTTCATTCGTATTAATTATCAAAGATTTTTTTTTAATTCATTATGAGTATATGCTTATTATTTATTTATTGATGAATGATGTAAAACTCCATATCAAATACGAATGGATAAGTCTGTGTACTAAAAGTTTTCCGTTAATGCTTTAGACAGGCGAAATACGCCATTCCCATATAATTTTAATACAATTTCTAGAAAACAGACGTTTTCAATCGTATTAATTATATATACGGATTTATTGAAAGAAACATTTATTTTCAAATGAAATTCTTAACCACTGATCATAAAAACTGGTTAACGGTTCTAATAATACACTTTGGAAATTGAAAATATCGTTTATATAATCCACAAAAATATTAAAAATCACGACATGTTTCGATTATGAACAACGTTATTTTAAATTTTCAAAATGTATTACTATGAACTTCCACAGTTTTAATGCCTTAAATTAAAAAAAATTGGTTCTGATTGAATATCTTATATAATGAGCGATCCAGAATGTTTCTGAATTAAGAAAAAAATATGTTATTATAACGCAACGCTCCGAAGTCGTTTGAGTATTTCGTTCCGTGTTGTTGGGCAGCTCTTTCCCTGTGCGCATAATCAGCTTCCAAATAGTATAATATTCTCGACCCTTTCGGATACTTTGAATCTTCATTACTGAGTTTCAATGATTTTGTTATGTGAAACAATATATAGAAAAAAATATTATAAATCCATCGTTTTTTAAATATAATTAATCAGATGAAACATGTTTTTTTTTACCTTGAAAAATAATATTCATAAAATATTCCTTTATGATAATATTATTATAATTAGTTTAAAATCATTTTCATATAATTACCATCTCTAGTATTGTTATATAATTTGATAATTATTGTTCAATGACATGTTGATTTACTTTTAATAATTTTATAAAATTTTAATTAAAACTTAATTTAAAAAATAATAAGGGACAGCTCCCTTGAAGTGAAGAATCATCATTATCATCAAGTGGAAAATCATTTATCTTTAGATACTGAATTCTAAAACCATAACCAACATTTGAAATAATGGACCGTCACTGTGCAATTCGTGTCACGTTTGCACGTCTATTTTTATGACTCCTTGCGTGGCCTACCAAAATTTGTTTGACATGTGTCGTTAACATATATTTTTTTTCAACATTATTTATTCATTTAATGTGTCCTAACCATCTTAATGATCCTTTCATTATTTTGTTCATTATACTTTCACTCGCATTCACTTATTATATTTGTATTCGACACTATCATACATGAGATCATATTTTTATTTAATTTATTCTACTTTCTTCCTCCTTTTACCATCATGTAATATAATAACGAAAAATAATATTATAATAAAGAATAATAAAACATTATTTACAGTGACTTTTTCTTCTTCTTTCGGTGCCGTTTCAGGTTCAACGTTTGCGATCACTGCAGCAAAGGCATGTCTATCCTGAGTCACTTGGAACAGGTTCTGTCCGCTTTGATGTTCCGCAGCCAGGACAGCTGCCTTCTACTCCCCGATGTCCCTCCACTTTACCCATTAATATGTCGAAGGAGGTGGTATTTTTCTCCCCTTAGCACATTACACAAATATGAGACCAGTCTAATTTTCACACTCGACAACAGCTCTCTATTATTATGATTAGAAAATTTAGCATTGTGCAATATTTTTGAGATACTTGTTCTTTGTATAACATAATGAATTCTCCCGTCATTATTCCTCCCTTGTTAAATTAAAATGCTCTGTTTATTCTCACATCGAGCGCAGACTGAGAGCAGCCGTATAAACCTTTGTACACTACACTCGCTTTCTCAAAACATTTATACCAGCACGTCATTACTCTTGCGCACTTAAAAGGCGGGCCACACTGTGGATAAACATCGGTTGTATAGTACTTCTATTTCATTCTACGCCGGGTAAAATAATGCGAGGAAGAGAGATAAACGTACCATGTTTGGTTGTGCATGTTTGTTTGTTGCACATGGTACGTTTATCTCTCTTCCTCGCATTATTTTACCCGGCGTAGAATGAGATAGATAACTGTTTGAATAAACACGAATCCCTATGGATTTCACGTGTTTATGCGGTTTGTTTATCAGTGTGGCCCGCACTTAAATCTTACTTTTCCCTAACGTTTCCTGAAACATCTATGTATAAACATTATTGATGAATAGTCTATCCGATTGTTTGGTCCCTCTTCCTAATATACCTAATACTCAACGGGAATGTATTATATTATAATATAATTCTTCCCGCCAAAAATTTTGCAAAATTGATTTAAAAATTTCAAACGGGAATGACTAAAACTCGCATTTTCGATTTTACATTATCAAAAACTCAGTTTTACTTTTTGAGGATTGATATGTTGCCTTATTAGGATAACAAAATGCACACTTTTGGCGTGAGAATAATACTTATTGTTACTTTTATCCATTTTTTTATTATATATTTTAGATAAGGCATTAAAATAGTTTAAATCGTTTTCTCGATGAAGTCGAGCAAAATATACTCACACAATAGTAAAAAAGGAAAAACAGTATTATAATCAATAAAAAAATTGTCTTGTCTATTTTAACCATACAAGGGGAAATATTTCTTGCAAAATAAGTAATGCAGAGCAAAATATTCTCGAGTTATGAAATATCGTATTGAAAGCCATCCATTGCTTGTAGAACTCTTGTTTCTGGTTGATATCTTATTGCTTTTATAATAGATTGCCTATACATTTACATTTTACTTAATCAACGCTATTAACTAGGGTAAATTTTAGAGTTTTTTTTATTTATTTTTATTATATATTTACAACACTTTTTTGTACTTTTTTCAAACATGTTTCGGGCAACAGATGTCCTTCCCCAGCATATTAATCGAGGTCTGTGACCAGAAACGTGATTGAGAAATAGCAAAAAATGTATGTAAATGTGTAAAGTAAATGTGTTTTCACTAGACAAAGTGATGGTGAATATAAAAGATTGCAACCCATGAAATATTCATGCAAGTTAAGATTTTCAACCTTTTAAAAACTTGTTTCACTCGTAATCGTAATTATGAATAACTTTTAACTTTTAGTGTAAAACTTTTTTTTTCGGACAAAAATTTTACAATAATCAAAAACTCTCAATTGTTTTTCTTTTGTTTTCTACACTGCTGTCATACAACAAGAACCAGAACAAATTTCAAAATAATCCAGAAACATCTCGGGCATGCATTAAAGTTTTCCTCTTTCGCACTATTGTATTCAAAATATTCTCGTACACTTTCTTGGTGGCATCTGAGTTTTTGCCTTTTTATATTATGATTGTCAGTTATTTTGTGTTTTTAAGCTTTTTTAAATAATATATGAATCGATGAATTTATTCAATGAGCTACAATAAATTAAAAATTATCCAGTAACACTACAACATCAATTACAAAACAAAATGTAATTAATGTTAAAACGCCTTTGAATTTCGCAATCAAATTTTTTTAATGAAAATTAAAAGATATATTAAAAAAAAATGCAAACAGACCGAACAAGAAAAATACCAGAATGTAGAAAAACAAATTTGTTTGCAAAATTTTTTCGGTTAATAAACGAAAACCTTTTTTTGTTCTTTCATTTTTCTTCTGAATATGGCAGCGAGCTGTTAGCTTTCATTACTTGCAGTTATTTTATGAACCATTCATTTTTTTTATATCTTTCTTCTATTATAAACATTTTGAATATATGTATAGCTCAACAAGAGAATTTATATTTATGTTCAATACAATAAAATACATGCATATATTTCATACATATTAATTATTGTGTTTGTTAATAAGTACGTACTTATAAAGTATAAAATTATCAGCACATGTTGTATGATCTCAACATCCATTTAAGGTTATAATTATTCACATGGCGTCTGTTTTCTCTGTACATACAAGAAACAAGCCGTTAACGCTTCATCATAAATATTTTATAATATTCCCGCGGCCATGCATCGTGCGACCTTAACTTTTTTTATTTCTTTCTAATAAAAAATCTCGCAAGAAGTTTCAATGGAATCTAACAAGTGAGCAGTAACCAATCTAATTCGAGCAATTGAGGTTAACTACATTTTTTAAAAATACAAATCAACTAATTCCGAATTTGTAAATAATGAAATACTAACTGAATATACTTTTATACTCGTATGAAGCATTTTATTTGTGGCGTGGCATTATAAAAAATAATTTATAATACTTGTGAACTTTGTATTTACATCCCGTATTTTGTTTACTCAAACTAACTGGTTTCACTCTCGATTCGTTTTGTGAGGGTAACACAAAAATTGGCAGTTTGTTTGTCAGGTTATAAAAATAATAATAGAGATGTCCCAAAACAGATTCTTCAAAATCAATAAGATTTTATGCCTTAACAGAAACCTTTCCATAGAATTGCGAATAAGAATATTTCAACTTACTACCCGTTTTATTCAACGGTAAAACATGTACCCCGAAAAAAACTACTCGTATATAAAGTTGGATTTATTAACTAACTAACTAACCATCTCGCCGTCTCCCCGAAGGGGTAGGCAGAAAGAATGGACTGCCACACAACATATTTCTCTCGCTTCCTCAACATTCATACATCGTGTCATGCACGCGCGTCGATTTCTCTGACTCCTCACATGGCCGACATTCAATATTGGATTTATTTGAGATGTAAATATATTGTATAATGTTAAAAATATCGTGTAGAGTAAGAGTCTCGAACGAAGAAGTACTCCAGAAAATGAAGAAAGAAAAATAATTTATCGTGATCTTAATGGGTAGGAAACTGGAGTAACACAAACGACAAATACAAAGAACAAGATAATCCTGGTTGAAAACTTTTGAGGTTTAGGTTATTCTTAGGTTCAGTTGAAATGTTGGCACAGCATCCCTGTTAAGGGCTGCTGAATTATATGTAATGATAGACATGATGTTGTTTAACCTTTGATATCAGAGGAAAAGTTAAAGAAAATTATGATAATAGTTAACTGGTTCTTAAGTTACGAGAAATCAAAAAATTGCAATTTAGTTAAAATGTTTGTATTTTGCTATTTCAGATCTACCTGATGTCGCCTATCATTGTGGCGAATACTTTCCTATCCTTCAATATTCGTAACAGTTCCTTGCCACGCACCATCCTGAAAAAATCTCTTAATTGAATAATCATAACGTTTGTATCCTAGTGACTCTCAAGTTCAAATTGTTAACGCTATACAGCCGATGTTGTCCATTCCTGTAGATAGGCTTCGCTCATTCTTACGCTTTTATTCCTATTTATGTTCTCCGCATCCAGTCAGTATCAATGTTTTTATAATCATAGGACTATCGTGTGGGGAGTCTCCTTCTGCTTTTGCTATCCTCATAAGGTCTCCACTCCACCATCCGCTGACTCTATGTTAAGTAAATATAATACTTCCTAGAGGTGAATCATAACGCCTTGGGTAAAAACGGCACAAGTAAAATATTATGGTAAGGTTTTACCGCATATGCGAAATGGAAAGTATAAGAAGAAAAACAAACAGAATATGATATGTATGTGTATGTATATAATGGTGGCCCTTAGCATATAGACAAAAAATATTTTAAACTGTTAAATTAAATAACTTTGTTTTATGTATCACAATTGTATTTTATTTTATGCCACAGCTGTTTTATCAACCTATGTTCAGGTGTTACAATAATATATCAACTAACTAACTAACTAACCAACACGCCGTCTCCCCGAAAGGGTAGGCAGAAAGAATGGACTGTCACACTTTTACTGATGCGGCACTCCATCCTTCTCTTTTCGCTCCGCGGGAGACGCGGTGTGATGGGTTGCGAACCTCATCGCCACCAATAGGCATCTGCCGCGCACACTTCGATCGACCAACACCCACAAAATAAATCTAAAACAAATAATATAAAATACAATGATATAAAATAAAATAACAAAATAAAAATAATTTAACAAAAAATGTTCTTTTTAGATGGTGCACATATTGTCTATTTAATTTATGTTCCACGAATCCACCGTTTTTTTTAATTTAGCACATAATTACACTTAATTACACATAATGTTTTTTTCGATGTTGCACATGTTGACATGGACGATCCGGACTTTTGTGTTTATTTAATTTTTGTTACACGTATTCACCGTTTTTTAAATTAGCTGTAATTAGGCACTTTACCAGCAAGAACTTAAAAATAATATTGAAGAAATTTTTCAAATTGCCATTGGAACAAATGAAAAATTTATTTTTACACCTGTCAAAATTCTTTATAAAAACGATAAAACTAAAAATATACGAATCGTATTATATATAAAAAAATATTTTGGTAGCCGAAACATGCAATTTTACTATATCTTGTGAAAGAACTATTTATATATATTTATTTAAAGTCGATTTAAAATTTTCTCGACAAAGTCGGTTATTATTAACACCAAATTCTAAGATTTTTTTTTTGATGACTTTATAGACAGTTTTTTTTAAATAATATTTCAAATGTCAAATTTTCGTGATTTTTCGAACCTTTATGTGTATTTGTTTCTACAATATGTCAATTTGATATAATTTTGAAGTTCTTGCTGGAGTTGGTACCTAAATATTTTAATTAAAATAACGGTTAATTACTATTTATATGAGAAAATATTAAAGGTGGAAAATATAATAATACAAATAGTAATAAAAATAATAAAAACAGTAATTAGAAGGAACAATTACACATAATATAGAGTGAAAAATGATTAAACATAATAGATTAAAGACGATAAACAAAAGGAAGTAGATTACATTAATAAGAAAGGTGACAAGATACAATCTAGCTGAAAAATAATAATACTACCTTCAACTTTTGTCACCTTTCTTATTAATGTATTCTACTTCTATTTATTGTTTATCATCTTTAATTTATTATTAATAAAAAAACACAGTATTTTCTGTATAATTGATGACCTCCACAGCCTTTGGGGCCCCACTTAGAATTATGCGAATGACCAATTTTTTTTCTGGCATTAGTTTTAAACCAAAAAACTGAGGGGGTAAGCCGTTAAAAAAAAAATAAAGTTGAAAAATAAGGGCTACCCTAATGCATCATACGTATGTAAAAATATTTTGATATATGCGATTGAAGTTTCGGTATATGTAATACGATATAATATTACATTTTCTGTGCGTAATAAGCAGTATTTACATAAGCAAAAAAGAAATACCCTGCGTATTCAAATTTTACATACATCCGTAAAATACAAAAGTGCTTGAAAATGAAAAGGCGAAACCTCGATGCGGGAGATGTTCCACGATGTGTCTACAGCATTGGTAATTGTGGGGAGAGCAGGGTAGCTTCGATTTCGGAAAAATAGAATTTTGAAAAATATACGAATCGTATTATATATAAAAAAATATTTTGGTAGCCGAAACATGCAATTTTACTATATCTTGTGAAAGAACTATTTATTTATTTTTATTTAAAGTCGATTTAAAGTTTTCTCGAAAAAGTCGGTTATTATTACAGCAAATTCTAAGATTTTTTTTTTGATGACTTAAGTGCGGGCCACACTGATAAACAAACCGCATAAACACGTGAAATCCATAGGGATTCGTGTTTATTCAAACAGTTATCTATCTCATTCTACGCCGGGTAAAATAATGCGAGGAAGAGAGATAAACGTACCATGTGCAACAAACAAACATGCACAACCAAACATGGTACGTTTATCTCTCTTCCTCGCATTATTTTACCCGGCGTAGAATGAAATAGAAGTACTATACAACCGATGTTTATCCACAGTGTGGCCCGCCTTTTAATAGACAGTTTTTATTTATTTAATCTTTATAGATGATTTTTCTCTACATATATCACAGGTTTTATTCCTATATCATCAGAAAAACAATGTTAATAGAGTTATTATCGTTCTCCCGACGATGAAATGATAAAAACTGAAAACGGTGCCGATAAAAATAAATTCAAAGAAAAATATTATTATTATTATTATTTCGTTGAATCGTTTTTTACATTATAACAGCGTGAACCAAATTAATGTAAAGGGTATAGCTATCATATTGAATCTCGTGACATGTGAAAGGTAGCTAATCTATTCCCGTTTTATTGTCACGTGAATTCTGCACCAGATCAAAGACATTATGCCAATCACACTGCCATCGCCGGGAATCAACACGGGGTCGTTCGGGGTGGCAGTCAAAGTACTAACCGCTCTTCCACGAAGGACGTCCGTATGTATTGTTATTCATTATAATAAAAAAACAAATGTGTTATTTCACTGTGTCAATGCGTTAAATATATAAAACGAATCGAATTAAAACTTATTTTAACCACTAATAAAAAATAATAAAAAATAACCACATATATAAATATTAAATAATCGGTTATAAAAACATGTCCAACGATTAACCAAAGATAATAATCAATGTATTTTAAACAAGCATGTCCCATTGAAAAACTTTTGCATTTTTTTAAAATGTTATATTAAAAATATAAATCTCTTTTTCGTTTCACATATTGATGAACTTCATAGGCAAGTGACAGAGAGATTTCTGTTTTCTGTTTTTTGTTTTCTGCTAGACTATTTTCAAAGCTATGTAAACGCTCTAGCTTATATTATACATATACGAGTACATGTGAAACTCAGAAATTGAAAATGTGATATTAATAAAAAACTCTGAAATGGGTAGATTTTTTTTTATGCAAACCTTTGAACATTTCAGCAGGCTCTTCAAGCCTTCCTATTGAAAATAGGTGCACTGACAACCAGTTTTTAATGAATTATTTGAATTATTTTAAGCTTTATGTGAACAGCGAAATTTATTTTCGGGCATTGTCTTGTTATAAATATTGACAGAAAACAATATCCTCGCTATATGCGCGTTCGCTGCCCATATTATTATGTATTATTTTCGCTTTCCGTCGCTTATTTTTAAGTACTTAGTTTGTTGAAAAGAACTTATATATTATACAATAATAATTAAATATATACTTTGGGAATTGAAAATAACTTTGTTTAATCCACTGTTATAGTGGATTAATAATAGTGGATTATATAATAGTGGATTAGACAAAGTTATTTTCAATTTCCTAAGTAAATTACTATGGGATTCTAATACCTTAACGTTCAATAAGTTAATTAAATATATATTACGAATTATAACGCTGGCGCTCTATGGTGTCGAGCCTTAAACACTGTCAAACACAATTTGTATTTTACTCGCTCTCGGATTTTAAGCCAGTGAAGTTCCTTCAGAAGCGGCGTGATACGACAGTATTTTTTTCGCCCCATAATCAATCGGGCAGCAACATTGAATACTCTTTGTATTCTGCTTTATTGATTATTTGGCAATCCAGCGTACATTCCGTTACAATAATCTAAACGTGACACTATAAAAGAATTTACGAGGGTCCTAGCTTCATCAACATAGTATTAAATTGTAAATAAAACACTTGTTTTTCACCACTTGAGTTTTATAGTTTACACGACTAGTTTTGGAAGCTACAGATGCTTCCATCTACAGGTATTTTTTTTTATTTATTTATACGATTTAATTTGGGAGTATCGTGAGAGGACTCTAATAACTGATACCCCACTATTTATGACATGACTTTTTTATACATTATTATAAACAGGAAATATACTTATTGTAAAAATGATACATAGAATTACTTAAAACTAACTAAACTAAATAATCTATTTTATATTTGCCTTTTTGCCGTACTGGCCACAGTTATGTAATTTATTGTTTCGGCATTCACTTTGTGGTAGGACATGATTAAATTTTAACATAACTGTGGCCAGTACGGCAAAAAAGGCAAATCAATACATGTAGATGGAAACATTCGCAAAGGCAATACCTGTAGATGAAAGCTTCCGAAACTAGTCGTGTAAAATATAAAACTCAAGTGGTGAAAAACAAGTGTTTTATTTACAATTTAATCATGTCCTACCACAAAGTGAATGCCGAAACAATAAAAAACATAACATAGTATTGTTGTACAACAAGTATTGTAACTAGCAATCTTCCTCTCCTCTCTTTAAATATTTCTACGGCTAGGTGTAGGCCTCTATAGCTTCATTTATTTTTTTAAAAATTCACCACGCGGGATTTGATCCGGAGGCCAACTGTTCAAGAGAAGGCAAGCCAACCGCTCGTCCACCTAGCTATTGACACTGGCGGCCAAATTTATAATATTTGAGTAAAGTTTTTTTTTCTATAAATTGGCTGGCTATTGCGCTAGCATTCTATGACTATGGACGACTCTTAATGGATACTACCATTCTGCAAAATCCCATCCCAAAGTCAGTTTATTATCATTCCGGCCCCTTCCCTTGTTAGATTTAAACCATGTAACAAAATTATTCTTAAGTTTTATAAAATGATCCTAAATATATAACTTTTTTTTAAATCATTAAAAATATGTTTTTCGTTATCCGTATCATATGTTATCTTTTGAAAATAAAACTTCTTCATGATTGAAGGTTGTTCGATGATAATTTAAATTTAAAGTATTGGTTAATTAAAAAATTCAATAATGCAAAAATAACAATAAGTAAAACTTTTATTTAAATATGCTTCGTTTACGTTTCTCTTTCTCTCTGGTTTCAATCCTGAGATTGGTTTGCAGCAATTTCTTCTATTCTTCTCTTCCATTCTTCCCTGTCTTGTGCGGCTTTTTTGAAATCTGCATATAATGAGCAGCGCATGTCCACCAACAGGTCGTCCAGGTACCCTCGGCGTGGGCGTCCCCTAGAGTTTGTCCCCTCGGTCATACCATCCATTGTGGCATGCAAGAGGCCTTCTTGTCGTATTACATGGCCGATCCATCTTGCACGCCTTTCGGACAAGGTCCTGAGCTGGTGCCTTCCTTATTCGATTCTTTGGAGTACCTCTACGTTTAGAAAAATGTAAAACCCCATATTAAATTAAATAGTGTCTAATACGAATTAAATAGTGTGATATACAGTATTCTATTTTATTTGAACGTAAATGATACATGAAATTTCATTTGATAATTCCTTAGCAAGATAAACAGAGTCATTCCCGTAATATTATTATAAATAAAACATAAATAAAAGTTTTTTAATTCGTATTTATTATTTAAAGAAAACATATTAGTTTATCTAAAGTCATTCAGTTCAAGCCAATTTCTGAAAATTTAATTAATGAAGTAACAAATCTATTATATTATAAAATGAAAGTAATATGTAAAGAAATCGCGGTGAAAAGGCTTGCGTTCGCCGGGCACCGGTGAAAAAAAGTCTGTTCCCTCGCAGCCGTATTAAATTTTGTTCCTGAAACTAGATGAAGCCATTCATCCTAGCGAGCCACCGTTGAATGCTAGATGAAAGAAAATCTATGGTAGATGTTATTTATTGCCTGTCAAAAAATAAGCGGGCCAAGCTTTCTAAAATCTTTGTTTCATTGGTATTTCACGTGAATCCCCTTTGCGAGTAGGTACGTACATAAGTATAAATTCTTCCTAATCGATATTTGATAAATAGTATTTCAAACGTTGGCTATCTTCTTCTATGGTTTCAATACTGGAATTGGTTTGCAGCAATTTCCTCTATTCTTCTCTTCCATTCTTCCCTGTCTTGTGCGGCTCTTTTGAAATCTGCATATGATGAGCAGCGCACGTCCACCAACAGGTCCTCCAGGTACTCTTGGCGTGGGCGTCCTATATAGTTTGTCCCCTCGGTCATACCCTCCATTATGGAATGCAAGAGACCTTCGTGACATATTACATGGCCCATCCATCTTGCACACCTTTCAGACAAAGTCCTGAGCAGGTGCCTTCCTCCTTCGATTCCTTGAAGAACTTCCTCATTCGTGATGTGGTCTCTCCAGGAAATTCCTAATAGTCTTCTATAGGACCACATCTCAAAAGCCTCTAGTCTCCGCTTATCCCTTTCGGATAGGCACCATGTCTAGCAGCCGTACATCAAGATACGTTGGTTATATTCAGGGTAATTCATCTAAAGCGAATTTCTAAAAAAAAATTGTTTTATTGATCATATGCGTACGCATGATAATTTAAAAAAAATACGTATCATTATTATTATTAGATAAATTTTTGTTGAATCGTTCTTTACATCATTACAGCGCAAGCCAAATCGATGTAAAGGGTAAATCTATCATTTGATTCTCGTGACATGTGATGGGTAGATAATATAACGCCATTTTATTGTCACGAGAATTCTGCACCAGTCACGATCACTCTGTTATCCCCGAGAATCGAACCGGGACCTTCGGAGTGGCAATCAAAGCCTTATAATGTATTTTTTATTTTCGTTAATTACACTGAACTTGTACTAAGAAATTGCTATTAACAACGTTAACATACGTGTCTTAGTTTCGTTAAGAACAATAAAAAATTAACATGAACTTATAACATGACTTGTATTCATTGTAATAATTTCAGTTTTGGATAAATATTTTTTTTGTATAATGTATTTATTTAGAGAAAATAAAATTCTCAATATTATTATAAACAGCAGAAGCACAAAAATAAAATAATACTAAAAAAATAAACGTGTATTTACTTCCTCTACAAGGCCAAACGATATGTAAAAAATGAAGAACTTTCCAACAAGAGACTAAAAAAAATATATATTGAAAACTGGATAAAATTTTCAAGCTCGAGGAATAGAAAAATAGTTCTTTGTACATAATCTTTCCATAACAAGTCTCTTAGGGCATTAAATTTTTGACTGCGTAAATCTTTTTTTAAATATTTTAAGTCGTTCCAATACATTTTCATAAATCATTAGATGTTTCATTACTTTTATCAAACATCAATTTAGGATTTTACAAAGTTAATTATGGTAGTACAATTTTTAGTTGTAACTTTTTTTCTTTTGAAAATAACTTTGAAAATGATATAAAAAAACGCGGTTTATGTTCCACTTTCTATTTTTTTTAAATATATTTATACAATAAAAATATTAAACACGAAGATGTTTTGGAGGTGTCCTCCAACCTCAGGTGTAAATATGGTATATAACAGAACTCAAATAGATGGAGATTATCTCTGTATAATAGAAAGATGTTTTAATAAAATTAAAAAGTAGATTAAAAGCGTTGTTTTTCAATACCAAAGTTTTTACAATGGATTTCTACAGTGTTTACGCCTTATTTTTAAGCAAATGTTTTTTTTTTTAACAAATAACATGTAATTGAAATTAAAAAAGATAAAACGTACCTTATTCTTTATAGCACGCAAGCTACTAATATTAGGTCCTTACATATGAAATGGGCGTTTTGCCGTACTGGCAACTTTGATCTCAAATATCTTCTTTTTGGTTAGGAATTCCAAATTCACATTTATACAGCTATTTACTCAAGTATTTGTGTTTCAAAAAATATAATTAATTTGTTTTTTCCTTGATTGTTTTTTTCTTTGCGTCACTCAGTTTACAAAATGGAAAACTTGAAATATCGCGTTATTTACGAGTACGAGTTCCACCGTGGCACCAGTGCTGCAGAAACGGCTCGAAGGATTAATGATATGTATGGCGACGGTGCCGCAAAAGAAAACACAGTGCGTTTTTGGTTCCAACGTTTTCGCTCTGGAAATTTCGACCTGCAGAACAAGCCCCGTGGACGGCCGGAGACCAAAGTTGATAATAAAGAATCGAAGGCTATTGTGGAAGCGGATCCATCACAAACCACGTCTTAGTTAGCTGCAGGCTGCGGTGTTAGTGATAAAACTGTTTTAATCCACTTGAAGCAAATTGGGAAGGTGAAAAAGCTTGAAAGGTGGGTACCTCACGAATTGAGTGAAGCAAATCAACAAACGCGCGTTGGCTGCTGCGTTGCATTACTCAACCGGCACAATAATGAAGGGATTTTGAATCGAATCATTACCTGTGATGAAAAGTGGATCCTGTATTATAATCGGAAGCGGTCATCGCAATGGCTGAACCCTGCCGAACCAGCCAAACCATGCCCCAAGCGAAAATTGACTCCAAAAAAGTTACTTGTGAGCGTTTGGTGGACTAGTGCTGGTGTCGTTCACTACAGCTTTCTTAAATCTGGCCAGACGATTACGGCAGATGTCTATTGTCAGCAACTGCAAACCATGATGGAAAAGCTAGCTGCTAAACAACCGAGGCTGGTTAATCGCTCTAGGCCACTGCTGCTTCATGATAACGCTAGACCACACACTGCACAACAGACGGCTACCAAATTAGAAGAGCTTCAATTGGAATGTCTAAGACATCCACCGTACTCTTCGGACCTTGCCCCAACAGATTACTATTTTTTTTCGAAATTTGGATAACTTCTTGCAAGGGAAAAAATTCAACTCCGATGGGGCAGTCCAAACCGACTTCAAAGATTTTATTGATTCCCGTCCGAATGGTTTTTTTAGTAAAGGGATCGATGAACTACCTATGAGATGGCAAAAGTGCATAGATAGCAATGGTACATACTTTGATTAAATAAATATATTATATTAAAAAAAAAAAACTTTATGTTCCTCCCATACAAAACGCCAATTTCAAATGTAAGGACCTAATATAAATATCATTCGTTTATGCAATGGATACAATAATTGACTCGCATGGACAACTCTATTCCCCAAAGAAATTTCACCGATATCAATATCATTAAAACCATATCAATGATACAAATATAGTACTTACGTTATATCTAAAAATATATTTTTAATATAAAATTGTTCAGAAATAACCAGTGCTGTTTTCCTGTTCAATCTAAATATATTTGAAGAGATCTCGTTTTGGTAATGTTACGCACGTATTCCAATAAGCCCAATTCCAAATTTAAATTTTCCGATTCTTCCCCAAGGAGGTGTGAATCTGAGTGTACTCTCAAAGCTTGATAACCTATCGGTATGAGTGTATAACTAGAAGGATTATATGATCATGCATACAAGGTGTATATTAAAAGTATCAAAGGATTTAATACTTTTGTTTTATTACAACGATGGAAATATTTCGTCTTCTTCTTCTTTTAATATATCTGACGATCTGTGACAAGGAAATCATACCTCGTGGGATGATGAGTGCATGGAAATTGCGTTTTCTTACTTTAACTATAGACGACCCCTGCAAAAACCCATCTATGTTGTGCCCTCCCCTTGTAAGTGAAAAAGTGTTGAATTTTTTTTTTGATATGTTAAAACAAACACAAAGTAATAGCTGCGTATCAAAGTTTAAAAAAAAACGAATTGCATGCTGTATGAAAAACCATGTAGCTTCGTCTTCTTCTTCTTCTTCTTCTTCTTTTGATAGATCTGACGATCTGTGACACAGAAATCATATCTCGTCGGATGATGAGATCCAGCTGTCCCTCCATCTCTTAGGCGGTCTTCCAGGTGGGCGGTGTCCGGAAGGGATTTCATAGGCGGCTGTATACGCGAGTCTGTCACCATTCATTCGGGCTACATGGTCCCTCCAGTATCTTCTTCTGGATCTACTCCACTGAACGATATCCTCTATTTCGCAGGTTTTCCTTATGTCTGCGTTGCGGACACGATCTCGGAGGGTTTTTCCGGTAATTGATCTTAGGACCTTCATCTCCGATGTTCTAAGTAGTCCCTTGGTTCGCACAGTGTCAGCCCGCGTCTCTACAGCGTACGTCATGATGGGTCGCACGCATGTGCTTCGTATTAAATATAATATAAGCAATATAATTTAATTTTTTATACAACAGGTCGTTTGAAATCTTTTGATACTGTATAGAATTAGTTTTTTTTAATCTATTCTGTTGATTCTAGCTAATTCATCGTCATTTCATGATCATGTGAATTATACACCAGAGACAAGACAGTATAACAATCTCACTGTCTTCACCGAGAATCGAACCCGGGACCTTCGGTATGGCAGTCAGAGCTCTTACCACTTTGGCACGAAAGTCGTCATTGAATAATTTAAAAGATTTCTTTGTCGTAATACATCCTGTACATCCATAATATTGCTCGGTTGTCTCGGTAAAATATAGGTTTCTAATGATGTGGAAAATTCTGATTTCTGTTATTGGCAAAGCTCGCGGAATTCCCTTACCAAATGTTTCCGGATTATATTAAAACCTACAGAATATTTATACGATGGATTTCACAAGTAATTTCAATATTAAATTAATTATTCTATCATAAGCCAAATTAAAAAAAAATCGAAGTGTTCTATAAGGGTGATTGATCATATTTTAGAATGAGAAAAAAACATGTAGTTGGTCTACGTTCTGATAAAGATTCAGTCTGGGTTGAAACTGGTAATTATTGATTTGAACCTAGAATCATCTCTGAAATTTAAGACAACATCCAAACCTTTCTTACTTAAAGATTCGTAAAAAATGCGGCAATTTGTTCACAATTAACATAAAAAAAATTATATTTAAATAATATATATTTTTTATGAACGTATATAATTATTATAAAGTTCGATATCTAGTAACATTTGATAATACCTTTTAATCGAAACTTTGTTTTTATTATACGTATTTATACAAATTAAATCGCGTTGTTTAGCTTAATAAGCGGTGACCCTGCATAATTTTTGTACGGATATTTTTTATTGCTTGTGTATACATAATTTGGTTATGTATCTTATGTAAACAAGATAATTAAAAATAACGCTGCGAACTAAGTCAACCATAAAGTACGTATTTTAGGTACAAACGTGTAACTTAATTGTTATAATTAAATCTCAGGTCCTTCGAGCCGGATCGGTATGTGGACATAAAAATTCTTTTGTTCGGTGATTTCGTTAGGGTGGGATGCCCATTGTTAGTGGGAACTTCGAATCTTTACACCGCACTCTTCATAAATATAATACTAAAATTCAAAAGCTGATTACAATCGCCGATCTTCTTTCACGGGACCACAGATTCTTCTTAATATTTTTCGTTCTTAATCTGTCCAGCATTTCAGCCATCTTCATCGTTAGTATTAGCGCCTCACACCCAAACTCTAATACATTTCTAATGATAGTCTTATCAAGCTACCTTAAGATCAAATTAAAAATACATAATTTAACAATTTTAAAATAATATAAGAGTACACAATATAAGGGATTTCATACAACATCACTATATTATATCATTTATAGATTCAATATAATAATCTTAATTTTTAAAAATGACATATTTTAGTTAATCAATACGAAAGAAAACGTATGTTTTATATAAGTTTTATTATTTTTTGTGTGAATGATATGTTTCGCCTGTCTAAAGCATTATCAAATGTTTGATAATGCTTTATAAGGTGAATTTATTTATAAAAAATAAAACAAAACTTCAAGAAAACAAATGTTTTTATTCGTATTAATAATCAAAATGAATTTTAAATCAAGAAACAATAAACTTATTTTCATTACTACATAGAGAGGAAATAATTCCTATATTTTAATGGTAGCCCTATTTACAATACATCTAATCAATACGAATGATAACGTTTGTTTCCTAGAAGTTTTATTATAATTTATGCGAATGACATGTTTCGCCTTCCTAAGGTATTATCAAATGTAGCAAAAATCTTTTATATCTTTGTTTTTTAATCTTTTATAATTGGATCTTTTAAACACGAGTTAAAGTAACATAAAACGATAATTAAAGTAATTGTGGCTTACAATAATAAAGGGATAAACCCAGATTACTGGGAAGTAATACCTTAAACTAGTAAAAGAAACATGGCATTCCCATAAAATATAATTAAACGTCTAGAAAACAGGCGTTTAGATTTTTATTAATTGTTTATTATGGTGTTTTGCATCATTGATGAAAGAACAATAAAATCTTTTTATATTATTTAAATTACTTGAATTTTAAAATCTAAGAGAAAATGTAGGTTAATTGTAAATTTAAATATAAACTATGTAATTTTCTATGTACAATATATTTTACTTAATTAACTAACTAACTAACCATCACGCCAACTTTCCGAAAGGGTAGGCAGAAATAACGGATTGCCACACTTTTTTTTCCTGACATATTTCTCTCGATTCCTCAACCCTCATACTCGGACTCCTCGTGTGGCCGACATTCAATATTTGATTTATTTCCTCAGTCTTTCTCTTTTTCTAGTTCCATTATACTAAAAATGGAAATACGAAAGAAGATTTACCGTATTTTGTAAATTGTGGTTTCGTTAAGATTAAAATTCAAATGACCTACAATATACACACTACTTAGTATTATTTAACGATTTGGTAATGTCAGCAGCTTGTTACTGATAAATGCGATTGAAAAATTAATTTGAATAAATAATTGAACTTTAAGAACGGACGTATCTTTATTTAGGTACACTCATGGACGATTTACTATTGAGGTGAACCTAATCTGGATAACCATGTGCGTAATTTGTATGTCGAACTAATTCTTGAATCATGACTACTGTAATATACCGATATAACACGTTTCTTGGGTCCGATTCTTTAAATTCTGTTAATAAGAATATTGAATTATGATCAAATATGAATACTAATGTAGTAATATTCTGTATTCAAAATATAGTATTCAGGAAAACACACGTTTTCTTGAAGTTTGGACATGACTTTGAGAGGGAGAAAGAGAGAGGGTGGAATAGAGAAACTCGTTTCTGCTCTTAAAGTTTTACGTAAAACTCCATATTTAATAATTAATAGAGCGAAAACGTCAGTTTTCAAGAAGTTAAATGTGAATCACAATACATTATCAAATGTCAAAATCACATTTGATAATGTCTTAGTGTTGCGAAACATGTCGGTCCCATAAAATAAAATAATATTACTAGAAATCTGACGTTTTAAATCGTATTCATTTTAAAATCTTAATCTATATAATTCTTCTATATGGACGTGTGTAGGTGAACTCTTCTTAAACGACTAGACCGATTTTGATGAAATTATTTATGTGTTTGAGTGGGTCCCTGGATGGTTTAGATTCACAATTCGACCCGGTAAGTAACCGTTAAAACCTTTTGGGAAGTTAATGCATAATTGACATTCTGAGAATAATTCATAGTTTTGTTTGTTTACCATAGATAGCGCTAATGCTGAATTCTGTATTTAAGCATACACAAATCACTTGGGTTGTAGCGTGGTGTAGATTAAAAATTACGTTTGCTATGTTTCGATATTTCATGTATCACAATTCCGTGCGTATTAAGTGTACCATATTATTCAACGGCAAAACATTTTAAAATAATGTTTTAAATCATAAATGGAGTGTATTTAAACACAAAGGTACATTGTGTAAGACGCAGTGTTGAAGTGAATATCTTACATGATCTTCTATGAATTTCAATTTTATACATGCGCTTTCAATGACAATCAAACAAACGTGCTACTTTTTTTTATTTTTATTTATATTTGTTTATTGCTTATCTATTTAAGAAGAATGCAACATTATTAACCAACTCGCATAAAGATAAAAAAACAAAACAAACTTTTATGAAATGTCAAACTCAATGTCAAATGTCACGATCGAAAATATGAATATCGAAAAAACGTTTGCTGAACCAGCTAATAGCAGGCATGCCAACGTTCGGGCAAGACAACGTCTGTCGGGTCCACTAATATGTCATTTATATCTGAAATGAACTTCCGTTAAGATATATTTGAGTAAAATCATTAGAATATCTGGAAAATTCTAATTTGCCTATAGGTAAAAATGTTTCATTTTTGGTTCTTTTGTGTTTCTTTAATATTTTAGCACAGCAATTAGAGGTACACATTTCCTTTCGTTTGAAACACTTCATTTTTTGTGTGATATAAATAAAAATAAATTAAAATACTTGTATTACTTGGCTTTGACACCACTTTATTTGTTTTTTTAGTACTCATACCAACCGGTTTTGGTCCCACCGGAGCACAACCCGTTGATTCGAAAGCGACTAAAGTAGCGTTAAAATAAATACCTTTTTTTTTTGCGACTAGAAACATTGGAAGGCATCAAATTTTGCAGATCGTGCCTAAGCATCGTAGTACTAGCTGCGTGAATTAAACTTACCCAGCACATCAGAAAAAGATTTATATTATTTTTAAACTTTCCTGTTAAAGTAGCTTTTCCCAAACGGGAAAACGTTCTGGGGGTGAATTTCTTTTAAATCTGCGTCATCACCTTTTTACTTGAGATGCAAATACTCTCCCGCACAACCGTAAAAAAAATTACCTTTGAAATTTTCCGAACACTTTCATCTCAAAAGAAATTTAATCTTTTGATAATTTTTCATTGTATAAACTATGTATTTGTAATATAATACATATCCATTTATTTTAATTATACGGGCTATATAGAAGTTCTTCTTCGCTATTCTAGGTTAAAAGTAGCCCCCTTCAGTATACGTTTTTTTTTGGGTAAAAATATTCAGAATGTACATCAATATGCAATCATTTTTTATCTGTGCTATATGGCCATACTATCAGAAAGGGGTCAACAATGTATACAATTATTATTACTTTTTATGAATTAGAATTCTCTTGAAGGATGAAAGTAAAATAAATGCAGTAGAAATGAGATCTCTTAAACGAATATGTGGACACTCTTTGTATGATAGAGTGTCGAATGAAAATATCAGAAGTGAATGCGGCGCAAATGATACGGTGTTATGAACCATACAGGTATAATGAAAGGATCATAAAGATGACTTTGACACATGAAAAAAATTAAGGAAGAAAGAATGGTAAAAAAGTATATGTTAACGATGTAAATGGAACTAAAAATAGAGGAAGACAGAGGAAAACTTGGCACGATCAAATAAATCAAATATGGCTTGTCGGCCACGAGAGGATTCAGAAAAATCAACGTGCGTGCATGACATGATGTATGAATATTGAGGATTCAAGAGAAGTAAGTCACGAAGGAAAAGTGTGGCAGTCCATTTATTTCTGCTAACCCCTTCGGAGAGACGGCATGATGGTTAGTTGGTTAATTTGAAGATTTTCGCGGTTGATGGAAACATGTTCTATTAGATCGTGAGAAATTCCGTTTATCATTTTATTCTTCTGACTATTATGAAAATTTGTTCATCCTGAAAACAGAGATATGCAACGATCTTCAAAATATCGGTCAAAAAAATACCAGGAAACACGTATAAACCCAAGATCCCAAAATACATATAAATTTACGATTTTAACAATTTGGTCACGTCGTCAGCCCGTTTGAGCATTTTCATTTTAGATGTATTATTTGTGATACATCCAATTTAACGCGTTCATCAAAAGCATATAAGTAATTATTTCTCTAGAGATTAATATACTTTGGTATTTGATATACGAATAACCCCAAATGGCCTTTGATCTATTTAAAATTACTTGTGCATTTGATTAAGAAAAAAATAATGCTAAATGAAACCAAAATGACCAACAAAGTTACATCTTTAAATTAACCCAAACTTAGCAACAAAAATTGGAAAAGCTGCGCCTATTTTTTTTTTCAATTTAACAAAATTAAATGTTTAAGTGTCCATTGTTTTGGCCGAAACACTATGATACTTCAACATTATAAACTGTTTAATTTTAAAACTGAAATCTCTGGACAGACATGGTTACCGATACCGAAGTCTTGAGGCGAGCTAGAGTTGACAGGGAATTGTTATCAACTATCAAGGTTCGAAAGATCTCACATCTGGGTCAAATACTGCGTGAGGAAAAGTACCACCTTCTCCAACTGATATTGGAGGGAAAAATTGAAGGACGCTGAGAGCCCGGAAGGAGACAAATGTCCTGGCTGCGAAACGTGAGGGATTGGACCGGCATCCGAAGTGTGGAGGAGCTGATCCGAGCGGCGCAGGACAGAGGTTCACCGAGGTGATCGCCAACGTTGGGGGGACCCGACAGGGCACTTGAAGAAAAATAATTAATAAACTCTATTTTTTATGGATATAATTTTTTTTCGCGACAACTGTTTCGTCAACCTATGTTGACATCATCAGGCGTTATAATAATATATCAAGTTGATAATGGCAGTGCACAATGGTGTTCTTGTGCCGACCCTTATGTATGGAAGTGAAGCATGGAACTGGCAAAAGAAGGATGAAAGTAGAATAAATGCAGTAGAAATGAGATCTCTAAGACGAATGTGTGGCAAATCTGTTTATGATAGAATTACAAATGCAAGTATAAGAAGTGAATGTGGTGCGAATGAAAGTGTTATGAACAAAATAAGGAAAGGGTCATTAAGATGGTTTGGACACATGGAAAGAATGAGTGAAGACAGAATGGTAAAGAAGGTATATGTTAACGGCGTGAACGGAGCTAGAAATAGAGGAAGGCCGAGGAAAACGTGGCACGATCAAATCAATCAAATATTGAATGTCGGTCACGTGAGGAGTCGGAAAAATCGCCGTGCGTGCATGACAAGATGTAAGAATGTAGAGGAAGCGAGAGACGTATGTCAGGACAGAACAGTGTGGCGTTCCATTCTTTCTGCCTACCCCTCCGGGGAGACGGCGTGATGGTTAGTTAGTTAGTCAAGTTGATAGTTTAAAAAAAAAAGTGTTTTTTGCTTTCGTTTTCATGGCAATTTTATGTGGTCGTTTATTGTTCTTCGCAAACTCCTTACTATTTCAGACGCATTGTCTTAAGAATTGATTGTGTTAATGTTATATGATATCTTATCTTTAGGTTACGTGCTAGGAACAAACAGCGTGCCGCAAGTAATGTAATTTATTATAATAATAATCGTATCCACGATTAATAGCCGAAGTTTTGATTGATTTTGCTGGCAATAGTTCAGATGGGTTCAACGATAGAAAATTACGTGTTTTTGCGGGCACAAACATCTACTGAAACTAAGCCTTTTATTAGAAAATTGATAAATATAATAAAAACATTTATTACCCGTAAAACAATTATTGTTTATTTGTAACTTCAATAGAAAGAAATGTCATGGAGTGGGTCATTTAAATTATTATTATTATTATTCTATCTCTTTTGTCTATCTCTTTTGCAACCTTATAGTCTATCTCTTTTGCAACCTCATTTAAGAGACGAATCGCCTTCAATACAGGAGAACTTCGAAGGGCCTCTGTGCGGCAATTTGGGGCATAAAATAATATATGCCCCCTTGCTCTGCTATAACTATGGGGAACGTACAGATTTAGCTCTCTCAGCACTCCTGGATTGAAAACACCTCCGGATAACAGTTTAAAAAAATGCTTTTCCAGAAAGATCATTCTACGAGCTTCAAGAGTGTTGAAACCCAACACTCCTGAGAGTATATATAGTATATATATAAATATATTAGAATGCTTTATAACAAGATTCTGGCATAATATTTTAGACAAACATTCAATATTATCTTTCATATAGACAATAAGTTCCCAATGGAGGCGGTACCACCCCCAGTGAGCATTACAGCTCTCCATTGGGGCGGTAGTGGGTCCCGAGGGAAATATGGGGCGCTAAGGCATCCAAGGGGGGCGGCCGTTGCTAATATAATTTAATAAAACCTAATGGAAAATTATGAAAATATATTTTCATTTTAAATCAGCATAAAAAAACGTAACTTATACATTATAAACATTACTGATATATTTTTAATTTTAACTTTATGATTATTAACAGGTAATGTTAAATCAGATATTTGGAATTACCATATTTTTGAGAACTTGCGATATAGATCATACTTGTTATTCCAATCGAATGTATGAAAATATTTGTGTTTAATTACGCTTTAATTAATAATAAACACAATTTTTTGTAGTATTTCAGTCAAATGTTAGAATTGAATTGAAAAAGCTTATTCAGTAATATTAAAATTAACTAAATAGCCCATTGTTTTGGCCGCAACACTATGATACCTCAACATTTTAAACTGTTAAATTAAATAACTTTATTTTTTGTATCACAATTGTATTTTATTTTACGCTAGAGCTGTTTCATCAACCTATGTTGACATCAACAGCTGATGATGTCAACATTGGTTGATAAAACAGCTGTCGCGTAAAATAAAATACAATTGTGATCCAAAAAAACAAAGTTATTTAGTTTAATAGTTTAAAATTAAAATTAACTTTTTTATTTTATAAGGATTAATTGTATCTCAATAGAGACGAAGATGTTAATTGTTTTCTGGGAACAGAAGGTGGTGGCCGAGGCGTTTACAGGACTTATGACCTGTCATTGGTTGGGTTGAGTTATTATATATTTGCAGAGACTTTCGTCTGGCTCTGTAAGCCAGACGAAAGTCCAAGTCCACGAATGAACGAAGATGAAAACCATCAAAAGCAAGCTGCCCGTAGATTTGACTTGACTTTGGAAAGTATCTTGTCTTCCTAATATTGAACCATCACTAATGCGTTCCTGGTATTATTATTTTTATTTTTATTATTTTTTATTATTGAGGGTAATAAACAGCAATTACAGTATATGAATATAAACACACAGAGACAACAAAACAAGGCCAATTACATGCTAGCACAAATATTATATAACAACTGACATAAGGTTAAATATATTATATAAGAAGAATAAAGTAACACTTTGATAAGTTAAAGAGAAAACTACTAGTATTAGTAATAATGAATAATTTAAGATGAAATATAATTTTAAAATGTAAAAAAAAAAGACCAGAAAAGAAAAAGTAGAGTAACTTGTTTCATTCGCCCCGAAGGGTTGCTCCAACCATTTTTAAAAATCACTTTCATTAAGATGGAACACATCGATGTTATTAAAGCACTTATTGTACATGTCGCACGTCCAGTACACCGCCGCAATCTGAGCGTAGTTAGTCCGATAAGCAGGAAGGTGGAATATTTGGTTCGCAGTTTGTCTTGTGCGAAGCATAGGAGTATGCAGTAATAATTTACTAATGTTGTATGTGTATAATATATTACCCGTACTCAATAGATACCTTAAACATTTGTGCTGTTTTTAATGTCTTTTGAGTTAATAAACTGATTTGATTTGAGTGATAGAACTTTGAGAATAGCTCTCCGTATGTGATGTGGTCCGCGATCTTGACATTACTCCCCAGTCGCGGCTCTCTCGCCCGATTAGCCTCGTGATGGCCAGTGCCAAGAGATGCGCATGATCTTATAGCGCTATTACATTTTACGCAATCTTCGATCGTGCATTCATCTCATCACCATCAAATGTCGCTTACGTAAAAATAACGTTTAACTATGCAAATTTCTTGAACTAAGATAAATATGGTATGAACACACGTGAGCGATCTTGTTACTACACATCTCGGTGAATTTCACAATTTCGGCTTGTTATACATATTATTATAATGAGCCTTTAATTCCATATCAAAAATTTTCTTATGCAAAAGGTTAAACTTATTAGTAAAATCGTTAATCATTAAAGCATCCAAAACTCGTTTTTATGTTTCGATTCCCTTTTGTGTGGCGTATGAGTTCTTAATTTTCAATATCCTATTTTTTAAAGTAGTTAAAACGGTTGTATCAGTAGCGGTACTTCCATACAAGCCGAAAAGCCGGGCATGCCTTAAAAAATTGATAATAAAACGATGTTTTTTGCACATTTGAGTCGTCTACTAATAAAATATTATAATATTTTGAATTTTCGCGCGAGTTAAAGCGATTTAATTCGTTGCGTTGCAAATGACTCCGCTGACATGCGCAGAAATGACCTATGTGTATGTTTTGTTCCACTCATTCGCGCCTTATTTTATTTCACTCATACGTACCGTAGGCGAGATGCCCGTGAAATCGCCTACGTCCACATGTTTTGTTTCGTGTTTTCGATGGGCTTTATATTGGGCTTGCAAAATGTA
This sequence comes from Lepidostoma basale, assembly GCA_022606425.2. Taxonomy (NCBI): domain Eukaryota; kingdom Metazoa; phylum Arthropoda; class Insecta; order Trichoptera; family Lepidostomatidae; genus Lepidostoma; species Lepidostoma basale. The sequence goes on along the minus strand of JAHDVF020000127.1, from coordinate 168,565 downwards.
GAAGGGTCTTTGTCGCACTTACGTATTTTTGGCTTGTAATAATATAGCTAGGTCCATATATACCAGAAGATATCTACAATTTTTTGTATGGATTTGAAGCCGGGCTTTATCACTCTGAAGTATGTATCTTCTTATACGAACAAATTTTGTATTCAACTATTTTGAAAGTCATAATTTTAATGTTTGACATTTTCGCCATGACTATTTTTAAATGTTTTATGTAAATTATTATAGCATTGGTGGTGTAATCAAAACGTTATGTTACACTGTGTTCTCGATTGTCTGTATTTCGGAATATTAGGTCCTTACATATGAAATTTATTTTTTCCTCAATTGTTTTTTTTCTTTGCGTCACTCAGTTTACAAAATGGAAAACTTGAAATATCGCGTTATTTACGAGTACGAGTTCCACCGTGGCACCAGTGCTGCAAAAACGGCTCGAAGGATTAATGATGTGTATGGCGACGGTGCCGCAAAAGAAAACACAGTGCGTTTTTGGTTTCAACGTTTTTGTTCTGGAAATTTCGACCTGCAGAACAAGCCCCGTGGACGGCCGGAGACCAAAGTTGATAATGAAGAATTGAAGGCTATTGTGGAAGCGGATCCATCGCAAACCACGTCCGAGTTAGCTGTAGGCTGCGGTGTTAGTGATAAAACTGTTTTAATCCACTTGAAGCAAATTCGGAAGGTGAAAAAGCTTGAGAGGTGGGTACCTCACGAATTGAGTGAAGCAAATCAACAAACGCGCGTTGACTGCTGCGTTGCATTACTCAACCGGCACAATAATGAAGGGATTTTGAATCGAATCATTACCTGTGATGAAAGGTGGATCCTTTATGATAATCGGAAGCGCTCATCGCAATGGCTGAACCCTGCCAAACCAGCCAAACCATGCCCCAAGCGAAAATTGACTCCAAAAAAGTTACTTGTGAGCGTTTGGTGGACTAGTGCTGGTTTCATTCACTACAGCTTTCTTAAATCTGGCCAGACGATTACGGCAGATGTCTATTGTCAGCAACTGCAAACCATGATGGAAAAGTTAGCTGCTAAACAACCGAGGCTGGTTAATCGCTCTAGGCCACTGCTGCTTCGTGATAACGCTAGACCACACACTGCACAACAGACGGCTACCAAATTAGAAGAGCTTCAATTGTTATGTCTAAGACATCCACCGTACTCTTCGGACCTTGCCCCAACAGATTGCTGTTTTTTTCGAAATTTGGATAACTTCTTGCAAGGGAAAAAATTCAACTCCGATGGGGCAGTCCAAACCGACTTCAAAGATTTTATTGATTCCCGTCCGAATGGTTTTTTTAGTAAAGGGATCGATGAACTACCTATGAGATGGCAAAAGTGCATAGATAGCAATGGTACATACTTTGATTAAATAAATATATTATATAAAAAAAAAATCAACTTTATGTTCCTCCCATACAAAACGCCAATTTCATATGTAAGGACCTAATATAAGTATCTATACTATGTTTTTATCTATTATAGTAGATATCAAACAAAAGAGAAATCGTGTTTTATAGATTGATTGAAATAACCAGATTTATTATTTGAAAGAATTTAATAAAAATGTAATAATTTACTAATTCAAACGAGTTCGGAATAATCTATATTTAGAATATGTGTATATTGAAATGTCAAGGGTATTTGTAGTCTCACATCTTAGCTCTCTTTCAAAAATAAAAACGAAGTTTACATGTAAGCCATCTTATATTTATTTTATTTATGGTTTTATCTACTTGTTATATGATAAGGCGTTCTTAAAGAGTGAACTCGCAGAACTTATCGGAACATCGAAAAGGAGAGTGAGCTGGTGGAACAGTGAAAACAAAGATAATGATAATAAATAGAGTTACCCACTCACATTCACTTGCATTCTCTCAGATTTGGAAATCGTTAATCAATTTGTTTATCTTGGATCACTGATAACTGATCAAGGGGGATGCGAGACGGAGATTTGACGCAGAACCAAAATGACTAAAACTGCCATGATAAAAATCACCAAGATATGGCAAGACAAAAATATCTCTAAGAAGACCAAAATAAAACTGGTTCAAATACAAGTTTTCTCCGTATTCCTTTATGGTTGCAAGTCTTGGACGAAGATCTCGGAGAAGAACAAAACAGACGATAATTGACCAGCTGGGTATCGGGTCAAGACTTTCGTTGATGTGCTCTCAAAGAGTGTTAAGGTATTTTGGGCACAAAACCCGGAGAGATCAAGACAACCTTGAAAAGCTTATCCAACATAGGCAAAGTGTATTTTGTAAAGCGACCACAAGGCCTACCACCATCAAACCAGGGAGCTAACTGGGCTATCCAGTGGCAGTACTCCCATAGAAGCCCAGAAGCCCGGCTTGCGTAAGAAACTTTGAATCAAACCCCCCAAATCTAAATAATCATGGCCCCGCATAAACCAACAACCCACCAAATCACCTTCCAACAATGTTCCCATCAGACGTAAGAAGAAAAGCCACAAGAGCTGAACCTCTGTAAGCCAGAAGAGGTTTTGATTCAAAATTTGCTTACGCAAGCCTGGGCTTCTATGGGAGTACCGCCACTGGGTCTATCATTACCTGCAGCCTGGACTGACGGGTAACAAGATAACATGACTTACCATGGTCAATGGTTTTACAGGATGGGTACGACCCTCAAACTCTGTTTATTATCAATACGACTGAGAAGAGAGTGGTTATATTATGCATTGTAACTTATGTATTCTGGTACAATTTTATTCTACGGGCATAGTTTTTGACGGATGAAACAATTTTAGGTTAGATGAGGCGTGATCACCGTTACAAGATTTTACGCCTTATCGACGACGCCAGAACTCCCGATAAATGGACCCTCGAATCTGTAAAGATCGGTCGTTTGATAAAATATTTTATGGAGAATTTTCTATAAGGTTTTTCTTTACTGGATTTTCAATATTCGTAAAGAATAAACATTTTTTTACCATATTTTATTATAAATTTGTAAATAAAATCATAATGCCATGCAAAAAAAAACACAAAAGAAATATTTTCATACAATACTTGTTGTGGGTATGAAATTAAAGAGGTTAAGAAAAAACAAATTCGGTGTAATAAATCATAATATTACCGTTACGTATATACGGGTATGATGACTTTTGGTTGAATATGATTAAGTTAAGAATAATATGTACCTGGCGTAATTGTATGTTTAGCCTTATGAAATATTACCGGCAATAAAACCAATTAGGAATTGATAAATTATTACAATTGTTAAAACGCGGTATTTCAAAAATCAATTTAGTCATTATTAATTAAATCAAAAATGGTAACCCAATTTGTATACAATAAAACATATATAATTACCATGCATGAAGTTTATTTCTGCGTCAAGTTTTTTCTTTAGAAATTGACTATCAGCGACATTTTAAAAAGGTTTTCCTTGAGGTATGTTACCTTGAGTTATACCATCTCTTTCTACTCATACGGCCCTCGGTTCTGCCATTCTGTTAATTCCAGAACCTTCTTCTCTGCATCCTGCTTTTCCCCATCTTACAATATCCTCGACATTGCATGTTATTTGGATATCTGAATAGTCCGTCACGAAGAGTTTAATCACCAATTTTACTAAAAGTTTTGTTTCTGACAGTGTCAGCTCTGGACTCTATTGTTTAGGTAATTATAGGACAGACACATTGAACATCCTTCTCTATATCTTGCTTTGCACGGGTGCAGTTTTTGTAGGTTTTTTTTTTGGAATCTGCAGATAAGAAGGAATGTTACCAAGTTCATGCTTACCAGTTTCTTCAGAATAAAGGATTCTTTGAGAACTCCGCCATCTTATAGAGTATCAATATTCGTGTTCAGGATGGGTTACCTTAGACAGCGTCAGCATAGACTGTTTTACCTTCCAACATGTAGAATCTTCTTAGAAGAATGTCTTTCATATTCGTGAAAGTACATTCAGAAGACAAATACTCTTGACTTTGGAGAGTATTTTGTATTCCTAATGTCGAACCATCTCTCATGCGTTCCTGGTATTATATATTCTTTATGTTTTACCTGTTCTCAATAGATGCCTTAAACAATAAAAAATGTTTGTAATGTCTTTTGAGAAAATAAACTGATTTGATTTGATTTGATTTGATTTATTTATAATGTCTATTTGGAATAAAAAAAATAATTTGAATTTTTGTGCCCGTTCAAACACTTCACCATAGAGGTCGTTATTGCACCCTACCATAATAGATATTTATGTAATAGATTATCTCTTAAATTTCATGCAGACTTGCTCTCACTTATTGAATTAGTTTAATCAAAGCAATATGAAACAAACTAACTAACTAACTTAGTTAGTTTGTTTCACATTGCTTTGATTAAATTAATTCAATAAGTGAGAGCAAGTCTGCATGAAATTTAAGAGATAATCTATTACATAAATATCTATTATGATATTTATGTAATATCCATAAGATAAAATATATGTATTATATTTATATGAAACAAAGTTTATTTAATGAACAAAACCATATATTTTGTAAGGAGGCCAGATTACTTGGATTAATTGTTGGTTAAGAAAACCCCAAATTCGGCTTTAGTTATATCTTAGTAAAACCTTCACATTCTTAGAGCCGTTGCGGCATGCCGTTTTGTGAACAAAAAGTTACAAGAATTTTATGGTAGGGTACGCGAAACCCTTTTAGATTTTGTCATATATTATGTGTGTTTTAAGATTAGTAAAACCGCTTGTATCGAGTGGGGCATGAAACTTTGGGGTTCAAATCTGTACATATCAGTACTTACAAACATAAGATCGTGGTGGTTACAAAAAAAAATATATGTATTATATTTAAGTGATTACAAGCAACATTTTTATAAATAATTTATTTTTCGTGTTTGTGATATTTTAAGAGTATGGTGTCACCGTACGTAAGCAACACTAGCCGAAATGCTTATAGAACTAAACGATGTATCCAAATCTGTAAATTTGAATATTAACGTGGCAAAGAAAAAGGCGATGGTTACGGAAAGGCTTCAAATCAACGTGTATGGCAACAGAATTGAGAATGTCCAGGAATATACATACCTGGAACACAATATTCAATTGGACCCAGAAAACCAAACCGCAGAGCTCAAGAGAAAAATTGGACTAATGTGGGCAGCTTTCGGCAACATGGGTTACATCCTGTAATGGCTATCTCCCTACCTCGGCTAGCGCAGAGAGCGGGCCCTTAGATCTCCGGTTTTCTCGTGAGATACTTTCCGGCTGCTTGTCATTCGAATAGGGAAAGGTGTAAATAAAGACATATCACGGAATACATGAGGGTTTATTGTAACACATAAAATAGTTAAAATATTATCTAGGGGCTAGAGATGTCGTACGAATACAAAAAAAAGGCACATGATGAAATAATGAAGAGGCTGTTTGCGGCGATTCCTCGACGGCGTGCTCGTCAGGACATCGACCGGCGACGTCGTCCGTAGACGTTATCAGCGACGCTGACCAGAAGATGGTGGGTCAGCAAATCAATATTCAGAGCGTCACCTGGCAGACACGAGGTTCCCTAACCTGTTGGTGCTGTCTGAAGCGGCGTGAAGAAGTGGTCCTCGCAGTTCCGCATGGTGGTGAGGTCTACCACGTTGTCGAGACATGATGTGCGACAACACGTGGGCGGCAATTTCGGGAGAAGAGGATGGCTCGGACCGTGGCGGAGGGAATCAACCGCAGCAAGGTCGGGCTTGACAAACGGCCTGGGAGCGGATATGCACTTTTAGCATCGCCATAGTGCAGGACAAGTTGGTGGAAAACCTAAAATAATGCCACAGATTTTATGGGCATGATGGCAAGTACCTCAAATACCTTGCTCGAAATTATTCCATGGCGGATGAGGCTAGATGAAAGCGGATTATCCCATCGGGAAAATCGCGGGTCGAAACGGCGATCCTCCAATCGATGCCGCGAAGTTGACAGCTCAAAGCGAAGTGAAGTGGGCCCGAATGGGCTGCGCAGAAGGGGTTGCGCAGAAGGGACTGAGAGTCAACTGCAGAGGGCGCACACATCGGGGTGAATTTAGCGCCAAATCCGCGAACCGCGCGGGAACAAGAGTCTGTAGCACTCTGGTGGTAAAAACGGGAACTAGGGGTTTGAATGGAGTCTAGAGCTAAACGCTGAATATTGAGATAACCGAAAATAAACAAGAAATAGTAACTGTTACGTTACAATCCTTAAAAACTGGAAAATACCGATCAACCTGAAATTAAAAGTCTATGAAGCCTGCGTTCTGCCAGTTAGTATTTATGGTCTTGAAACTGTAACATTGTCCAAACAAAGTGCCAATAATCTATGAGTGACCCAAAGAGCCATGGAAAGAGCCATGTTAGGAATAAGCCTAAGAGACAGAGCCAAAACGATACGTTGAGAGAAAAAACAAAGGTCACTGACATCATCCACCGGGTGGCGACTCTAAAATGGCAGTGGCAGGCCACGTGGCCAGAAGCTCAGATGAAAAATGGATAAGAAAACTGCTGACTTTGAGACCGTGGACGGCAAAGAGAAGTGCAGGGCGACCGTAACTACGGTGGATGGATGATCTGAACAAGCACATCGGAATAACCTAGGTGCAGTCTGGACAAGACAGAGTGATGTGGAAGCAAATGGAGGAGGTCTTTGTCCAGGAGTGGACGGGAATAGGCTGAAGAAGAAGAAGTGATATTTTAACAATAATTAAAAATATTTTCACATACCATTCATGCGTTACATACGACAAATAAAAGTTGTTTTGTATGTATTGTACATTGCGTTTTTAATTATTTAATTATGTTTACGTCATTGCAATCCCTAATTTCAGATGACATGAAGTGATGTTAGTATTTTGGAAAATATAAATATTTATTTAACATTAGAAAAGAACTAAGCATTTGCCTTTTTATAATTTATTAATAAAATATTGATAGTTCATTATCATATATATTACGTACGTTTGTACAATTCAATCTCTATCTTAAACATATTATAACGTGATGATAATTAAAACCAAATCAAATTCTTATCTTCATGCATTTATACATATTTTAAAATGACTTTGAACTGGACGTTTCATTACACTAGATTGATGTTTTCATAATTTTTTTCAAATATCAAAGAAACACCTTGTAGAAAAATACTGAAATGGCTCTTAAAAGCCGCAAAAAGAGAACAATTACATCGGAATACGCAGTGTTTAAAAACATGTGGCTTTTAAATTTCTTATAGTTGGGGTGTGAGATATCCTGCAACAGCAGCAAGGGGTTAAATATGCCGCAAAGTAATTCATTTAAGAGATGTCTCAGTTAATAAACGGAGTGTAAAATTATTCGAGTTCTAGAAGCAAGGCTCCTGATTGTACCGAGGGTGCCGCTGCCGCCGGAAGGAAGTTCTCCCCGATAAATTATATCTGGTAACAGGCAGACATTTGCAATGCAAGCTCTGGTTGCGTAATGAAGCCTACTTTGACAAGAAAGCTTTTTGTAATTTCCCCAAGAACTTCTCTTCTCGTTTACTAATTGCAAAATTAGAACCATCAAGAAATTTTGAAACAAGAAACTAACCATGTGATTCCGCAAATTTCAAATTCAGAATCAGGAATTAAGAATAATATGTGCATTTAAATCCCGCATACAGGCATATCCATACCGCATTAAAATAGTTTTGACAAATGCTAATAGGATAAACTTTTGTCTCTAGATTCAAAGTAAGATATTTGTATATACCTACTGTGACTTTTTTTAAATACTCGTATCTAAAATAAAAATAAATATATGGTATTAAGTTTATTTATATACTCGTATAAAACATTTATTTTTAATGAATTTCTATAATATAATATTATAGATTCTTCTTCTTCTTTCAGTGCCGTGTCAGGTCCCCCCAACGTTGGCGATCACTACAACAAAGGCATTTCTATCCTGCGCCACTTGGAATAGGTTCTGAACTCTTGTTATTCCTGTCCACTTTTCGATGTTCTGCAGCCAGGACAGCTGCCTTCTACCAACTCCCCGACGTCCTTCCATTTTACCCATTAATATCAGGTGGTATTTTTCTCTCCTTAGAACATGACCCAAATATGAGACCTTTCTAATTTTCACACTTGACAACAGCTCTCTATTGGCTCTGGCTCTCTGCAGTACGTCTGCATTCATGACCCTTTCGTTCTACGGTATACGAAGCATTTTGCGGAATATCCACATCTTGAACGCTTCCAACCGGCTCATTACATTCACTTTCAGAGTCAAGGTTTCGCAGCCATATAGTAGTTACCCAATTATAGATTACCCAAGATTATATTTAAGTTAAACGAAATATCGTAAGAAGAAGAAAATTCTGGCAAAATAAAAACTTCGAGGATGGTACAGACAGTGGCGGTACTCCCATAAAAGCCCAGAAGCCCGGCTTGCGTAGGAAAATTTTGAATCAAAACCCCCAAATCTAAGTTATCATACCCCCGTATAAACCAACAACCCACCAAATCACCTTCCAACAATGTTCCCATCAGACGTTAGAGAAATAGCCACAAGAGCTAAATCTCTTTAAGCCAGAAGAGGTATTGATTCAAAATTTCTTACGCAAGCCGGGCTTCTGGGCTTCTATGGGAGTACCGCCACTGGGTACAGATGCGACACAACATCATTGTCCGATCTCCGATAGGCGATGAGGGGGGAAAAGAAGACGAATAATCAAAGAAATGTCAATTACCAACATTAACATTTTAAAGTTTTTTGCATATGTTAATAGATTTTATGTTTATTATATGTAATATATAATAATATATGGAAATATTTGATCTCAGTGAAGATTCTACGTATTGATTTCGACATATTGTAGAAAAAACTATAGATTTTCAAAACATTATAAATTATCAGATTTATCCGGCATTGTTATGATTTTTGATACTGGAAGTATATTGAATTTCAATTCAGTAATCTTCAAATCTCTATTGACTTGTGAATAGTTAAATTGGTTTGATGATTAATATATTATAGATTATATGCAGCGATTCGCGAATGCTTAAGGCGGTCATGACCCCACATCCAACGCGGTTCTGTGGTACCAATCTTGTTAAAATCAAAACCTATTTAAAGCTGATGTAAAATTGAAATTAATTTTCAGTTAAACGATTAACAAAATTTTATTTAAGGTGAAAGATAACGAATGACGCTTCTCTTTTAACACCTTGATATTTGTATTATTACTTTTTTGTTAAATGTATTGATATTAATCACAATGGTAGAAGAACATTATTTTCTTACAATTAAATGTATTCCTACTACATGCGAAATAAACACCAAATTTATCCCATAGAAACCAATTCGTTTTGTTCCTATCGGGAGTCATTTAGATTAAATTATTAAATAATTAAAAATTATAAATATATATTATAACATAACAATAACTTTTTTTTATGTTGTTTATTGAAATTTCTTGGTAGAAATTCATTGTAAATAATGAAAATAAAAAAAAATTATTAAGAATTTTTCCATGTTTATTTTTAGTGTAAAATCTACTTATTGATTTTCGTCTTCAACCGGTTTCGGCAGCTCGCTGTCATCTTCTGGTACCTACAAGCTAGCGAGCTGCCGAAACCGGTCGAAGACGAAAATCAATAAGTAGATTTTACACTAAAAATAAACATAGAAAAATTCTTAATAATTTTTTTTATTTTCATTATTTATAGCAATAACTGTTTGTAAGTTAATGTGAGTGAAGGTCCGATGGTATCTGGTGAAAGGCGTGATCCGTAAAAAATAAATAAAACTCTCCGAAACACAAACTTTAAAACTTTTCAGCTTTAAGAAACTCAAGACCAAAACACTTTAAGGTTCTGTACTTTTTGTGTGAATTGAAAGTTAATTTTCTTGTTTATGATTTTTTTTTTAAATACACAAAGTTTCAAATGTACTAATTTTTCAATATGTCCTTACAAAGTGCAAAAAGGGTTTTGAATCATTAAATAAGATATCTTAATTCAAATAAATTTCTTAATCATCACAGATAAAGTCGTGACTTTGGCGACTCGAAAAAAATGTTTTTTTTATTAACTTAAGGTGTTGACACCGTGGAAATCCATAAAATGTTTTTTTGTGAATTAAAACATTATTTTTCCACTTTTTAGTTTCTTTTTCTCTACATTTTTTATGATTTTACACCGTCACAATCGAGAGAACGATATAAAGTGATTTTATCGTTCTCTCGATTGTGAAGTTGTAATATCTTCGAAATATGTCGAGAAAAAGAATGTGAAATTTGTATATTATTATATTATTTTTATCATAAAATATTTATTCAATATAAACGCAATTCAGTAACTACAAACGGTTCGTTGGTCCTTACATAACTAATAAAGTTAAAGAAAAAGGATTCGTGATACTACATGCTTTGATCAGTGTTCTGTTTGTAGAGTTAATTACAAAGATATCTTCTCTTTTTTTGTGAATGTATACTTATACTTGTACACGAATCCTGGATTTCACCCATGGTGGGTGATAAATTCATGAAATTTTAATTGTATCTCAATAGAGGCGAAGATGCAAACTGGAAACTGAATATGGTTGATCAAGGTGTTTACAGGACTTATGACCTGTCATTGGTTGGGTTAACCCAACCCTTAGGTAGGAAACTGGCTTAACCCAACCAATGACAGGTCATAAGTTCTGTAAACACCTTGATCAACCATATTCAGTTTCCAGTTTGCATCTTCGTCTCTATTGAGATACAATTAAAATTTCATATCTTCTCTTCTTCTTCCTCAGCTTATTCCCGTCCACCTTTGGACAAAGGCCTCCTCCATTTGCTTCCATGTCACTCTGTCTCGTACAGACTGCATCCAGGTTATTCCGATGTGCCTGTTCAGATCATCCTTTCACCGTAGTTGCGGTCGCCCTGAACTTCTCTTTGCCGTCCACGGTCTCCAAGTCAGAAGTCTTCTTGTCCATTTTTCATCTGAGCTTCTGGCTATGTGATCTGCCCACTGCCATTTTAGAGTCGCCACCCGATGGATGATGTCAGTGACCTTTATTTTTCTCTCACCGTATCGTTTTGGCTCTGTCTCTTAGGCTTATTCCTAACATGGCTCTTTCCATGGCTCTTTGGGTCACTCGTAGTTTCTCGGCACTTTGTTTGGACAATTTTACAGTTTCAAGACCATAAATACTAACTAGCAGAACGCAGGCTTCATAGACTTTCAATTTCAGGTTGATCGGTATTTTCCAGTTTTTAAGGATGTAACCCATGTTGCCGAAAGCTGCCCAGCTTGGTCCAATTCTTATTTTTAGCTCTGCGGTTTGGTTATCTTGGCCCAATCGAATGCAAATCGAATTGCAAAGATATACAGGGCAAACCTCTAAATTCAAACAAATTGTGACAGTACATTATAGACCGTGGTCTATAAATTTTAATGTAGCCATTATACAATATGGATGTATAATCAAGAGCTAAATTTATCTTTATTTTGTCAGATAGCTGGAGGAGAATAAAAGAGAGACCATCGGGAGACGGGTAGTGGCTCCCTGCTATAGATGCCCCAGAGTGTGTGGGTCAAGGATTGAGCACTTTAGTCACACGATGACCCACAACCGTGAAGATCAGTCTTCCTGAAACGATGATGATCCATCTTTTGTTACGATAAAAAATATATACATTTGTATTATTCATATGAGTATTAAAGTTATACTAGCGACAAAGACTTTAAACATGATTATTTTAGGACTACATCAAATATGAACCTTCGTGTATTAATTTACATGATATGTCTATCAAAATTAATTCAAATAAATGAGTATTTTTCTCATGGAGTAAGGGGTCATCGTTCTTAGAATTAGCTTAAAATTTTGTCATCATTGTGAATCAGAGATATCATCTTTTATGTGAATGGATGCTAAAGATTATTTGAAGATAAAACATGATGTTTGTAAGCAGAAATAAACAAAAATATTTTTATTTTAAGATGATCAAATGATTTAACTAAAATCTCTTGTTGGAATTTTATTTTAAATAATAATAAAAAAATGTCTTTAACTACTTCCACTTTTGTCTTTATTTAGATAGCGACAGGTTTCGCCAAGAATGCTCTGTCACCAGTCTGTGGATGCCAGCAAGCTTGGTGGAACCGAACGCTGCGCTGTCAACATAAAGACGAGAGTGGAGTAGTTAAGAAAACATCGTTTTTTATTTTTGCACTTTTACTTATTTATTATTAGATTATTTAAAATCAGAAGTAATATTATCATCATTTATTTTGAAGAATACGCCATTTTTTATTATTTTTAATTCATTTAAATCTATTGTTTTCATTTACCAAAAATATGTTTCATCCTAATTTTACGACATTTATTAGCACCAAAATAATTTTACTCTTTATTAAAATATTTTAATAAAACCAAAAAATACTTTATTTAATTTAAAAAAAAACTTTATAAATATAAAACTTGTAAATGTTATGAATAGGATAAAACATTTAAATTGAATGAAGCAAGAATGATAAAGAACATGAAGATTGATAAGTAGATGTAAACGACGTAAACGAAACAAGAAATAGAGAAAGATCGATGAAAATGTGCCACGATCAAATCAATCAAATATTATTATAAATGTCAGCCGCGTGAGGAGTCGGAGAAATCAACGTGCGTACATGACACGATGTATGAATGTTAAAGAATCATTAGAAGTATTTCAGGAAAGAACAGTGTGGTGATATTTTTTTTCTTCCAACCCCTTCGGAGACGGGGTAATAGTTAGTTAATTTATATTTTAATATCCAAATATGGAAGCATCAGCTTCTGAAACGTGTATTTATACTAAAAATTCAGTTATTTAAATAATGTTCCTTTGAATATAAATCTAAAATATCTAATTTGATTATTCATTTATTTTTTCTTGAACAATGATGTAAAACTTCATATTAAATAATTAATACGAATAAAAAAGTTAGTTTTCTAAAAGTTTTATTATATTTTATGGGAATGACATGTTTCGCCCTTCTAAGGCATTACCAAATGTCATTGGATAATGCCTTAGAAGGGCAAAACATGTCATTCCTATGAAATATAATAAAACTTCTAGGAAACTGACATTTTCATTCGCATTAAATATTTGATTTTTTGCCTATATACGATTACTAAGACAAAGCCTTTAACGATTTTAAGATTAAACACGGCTTAACTTTTTTCTCGCTTAATGTCTATGGTTATTTGTCATTCGTAAGAAGGACAGGATGAGATATTTCCCAGTAGATAATATATTTAACGAACGGTCATTAGAAGACACGATTTCAGGTCAATCTAGTAACATATAGGATAGACTTATATACATATCCTATAAATACCTCGGGCATTACATAAAACTAAATCGAGCAAAGAGGGTAGTCCGATTCGTCTGAGGTCAGCCGAGCGCACACAGCCGTACTTAAACATTTATCTGCCTGACGAACGGTGGCGGCGAGTAAATACATAAAACGACATTTCATGAAAATATTATACGTATCTTCCAACATCTTAATTGTGGCAATCATCATCAGACTATATCCGTCCACTCCTGGATGTAGACCTCCTCCTTCTGCTTCCATGTCTATCGATCCTAAGCAACGCTCATCCATATCGTGCCGGCGCGGCGGTCTATTTAATGTCGTCCCTCCATCGATGTTGGGTCGTATAGCTTAATTATAATATAAAGGCTTAATAACAATTTCAGTTATAAACAAATATAGTGCTATTGTCGTCATTGAAGCTCAATATTCAAGATCTATTGGCCCCAAACAGTGTCAAATGCCGTTTTCTGGACCATGGCAGGCGAAAAGCCAACTAGAAAACAAGTCGCTAGACGCAAATGGCAGTGGATCGGTCACACTCTGAGATGGAACCCAGCCTGCATCGCTCAGGGCGCACTAGACTGGTCCCCTATGGAAGGAAAGAGGAAGCGAGGCAGACCTAGAGCCACCTAGAGAAGAGCCCTCCAGGACAAGGTTAAAGCATCAGGCCTCACTTGGGATGAAGTTAGGCATCAGGCATGCGATAGAGTTGAGTGAAGAAGGTTCCTTGAAGCCCTTTACACCACGGATGTGACTGGACAAAAATAAGAAGAAGAAAACCGTCATTGAAAACGCATCTAATTGAAATATCTAACCATAAATGTATCAACATACTCTACATAATAATTGAGGAGGCCTCGAATGGTAATGCAGCATTCACCTAATATCCGTCGACACATTAATTCGGCCGACTCTCATTGTCGGAAAGGTCCTACAGGAAATTGGAAAAATTATTAGCGCAAAGTCTGATGATTTTTCTTGTCACGTAGTGCACCAATGTAAAATTTCTGAGCTCATCAAACTTAGTGCAGGGCAGAGATGTCTATTGTCTCCCTTACTCTTTATGTGATGCAGGAGGATACGTTGTGCCGTTCTTTCGACAGTCCTCGTGCCATCATGTGGAAACGTAATACCCAGTTGGAAAATCTGGATTACACTGATGACTTGGGTTTGAACAAACCTGGTGCCTGCAGATCTGAAACTGTATAAACTTGTGGATCTCAAAATCAACATGTTCAAAACTGTAGCACTAAATGTGACCCCAAACCCAATCTCACTCGAGAGTGTCCGCCTTCAGACCACGATCAGCTTTTGCTACGTCGCGACGTAGCAAAAGACTCGACGACTACGACTCGCTATCATTCTACCGACGCGTCGGTAGAATGATAGTGAGCTCAGTAATCAGAAAAGGACGTCACCAGTAGACTCAAAAAGGTAACGGGCCTTTCACAATACAATCCTGTACGACGTTGCAGTATTATTTCTTGTCATAACAAAACTCCGTAATTTATAAATAAGTATCTTCGCTCAATATCTTAGAGCTTTTGGCTCTAAATAGTGTAAATCCATTGTCTGAATCATGCCCAATCAGGGAACAAATGGCTTTGGATCTGTCACACCCTTAGACAGCATCGTACCTGCATCGCTCAGGGTGCACTAGACTGGTCCCCTATGGATGTAAAGAGAAGGCGAGGCAGACCTAAAGTCACCTGGAAAAGATCCTTGAACGACTTACGATAGTGTCTGGTGCAGAAGGATGATTTGCACCACGGAGGTGTAACAGAACAAGAAGAAGAATAATTGTGAAACTTAAGATATCAATACTTCTCAAAGCACAGTTGGTTGTATGACATTTTGTTAATTGGAATCGTAAGATCCCCAAAGACACCTTATAAAGGAATCCACTTAAGCTCATCTGTGTTTATACACTGTCTACTACTTAAAAAGAAAGCGTGTTGATATTTGATAAAAGTATCCAAAAAACGCTCAATATTAAATAAATCATTTTTAAATCCCTAGTGACATACTTGTTATTCATAAAAATAGACGCAATATTTTATAAACACATAAGGGCGTGCTAAAATAAATTAAAGTGTCAATTTGAAAAATTGATGGTGTATTATCTAAGAACATTAATGCAAAAGAGCTGTACCCAAAATAAGTGCGATATAAAATGTATCGGAAATAATTGAAAAATTATTTTTATGAAAGTCAAAAGATTCGAAAAAAAATAATTAAATGACTATCTGACAATCACACCTTTTATTTAAAAGTGAAAATATATTGATTGACATCATAGATTGACAAACATAACTACCTGATATAGAATACTTTGTAAAATATCACGTAGGTGAGTCGATTTGTTTGATTTCCTTTTATCCTCGAAATGACACGTAGAGAAATTAAGGATATAAAAAAGAAAAAGAAAACATTTATAAAACAGATATTTACTTTAACATAGTGTTATTTATACTTGTGAAAAATCCGTTTCTTTGAAAATTTTAGATCCGTATAATAATTGAGTATTTTGGTATTTGGTGTAGCCATTTGAATTGTTTATAAATAGTACATTTATAAGAAATAACATCTCATTATTTTTTATTATATATAAAGCAAAGTACTTAAAGATACGATTGATACTTCCATATTTGTATTCTTAATGAATATTGATAAATTGTTACGGTTTCGTCATTTTGTGAACTACTGAGGAGTCAAAATTATTTGATTAACGAGTTTGTTTACTTCTTTGAGAAGATATTGAAAACCGATATCCTTTGGGTTGAATTTTACACGAAATGACTAACTAATATTAATAAGTTTCTATATTATTATTATTATTTATTATTATTATTATTATTATTATTACTAATATTTATAATCGAATATTTATAAGTTTCTAAGAGTCTCTACATTAACTAACGAAATAATATAATAAAATCTTACAATTATCTTCTTATTGTTTTTCTTCTCGCTATATGGTACGTAGTAGTGTTTAATCTGGTATTTAATTTAGAACTTATTCGTTTTATTTATAGGTACTTCAAGTATTTGTTAGCTTGTTTTAGGGATATCTTTGAATGATTTTGTTTCTGTAAAGAGTAAAGATTTATTTTTACGACTGAAACTTGATAGTAGTTTCCCTCAAGAAATTGTATCTTCATAGAAAGACAACGCGGCGTTTGTGGAAGCTAAAAAGAATATCACTAGCTTAAAATCAGTTAATGACACAGCTGAAAGAGCTGTTAAACTTATGACAGACTTTTATGGTTTGATTACCGCAGATGAAGAACATAAGCAGTTCTTATTAAGTTTTGTGCAAGAACATAGAAAAATTTACCAAGACTGTAAGCAAGAGACTTTGAAGAGGAAATATCCAAATAAATAAATATATATTTTTTTTTGATAATTACAAGATAACCATTGTATAAATTTATGTTTTTATCGATATGTATCTAACATAATGGTTTTAATTGATCATCTACAACTATATTTAAAAGACACTTTAAGAACTTATATTCTAAAACTTTGAGACCAATTCGGCACTGGTTTAAATTAACGTAGAAAGTTGAAATTCTGTATTTGGATAACTATAATAGTAGACTAATAAACACAATTTGGGGGTACGCGTTTCAATAGTCCAAAAAAAAAATCGGCCATATAAGGGACACCCTACTGAGCATGGCAAAACTTGTAGATGTTTTTATTTGTATTAGCTCTGTTTCAATTTTTATTGTAATTTTTTTTCGTAAAGGGTATGTGTTAAAAATGATAAGTAAAAATAAGGAATTAAATTAAAATTAAAATGTAAATTTTCGCATTCGTGTAATTTGAAAATTCTCCAACTTGCTAGTGTAATGAACCCACATATGACCCACATATGATGTGTGAAGCCTTAGTGTGTTTATAATCGACCCATTTTCCTTAGACGCTTATATAATATTATACAATTTTAGCTGACTATTAATAATATTTTTCTTTCAAATGTATACAATTCAGAGCACACAAAAACATAGAAATAATTTAATAAGATATAAAAATAAGGCTTATTATAGACGTCCAATTATATTCGATTGATTACGATCTTCGTGGGCGAGTGGTAAGTATTTTTACTGCCACATCGATGGTTTCGGGTTTGATTCCCGGCGATGGAAGTGTGATTGAAATAATGATATTGTAAAACTTTTTTAATTTCAAGTTTTTTATTCCATGGATCAGTAAGAATGTCATTGCAAAATTATGGGCACAGTAATAGCGTAGGCTTATTTGTTTAGGATATATTAGAATGTTACACGATTTTTATTAAATTTTATCATTTCCCCAGGTTATGGAGCTATGTTAATCTTATAAGAATATAATTTTTTTATTAATTAATAATGCAATAAGTGAGCCGAATTCAAACTGTTGTTCAAAAGAATGTTAACTGTCTTATGTAATTTCCTACTGTATTGTTTATTTTTACCTATTTTTTTATTATTCTTAAATATTTTTAATTCCTTAATTGTATTATGTTTTTTCTCTTATCTATTATGTAATGTTAATGATTTTTTTAAATGTATTGTAATTGAAAAATCAAGACAAACAGAAAAACGTAATTTAAAACTATGGAGGGTTGTATAATATTTCTAGTCACATGCATTATTTCAGTTTTTTTCGAATTATCTTCATAATAAAAATAATAATATTTATTTTTTGTCATTATGTGTGACATAACAGTGTTGATTATAACTAACTAACTAACCATTACGCCGTCTCCCCGAAAGGGTAGGCAGAAAGAATGGACTGTCACACTTTTACTGATGCGGCACTTCATCCTTCTCTTTTCGCCCTGCGGGAGACGCGGTGTGATGGGTTGCGAACCTCATCGCCACCAATAGGCATCTCTCGCGCATACTTCGATCGTCCAACACCCACAAAATAAATCTTAAACAAATAATATAAAATACAATGATATAAAATTAAATAACAAAATAAAAATAATTTAACACAAAATGTTCTTTTTAGATGGTGCACATATTGTCTATTTAATTTATGTTCCACGTATCCACCGTTTTTTAATTTAGCACATAATGTAATAACACTTTATGTTTTTTTCGATGTTGTTGACATGGACGATCCGGACTTTTGTGTTTATTTAATTTATGTTACATGTATCCACCGTTTTTTTAAATAAGCTGTAATTAGGCACTTAACCAGCAAGAACTTTAAAATAATATTGAAGAAATTATTCAAATTGTCATTGGAACAAAGGAAAAATTTATTTTGACACCTGTCAAAATTCTTTATAAAAACGAAAAAACTAATATAATTTTAACAGCAAAACAGTACAAATGTATTATCACAATGATTACTTCTAATATAAAGAAAACCACGATCTTATTAATACTATAATGTTCCTACATTTTTTTATGTTGTTACTTAATTTTTCAAAATTGACATCAGAAAATGTTTTAATTTTTAAGGGGAAGACACTACAGCTGTTAATCGATTGTTATATGTGGGTATCTGAGTATCTCCAAATTGAGAAGCGAAATATGACACCCATATCCCGAGGCGATGGATAAAGTTCATTAAAGTTCATTCACACCTGACACATTATACTATATATTAACTAATATATGAAAAATTTAACAGTACGACGTATTTCCTTAGTCAGTTTATAATACCTTAATATTACTTTAGAAAATACAGACATTATGTTTACAAGAGACGGAAAAAGGAGAAAGACATCGAAAGAATAGTTGGTACTGGGAATAAAATAAATAGCGCACTCAAAGTCATTACCGCAAATAAAAAATGTATCCACAGAAGCAAAGATGGCAGCACACAATGGAGTTCTAGTGCCAACCCTCATGTATGGAAGTGAAGATTGTAGCTGGCAAAATAAGGGTGAAAGCAGGATAAACACCGTAGAAATGAGATCACTAAGAAGAATGTGGAGGGAAAACGTTGTTTGATAGAATACCGAACGTTGAAATAAGATAGAAATGTAAGGCAGATGACTGCATCATGGATAATGTGGCCGCATTTTAGTAATTGATTAATTTGGTCATGCCATGTTTTCCTCGGTCGTCCTCGGCTTCTTTTTCCACTCACGCTGCTTGTGTACAATTTTCTAACGATTCTTCCCTCATCCATTCGTTCCACACGCCCAAACCATCTTAGTGACCCTTTCTTGATTTTATTTATCACGCATTCATCCTTTTTATATCTTCATTCATCCTTTTTATACCTTTTTGCGATTTATTTAAAATAAACTTTAATTTAATACTGATGAGTGTTCAACGAGCATTGGAAAGACAAATTTTGGGCGTCAGTCTCCTTGATAAAATTAGAAATGAGGAGTTATAACGTCGAACAAAGGTTACCGATATCGCAAATAGAATAGTAAAGCTTAAATGGCAATAGGCGGGGCATGTTGAGGCGGCACAGGATGAGCTCAGGTGGTTACATAAAATCTTAAATTGGAGGCCTTGGAAGAACAGAAAAGGCATATTAAGACCACATAAAGGTGGATGGATGATATTATCCAATTTGCGAGTCAAAGGTGGCAACAGCTAGCCCAAGACAGAAAATATTTCACCTGAGACATTCACTTGGGTGTTAATTTCTTTCGACTGATAGGCGGTTGTATACACAACTCAGAAATCCTGAGTGATGTAGGTCTGTTCGTACCTCATAATTATCTTTGATAAAGGGGCCATAAATTGTTTTATCTCCCACGATGCAGAACCAACCTGCCAATGGTTATGCCGGTAGGTAGAGCAATATATTTGCTTAATCGTATTACTTCGGAGTTTGACATATTTTGTGACAGTTTGGCTCATCTGAGGGAAGTACTATATTTATTATAATTGTTTAGTATATTTATTTTATTAATTTGTCATGCGTCTTATGTTTCTCGCTCTTTTTATTAATCTATTATGAATTACTTATTATTGTGTATCTCTAAATTGTATCTTTAGTGTATTGAAAAAAAAATCAGTAATGCTTTAGATATGTTTAAAATTAATAAATGAAATGAAATAAATATTAGAAGAGACCTATATCCAGCAGTGAAGTAAAATTGGTTAAAAAGAAAGGAATATTGAAGATGAATTAAAATTAAGCAAATTTGAAATTTTCTTTAACAAATTATTGGGAAATTTATTTGACTAATTTGTCTTCTAGTCACGCCATAATCGAGCGAAAATAAAATTTATGTGGCAATCATTTTTTGTTTTCTATGGACAAGTAGACAAATGCTCTCTATGATGTGGAAAGATAATGGTTTTCAGTCGTAAATCATGAACCAGCCGGTTGAACACATAATAGTTTCCGCACCCACAAGTCGCGTTTTAACTTAGCGGTATAGTTCATTTGACTCAATTTTCTACCGAATAATTTCGAAAAACGCTTTTACTATTAAAGTTTTTAACGAATCCCTCCGGATTTTAGTTGAGAGTTTAATACCGTTATAGCAAAGCATGTTTCGTGACAAATAGGTTTATTCCGGCAATCTTCTATCGGGAAATTGAAGAGCAAATCGAATTTTGTATTAATAAAACCGCGTTTAATACCAATCTGGATTCAGATCGTATTGTCCGTACCAAATCCAGTATACCCCAATATTTCATTTCATATATGATACATTCGTATACACAAAGCATGTTACACGTGGCATTTATTTGAAAATGTTTTAAAAAAAGGAAAATACTTAAATTTTCACATTACATGTTACTTACAGAAGTTAGAATGCTTATATAATTCGGACAACTCTTTTGTATTGTGAAATGGTGACACAATAATTTAATTTGGCTCATTAAATTTGAACATTGTAAAAACAATATACATTTTTTAAACCAAAGGCCGTGTTTAAGAATTTTTAGGTCTTATGAGGTCTCATGAGGTCTTATGAGTTTTCTACTTAGGCATTTGTCTTTCTCGATCTCTCAGATAGCGAAACCTGTAAATAAATTGTTATTAGATAATGTCTTCTAAATATGTATCGGAATTAATGTCTTCACTTTTATGGGATCAATTCAAATACTCTATTTTATTGAATATTATATATGACTAGAAAATAACGAATCCACAACACTTTATTGAACAAAGCATAGAAAAATACAATGTTTTCTAATACGAATTTACAACATGAAGTGAAGGAAAATACTCGTATTATCGTAAATACTAGTAATATCGTTTTACATGATTGTTTCATGAAACAATTATGTAAAACTTCATATTAAATATTGAATACGAATTAAAACATACGTTTTCTAGAAGTTTTATGATTTTGTCATTTTATAATGTCTAAAACAGGTGAAACAAGTCATCAATGTAAATTGTTTTAAAACTTTTAGAAAGTAGACGTTTTTATTCGTATTAATTAATTTCTCGTATGCTTGTAAATTGTATATAAAATGAGTAAAAGCTTTTATTAGAGCTTAACATCTATTAAAACTTAATTTACTTTATATTTACATAATAAAATTATTATTCATAAAATGGAGGGATGTTAATGCCACATACTCTACGTAATAACTGGTGAATTTATGATTGCATAAAACAAACAAACTTTAGAATTCCTCTGTATGACACATTTTTACTAATGTACTTTTCTAGTTTTTATTTTTTATACTCAATCCTAGGGATTCATTTGCAGTAAAGTTTATAAACATCTTTGCTGGTTCTTGGAAAGCCATTTGGGCCTTTTTAATGTATGTATGGCACATTTGTATACAGTTGGTTATTTAAACCGAATTACTGTGTAAAACTTGTTAGCTATTGATTTATGACATGTGATATGACAGCTACTCTATCGCCATTTTATTGTAATGTAAATTCTACACCAGGTCAAAGACAGTGTAACAAGCACACTGCCATCGCCGGAAATCGAACACGGAATCTGCGATGTGACAGTCATAGCTCTTGCCACTCTTTCACTAAGGTCGTCTCCTTATTTTCTTTATACTTATTATTTCATTTTTCATTTCATTTATTTTTTTCCTTAAATTTATTTGAATAAAAATTCCAAAAATACAGACATATAATTCCAGATCGTTTGCAATTACATAATAAAAATTTATAAGAGAAGCATAAAAAAAACATTAAGATTAAGGAAGTAGAAAGAATCATAACATTGATATTGCATCCCTGAGGCAGCTCACACTATCACGAAGTATGTCGACCTCCGAGGCGACCCGATTTAGCAATAAGATGACCCTTCCCACACAGGCAAAACCATTGGCAGGTTGGTTTTGCAGCGCGGCAAATAAAAAAAATCTGTGCTGGCTTCAACAAATGTTATTATCATTATAATGAACAGACGCTCGAAATGTTTATAACCAAAAATACTCCGATACAATTATTCCTTAATAGTCATTTTTTAAATGTTACATAAAGATAATAAATACATTCTCACTAAACGCGAGAACACCCTGTAACTCTGTGAACCGCAAAACTCATTTCCGATAATAAATCTTTATGGCAGAATTCAACCATATTTTTCCATGTTCATTCACAATTATGAGTAAACAACAATCTACAATGAACATGTGACCATTTGATATTTGTGTTAAAATTGATTCTTATTACTTGACAAGTACGCTGGAAATAAAAAAATTAGCAGAATACATTGCACATTAGATTGTTCACTTGATTAGGGTGTGCAAAATTTTGACTCATATCTTATCACTTTTGAAGAAGTTTTACGGGCATAGGATCTAGAAACTAATTGAATATAAATTATGTATAGCAGAATTTAAAGCTCGACAGCGAAGCTATGTAAACTAAATAACAACATTCACTCGTATCAGTGATAACAATTCATGTAACATTGTAATTCTAGGATCTTGCTTTCAGCGTTGTGGGTCCATTGGCGTGGAAATAATCTGCCAGTTAATATTGATTGTGAGGATAACGATGGGAGATTTATTAAACCACATTCCGATTACGCATGCTGGGGACCAATGGTTTTGATATAAGAAGAAATGGGTTCATACTTGCCTATTAATTAAATTATTGATGGTTTAGGTTCGAATTTGGTAAAATTCCATAAAATAATGAATGATTATTTATCTTTAATGAAAAGGTGATTGCTTTTACGGTTTTATATTGATTTATAAATATATAAAAATACATAAACTTTAATGACAAATTTCGACGAAAACCAATCACGATTTCATTACACAATATATTAATTATATTTATATTATAAAAGAGTAATATAACATCTTAGAGAGTATCCATCTTTACGTTCCAGATAGGTATCTACGACAACGTCAGGATATAATATTTTATCTCCCGATTTACAGAACCGCTCTGTCTTTGGTGATGTCGATGGGGAGAGTAATCAAACTACTGAACAAAATCAGTTCGTAGATCGACGTTTTTCATATTAATGAAACAATTATGAAAATAATCTAAATATTATATTTGATAATATTTATCCTGCTTATCATTGAACTTGTTATCATGTTCCTGAAATAATTTCTTTCATTTTCTGCATTCTCTCATATTGACGATTTTAATTGATATTTGTTTGTGATATCATTTTGAAAAATAACGAAAACCTTATTTCAATTTTACTAAAAACTACACTTTTTGATCTGGGTTAATTTGTTATCTGGGGATAGTGTGTCTCTGGGTTAATTAATAATATAACAAAAACGGCAAACTTTTTAAACCATACATCACAGACCTTTGCAAGGCAATCGATCGGAACCCTTGGCAGTCAACTCTACGATCTTCAAAGAAAGAAGCAATACACAAATATCTTGTCCCGCGGCGCCAAAGATCTTCAAAAATCGAGGATCGATTTTTTGGCATCGCGGGACCGGCGGCGTGGAACAGGCTGCCCTACAATATCCGCAATCAAGAAAACGAATGAGTTTTCAGTAGCTCTATTAAAACTTTCCTTTTTAAGATAAGCTTTCCGGACGAAGAGCCTCCTTGAAGTAAATATATAAATAAATCGTCATCATCAAAAAATATATTATAAATTTTTTATCTTTTATTTAAGAATGCTTTTCGCGCTGACGGTCATCGCCTATAGTAAAAAATAACATCGTCTCTTTGGAAGTTTCATTTCTCCAGCGATGTAGCCAATAAAATATCTTATACTATTTTTTAATCCATTGACGTTTACCTCAAAATGTTATTCGTGTTAAACAACCTCTCACCTCCCTACTAAGTCTACTTACTAATACATACGGGTCAATCGGGAAAATACAAGGCAGCGCTTATTACTAAAACTGATGGTGTGAATTTTACTTCTACGTAGACAACACTAAGAAGATTCAAGATTAAGTTAATAGGACATAACTGAATGTTAATCTAGTTTTTTAATGTTATATTATTGTAAAAATGAAGGCCGTGTAAGACTTTCGAAATAGAAGAATAAAAAAAGAAAAAGGGGAACATACAGTGTTTTAATTCACAAAAAAAAGTTAAAAATATTACATTCGAAAAAGTGAACAATTTTTATGCAAAATCAGGTGGTGGTCTAGGGGATAGAACGCTTGGCTCCTGATCCAGGGGACATGGGTTCAAGCCTGGACACGACCAGATTCCTTCTTCATAATAATGAGCTATTTTCTGCTCACATTTAAGATTGTAAAAATAAATTATAATATCATTGATATAAATCTTTGATATTAGTACAGTATTTTTAAAAATAAAAATAAAGCACATTAAAAAACACCCTGGATCAAATCTGGACACGACTCGGTTCAGTCAGCGCTTTATTAACAATACAGTCGCAATCCCGACCCGTTACCCAATCCAGCTACCGGAATCGCATCT
This sequence comes from Lepidostoma basale, assembly GCA_022606425.2. Taxonomy (NCBI): domain Eukaryota; kingdom Metazoa; phylum Arthropoda; class Insecta; order Trichoptera; family Lepidostomatidae; genus Lepidostoma; species Lepidostoma basale. The sequence goes on along the minus strand of JAHDVF020000127.1, from coordinate 143,463 downwards.
CTTCTCATTGTATTTCTGTTTTTGGGATAATGTTGAAGCTAACCCTAACACATTTAACCCTGCACACGCCTACATGAGTATTTGATACCCAAAGTGTTTTGCGAAATTTTCTTAGTAAAAAGGGACGTTGCCAAATCGCGTTCTCAGTGGCTGGAGGGGAGAAAGCGATTCGACTCCCAAGCGCCAAATAGTCATCCATCAAGCAGAGACAGGAAAACAAAACACACTTGCTCATCATTTAATAAAGCTATCTCCACGAAACACGCCAAGTAAGTACGCCTAGATTGTGCGGTTTTTAGCCCAAATAAACAATGTGTATATAATAAGATATACGAAGAGTTTTCATGCAAATTTTTCAGTTAATGATTTATATTTTTAAGAATTGTTTTTTTTTAGTCTGTATTATATTTAAATTTTTAATTGTATCTCAATAGAGACGAAGAAACAAACTGGAAACTGAATATGGATGATCAAGGTGTTTACAGGACTTATGACCTGTCATTGGTTGGGTTAAGCGCACGCTTTATGTAATAACAACATTCCCCATTCCACCATTGTTATTATGATCAGTTTGTTTCTTCGTCTCTATTGAGATACAATTAAAAATTTAAATTAACCACCCACAGGTGAAAATCCAGGATTCGTAAACAGATGTAAGTATACATTTCACAAATATTTGTAAATATTCTGGTCAATTATTTGGCGTACAAAATAGGAGTGGATACTCCAGGCGACTTCTAACAGTGCGATAGGAGGCGGTAGCCTCTTCGCATTGTGTTAATAAAGTAGTTTGCTAAATGCTAAACAATCATTCTTCATAGATGGCGTTAGTGGATGGATTGTATAGATTAATCTAAAAAAATTAATTAGTGCAATCAAATCTACATAGATGGCTAACTGGAACTGCCACGTGAAGATAAGTATGAATTTGGAGTATATATACAACTTCCAAAAAATGTATCATACATGATCATAATAACAATGGTGGAATGGGGAATGTTGTAATTACATAAAAGCGTGCGCTTAACCCAACCAATGACAGGTCATAAGTCCTGTAAACACCTTGATCATCCATATTCAGTTTCCAGTTTGTTTCTTCGTCTCTATTGAGATACAATTAAAAATTTAAATTAACCACCCACAGGTGAAAATCCAGGATTCGTATACAGATGTAAGTATACATTTCACAAATATTTGTATTATATTTCTCTTAGAAAGGCTATTTTTAACCATTCTAACAGCTTATTGTGATTTTGTCCGTTATAAATATATAAATAAAACACGTGTCTTCTTCGCTCTTATTCTTCTTCTTTTAATAGATCTGACGATCTCTGACACAGAAATCATGTCTCGTGTGGATGTTCTCTTCTTGCAGTGTTTTATGAATAACGACATAAAATCATAAGAACTAGTGAATGAATACAATTATTCTTTTTAAACCTTCGTGTCTTATTTGTGATATGTAGAGGTAAGGTATTTTCGGGTGTGAAATACCCGTATAGGCACGCAGCGTTTTTTTTTCCACCAGGTATGCGCGGGTTAAATCCAATTTGATCTTACCATGTGACGTCCTCTTCCCATAATAGTATTATCAATCAGCAGCGTGGACTTATGATTTTTTTTTTCATAATCCAGCACTCCGCGCCATACAGCTTGGTAGGCCGCGCTCTATTATTTGTTTTAAGCTATTATATTGATTCTGGCCTATTGTGTCGGAGCCTAGTTAGTTAAAAAACATCGTTTTATTTGATTATTATTTGATAATGCATTAGAAAAGGCGAAACATGGCATTCCTATTGTTGCGACACCCTTTTACTTTCCCACTTATGTTAAACTCATCCCAAATAGTTTGTCACGCGAAAATTTGTTCTCCACCGATCTACACGGGACTCTAGTTTTGTAGATAAATATTCACACCAGTATCAAATCAACCGCCGCCTAGCTCTATTATATCTAAGTGAAGAAATTGAGGGAAAAGATAGCGAAGGTTCATTGCTGTGGAAGTGAAGAAGAGGTCCGGTGCACCCATGGCCCTCGACATGGCAGACAGCCCGGTCAGTGAGTCCCTTCCTTTTTTGTCCTAAGCAATCTCAATGCCATCCCACTCCAGGACAGGTGAACGAAAGACCGCGTCTTTGCTCCCAGCTAGCGCTTGAGGAATCGACACCCATAAACTATGAAAATTCTAGAAAATAGACGTTTTAATTCATATTACAAAAATATTGCTTAATTCATATTCTCGTTTTGAGAAATTCAGTTACTTGGTCTAACAAGACTATTTATAAAACGAAATGTTACGCACCGTTGCCTGTTAGAATACCAAAAGCTTTCGTACATTTGCGTAATATGCTAATAATACTGTAACTTCAAGTGCTACCATATATTTCCATTTTTATATTAACATTCCACATACTCCGAGTTTCGGAGCACTCTTCTACAATCTAAGTTTGTTGAAATCTTGCATCTTTCCGTAAAACAGATGGGCGGAAATTTACAATTAATAAATTTGATTTTTATTTAACGCGTTTTGTACTTACTTACTTCCTATGGCCATACAACTTTTGAAGAGTTTTAGCCTCCTTGATGATTTTTCGCCAAGCTTCTTGATCCTGCGCCTTTTGCTCCCAGCAGTATGATTCGCCCAACCTAGTCAGATCAGCCGAAACATTGTCCATTAGGCACTGTCTAGGCCTTCGTAGAGGTCTTACTCCAGTCGGTCTAGACGCGTACAGGATCTTGATTGCTCTGGTCTTTTCGTCTCGGCATACGTGCCCAATCTATGTTAGGCGACCGGCTATCACGGCGCTCGTTATAAGGGGCTGCTGGGTCATCGTACGGATCTCTTGGTTGATCCTATGTCTCCAAGTTCCCGCTATAATATCAAGTCATGGTTCCGGAATCATTCTTAGTATCCTATTCTCAAACCAGTTGATTTTTTGTCATTATTTTAGAGTCATGTCCACGACTTGGACCCAGTCACCACTGGCTTAATAATGGTGTTATAAATACGCAGCTTGGTGTCTCTTGATAGAATCTTTGACTTTAGGAACGTCCTCCAGGAGACTGCAGCTCCTAGGCCTTTTTGAACTCTGTGTTTCAACTCCGCGTGCATATCGTTGGCTTCCGTCTTGACTGTACCGAGATAAGCGAACTCTCTGACTTGCTCAATTTTATCTACCTCCATGCAAATTTCTCTTAATAATGAGGCTAGGCCATTATTATTCCTGGAAACAATCATCCACTTGGTCCTATGTGCATTGACTTGTATACCGAACGTGCTTTGTGCCATGAAAAAAACATCAAATTAATTAATCCACCATCATCTGAAATTAATTAGCTCTTTAAAATAAAATCATTATAACAGAATTTTTAGCAATATATTTTGATAATGTATCCTGGTTTCAACCTAACTTATTTATGTTGCTATAGTGCCTACTCAATGTTGCTTATAGAAATTTTCTTGTTCCAAGTTGTAGTGAGTAATAAAAATTAAGAAGTCAATTTATTATAGCAATTTTGTGAAAACTCGCTAAAAATTACTTGTAATTAGATATTGATTACATTTTTACTGTACCACATGACTTCAAGTTGTGATTTAAGATAACATAATTCAGTTAAAAAAAAACATTTTTTAGCTTTAAATCATTAAACATTTGACAGGCTTTAAAATCTGTAGAAGATATTTTGTTCAGGTTTTTTTTAAATTATTTTGTGTTTACTATTTTTACTTTTGTTTATTTATCTCGACCTGTTTCTAAGGTTTTGTAACCTGAATGATATAAATTTAAATTGTTTTGATAAGGGTGTTTAATTTTCGAAATATATCGATAAAAGCTAACTCAAAATGAAAAAAAAAGTTTTCCAGTTCCATTTTTTTTAATTCCTTCAGTTTCGAACATATATACCTTTACATTCTTTTTCTTAGATTTAAAAAAATGTCTTACTACATTTCGCAATACATTGTTTTGCCTTATTCCTGAAAACGTCATAACATAAATATGTTTAATAACAATAATTTTGATTATCCGGGGAGTTATAAGCATGTGTTATTAAAAGTTTTCTCATAATATCGTTCTTTCTCCCAAAACGATATATAAAAGTAATTTTACTTTAAAAACGCAAACTTCAAGATGCTTTTTTTTACCGAAAAGAAATTTTTTTTTATTTTCAATGTAATGAAAAAACTTTACTTTAACTTGTCATATATTCGTATATGGGGCAATAATGAATGTCTGTGTTTCGTAGGGGTTGGGAGTTCCATCCAATATCACATCGCGTGATCATGTTCACCCAGTCCTATGTACACAGATGTACTCGTAGTAGATCTAGTCCGATCTCATCATCGCGTAACGGAATGAAAATGCTCCCAGTTTCACAAATTGATTGCTCCAAGCTAGTACGGAGGTATCTATCTAGAAGATTACAATGGAATGAATCTGCCGTAGACTGAAGGAGAATTCTTTTAAATGAAGCTGTTAAAGCTCTTTACTCGCTTGTGTTTGCGTGTTTTATTTCTGTTTATGTAGTACCGCGCGTCTTCTTAAACGGAGAACAAAGCTTACCAGTATTTTATTACTAGAGTTCGAGAACAAAATATAAAAAATACGGATTTTTTATACACACAAAAAATATTTCTTAAAAAGTTTAAATGTGTACTTGATTGATAAAGGTCGTTATGAACCCAATTACTGTATAGAAAATCATTCTCCATAGATGGCGTTAGTGGGTCAGTTGTATAGGTTAATTCTTGAAAAAATTCACTAGTGCAACCAAATCTACATAGATGGCTGACTGAAACTGCCACGTGAAGATAAATATGGATTTTGAAGTATATATACATCTTCCAAAAATTTGTCATGCATGATCACAATAACAAAGGTGGAATGGGGAATGTTGTAATTGCATAAAGCGTGCGCTTAACCCAACCAATGACAGGTCATAAGTCCTGTAAACACCTTGATCATCCATGTTCAGTTTCCAGTTTACGTCTTCGTCTCTATTGAGATACAATTAAAATTTGTATATTATTTAAACTATTATATCGATTCTCATGACTTGTGATAAGTAGCTAATCTATCGCCATTTAATCAAGAGATTCACGAAAACCTTCGTAGCCTAGTGGTAAAAGCTCTGACTTCCATTCCGAAGGTCCCGGGTTCGATCCCCGGCGATGGCAGTGTGATTGTCACACTGTTTTTGGTCTGGTGTAGAATTCTCGTGACAATAGATTGGCTACCTATCACATGTCATAAGAATCAATATAATAGCTAAAAAATAAAAATTGTATACAGTAATTTGGTTCAAACGACCTGTTGTATACTCGTACAAAAAAAAATCAGATCAAAGACAGTGTGGCAATCACACTGCCATCGCCGGAAATCGAACCCAGGACATACAGTATGATAGTCAGAACTCTTACCACTCTGTTACGAAGGTCGTCGTTGTTATATAATGTATAAAATATCTTTTAAAATGTAATATAATAAATATGCCTACGTTAAACACTCCATCAAAGAACAAATAGAATAATCTGCTATTTATTATATAAACCAACCATCCCAGCATTTCTGAAGGAGTTGATCATTAAGAATAGGCTTTCACATTGTTCTTTTCTGACATATTTTTCTCGTCTTCAAAACATTCATACATCTTGTCATGCATCCTACACCTCGATTTATCCAAGTTCTCAAATGGTGAACATTTGAAATTTAATTGATTTTATGTTTTCACGATTTCCTCGAGCTTCGTCAATTCTTCTTCTTCTTCAAGTGCCCTGTCGGGCCCCCCCAACGTTGGCATTCACCTAGGCGAACTTGTCTCTAAACAGCTCCTCCACACTTCGGATCCCGGTCCACTCCCTCACGTTTCGCAGCCAGGACATTTGTCTCCTACCAGTCCCTTGGCGTCCCTCAATTTTACCTTCCAATATCAGTTGAAGAAGGTGGTACTTTTCCCCACGTAGTATTCCCCTTCATCTATTAACTTGCTACATTCATATCATTGACGCAAAGCGAACTAACTCAAAGATGTGAGGCCGCGCGGGAGATATATAAAAGAATAGATTAAATGTGGTCTGTCACCCTTTTGATTGATGACAAGAAAAGGCTAAATTAAATTAACGTAAGTCCCGGATGGACAAGGAACGGGCCTAGATAGTGCAGCGAGACTGACGAAAGGGCGTCGCTGCGTCCTATAACAGTCTCGGGTGGTGGTGGGAACCTTATATATTCATATCATTGACGTATACTTATTTACCCGTTTTCTATTCATTAATTCTTTAAATACGTTTAAACCATCAAATCGATCACTTTATTATTTTGTTCATCGCGCTTTTATTCGCAATGCACTCAGTTAAAACATCCACATTTCTCACCCTACACAGCACACTGTTTTTAAATATTCAAAAATATTATTAACGACACTGAAAACTACGAAATTTTTACATTAAGAATTATCAACGAGGCGCCAGTGTCCTAAAAGCACCCTCAAACTCTACAAAAATATGAATCATGATTTTGATTGAAATTTACGTACATATTTGCGATTCTCTAAATTAGCAATTGATAACACAAATGCGATATGTCACGCGTACGGAGTTATTGGGATTCTAAATCAAATTTCTTCGAAATACATGTAGATATTTTTAGAATAATTGAAACAAGGTTGGCTTGGCTTATACTCTTACTCCGAGATAGGGAGAAACTCAATGCAAGTCGTAAAATTTTATTCTGCCCGTGTTACTAAAATATAAGCTGACGTAGATACTTAATTAAGTTTTATACAAAATCATCGCATGTAAAAATTGTTTCGATCGTTACTTTTATTTTTTGTATCTTAAATTGTATTCGAACTGTATTTGATAGATAAAGACATAATTATTATTTTTTGCATCAAATGTCACATCGATACTGCTCTATTATAGCCAGATATGTTACTTTAATAAAATTTTACACAATTTGTATATATTAACATAAACATTTGTTGCAGTTTCAGCAATAATAAAAGGTGCTACAAAACAGACATCGCAGTTTTGAAGGGCTATTAAAAAAACGGCGCAACTTACAGAAATGAGTTGAATTTCATTTTATTTGGTACATCATTTGTTATACGCATCAAATCTTGAATATGACATCAGAAAGATGATGGGCTCCAGTAGCGATACATTGATGAAGGCGATTTCTGAAGTTTTCGGCTGCATTTTGGCACATCTCGATGGGCATAGCGGCGATTCCCTACTGAATTCGATCCTTAAGTTCTTCCAAGGTGTGAGGTCGATGTTAAACTTTGCCCTTCAGATAGCCCTACAGAAAAAAGTCGCAAATGATTAAATCAGGTGAGCGCGCGGGCCATCCCACTTCACCCCTCAGAGAGACGAGGCGTGCATGGAACATCTGTCGCAGTTTTGTCATCGAAACTCGAGCAGTATGGGCCGTAGTACCGTCCTGTTGAAACCAAATATCTTCCAGATCTATTTCCTCCATTAGCTTCTCCAATTGAGGTTCAAAAAATGTTTTCTACATGGAAACATAACGTTGAGCATTGACGCCGCACCCAGTATGTATTTTTTCCTAATAAGTAATTACAAAAATTAATCGAAAAAGGATATAATTAGGTAATCAATGATTTTCTATTATTTATTACATCATAACGATTTTCATGGCAGAGTGGCAAAAGCTACGACTGCCACACCGAAGGTCCCGGATTCATCTGACAATGGCAGTGTGATTGTCACACTGCCTCTGGTCTGCTGTAAAATTCACGTGGCAATTAAATTGCGATAGATTAACTACCTATCACATGTCCTGAGAATCAATATAATAGCTTAAAAATTGTACACAGTATTTGACTACAAACGACAGGTCGATAGTAGAAATAATAATAATAATAAAAATAAAAATGATAATAGTAATTGACAGCGATTATATTTATAAAAAAACTGTAATTGGTTCAAAAATGTTAAAGATGTTTGAAAAACCGACCCCGGACATACATTTGTCGGTCTGTTTATGTCATAGCATACAACTTGCTTATAGACCGCTTTGCTGGGATGACAGTAATCCCATACAAATCCACCTTTTCCTTTTGCTCAGAGTTACGATCTATTCGAAGTTTTCCATTGCTTTCTCAAGACGAGACTGCGTTCTCATTCATCGTAAATTTTATACTCGAGACGTTTTGAAAAAATAATCAATTTCTAAATTGAAAGAAAATTCGATTATATTGATAAGATTTTACTGCTACATAAATGTAAGTACATACATTTACAAATTTTTCGCTATCTTTTAAATAAAATTTCCAACAACGTAGTAAATGGGATTACGTTTATCCGAAAGTTATAAATATAATCCTGGAATCATACGAGTAAATAAAAGCTGTTAAAAAAGTTTCAATAATTATATAAAATAATATACGTATGTTATGTTAGGTTCAAAGTCAAACACTCATTGAGTGGAAAAATCGATAACATCGCTTTGTGATTTCTCAGGTTCAACAACAACGTATAAGTCGTGTCGTGGAAATGCAAAAAAGACCACATCGCGTTGTGGTTACTTAGTATTGACCACAACGTAAAATTCATGTTGTGGCAATTCCAAAAACGACCACTTCGCGTTGAGGATTCTTAGTTTCGGCCACAATATATAATTGGTGTGGTGGTAATGCAAAAAATGACCTCAACGCGTTGTGGTTTCTAAGGTTAGACTACCACGTAAATTGGTGTAATAAATGCAAAAAAAAACAACAGTGCGTTGTGGCTTCTTAGGTTAGGTGCCACGACACTAAAATAGTTTTAAGATTATTTTTAAAATATGACCACAACGCGTTGTGATTTTGTGGAGATGCCACAAAAGTAAGGTTATATTCTTCTTCTCTTTCAAGTGCCCTGTCGGGTCCCCCCAACGTTGGCGATCACCTCGGCGAACCTGTCCCTGTCCTGCGCCACTCGGAACAGCTCCTCCACACTTCGGATGCCGGCCCACTCCCTCACGTTTCGCAGCCAGGACATTTGTCTCCTACCGGGCCCTCGGCCTCCCTCAACTTTCCCCTCCAATATCAGTAAGGTTATATTAAGTAAGGTTAAAAGAACCACAATATGAATTTCACGTCGGATTTTGTAACCTGAGAAGTCACAACACGTTGTGGTCGATTATTCCGCTCAATGAGCGTTTTCAGTTTTTTAGGGCCTGCAACAAAAATATATGAAAAAAATCTTAGTAAAGATTTAGTAATTTTGAATCTTTACTAAGAATCAAAATGAGTTCGGCTGCAATTTATTGAAACGTGGAACCTGGTAGATAAAGTGGATCTCCACAATTTTCAAAGCTTACCCTTTCTTACATATTTTGCTTTCGTATGCTGCATTTTTGTGATTCCTTAAATATCATCTTCAGAAATTCACTGAATATGTTAAAGAAAATCAAATTAAATACAAAATATCAACAGTATATAGTAAAATTAACGAATATAACATTTTTGGTCGATTTACATAACTAGTGTAGTTACAACATTTTGAATGTATACAAATACTGGATATTACCCATTGCCGATAAATTATTTTTTTATAAGGATCAATTGTATCTCAATAGAGACGAAGATGTAAATTGTTTTTCTGGAAACAGAGTGTGGTGGCCGAGGCGCTTACAGGACTTATGACCTGTCATTGGTTGGGTTGAGCGATCGCTTTATGTTTAACAACATTCGCCATTCCGCCTTTCTTATGACCACCACATCTGACAATTTTTTGGAACTTGTAGATATGCTAGAATCCCACGCTTATCTTTACATTTTTTAGTTCACTCTACACTAGCGTCATCTATTAAGATTGGGAAGCATTAACCAGAAATTATTTTTAATGCACTGTGAAAGTCCCTGCAAATCATACATTACTAAATTACGCCTGGAGATGTCTCTCCAATTTATATGCCTACTTGGACCAGTTATTTTATAGAACATTTTGAATGTATCAAATTCTTGGTGAAGTTACATATAATATTACAACAGTACTGAAGTTTCACAAAAAATAATCGGGTGCTCGCGCGGACTCAAAACACTCTTTTAAAATAAATGGTATTTTTGTTGGAGGGAGCAATATTACGTGATGACTTTTGTGATATAAACAGCCATTAGGAACGGAGTACTATATAATGTGTATGGGAAGTTGAAGTTTTACGTTTTTGAGGGTGACAGATGGTGATGAAAATACCCACTGCAAACATTCCTGAAGGTACCATTACATTCACATGCGCAGTTAGTGAAGTTTTGTATGTATTGGTCTCAAATACAACTAACTAACTAACTAACCATCACGCCGTCTCCCCGAAAGGGTAGGCAGAAAGAATGGACTGCCACACTTTAATCGATGCGGCACTCCATCCTTCTCTTTTCGCCATCGCGAGAGACGCGGTGTGATGGGTTGCGAACCTCATCGCCACCAAAAGGCATCTCCCGCACCGTTTTTTCAAACATACAATGTTTGAAAAAACACCATTCCCGAAAATATATAATAGTCAGTTCTTATTATACTAACTAACTAACTAACTAACATCACGCCATTTCCCGGGAGGGGTAGGCAGAGAGGATAGATCGCCACAATGCTCTGTCCTGGCATACCTCTCGGGCTTCCTCTACATTCATGCACGCCCGTCGATTATTTCGACTTCGAATGTGACCGCCTTTTAGTAATTGATTAATTTGGTCATGCCATGTTTTCCTCGGTCGTCCTTGGCTTCTTTTTCCACTCACGCTGCTAGTGTACAACTTTTTAACCATTCTACTCTCATACATTCGTTCCATGTGTCCAAACCATCTCAGGGATCCTTTTTTAATTTTATCCATGATGCAGTCATATGCCTTACAGTTCTTTCTTATTTTATCGTTCGGTATTGTATCATACAACGTTTTCCCGCACATTTTTCTTTGTGATCTCATTTCTACGGCGTTTATCCTGCTTTCATCCTTCTTTTGCCAGCTCCAAGTTTCTATTCTATGTATTTCTATAAACATGTATTTATTTTAACTTTATAATTATAAAGGTCACAATCCTTGTCATGTAATGTTAGGTATGATTAAATCTAAAACTTTCTTCGCGTTGATAGAACTTGCTTATTATTCAGGAAACTCGTATACATATATGCATCATCTGAATCTGTTCCTTCTCCGAATAACTTTAATTTCATCCACGAGTATGTACCCATGTTCTCGTGATATCGACTGTGCAATTTCCTTTTGAAACAGTTGGAAACTTTACTTACTAATATTACAAGCAATATCCCTGGCTTTATAACATGCATACAAGCTCTAGGAATTGATTTTGACTTGCTGGAGCAGATGTCTTTGTTTCCTTTCTAAACCTGTCCTGGATATTCTGAATATTTTTATTATGTCTACATATCGAATACTTCTAGAAGGTTCAAACAAACTATCTAGCAAACTTTGTAATAAAAATGTATGCATTTACATAGATAATTCTTATTAGATACGTCTGTTTAATTTATTATAATTAGAAACAAGATTCGAATTAGTTTATTAACGACGGATTCTTCGGTTTCTCTATTCTTACCTCTCCTGGAAACTAAATTATTTGGCGCCCGGTAAGCATATTTTCCCTTAAGCCCTATAATGTATTCCTTTCTGAACAATTATCCCCCTACGACATAGTCGTGGAAGTTTTTTTTCGTATTTATTCGTAAGCTGAACGTCTGTAGTCTGTCGTCCAGGAAAGGTTTTGATTCAAAATTTCTTACGCAAGCCGGGCTTCTGGGCTTCTATGGGAGTACCGTCACTGCAGTATACATATATTGACATGACTGATGATACCAACATTGGTTGGCGAACAGCTGTCACGACAATCTCATAATAATAAATTATGATTCATATAATAATAGCAGTGTTTAAAAATCAAAACATTTAATAAATAAAGTAAAGTAATATTTTCATTAAAAAACCAATTTATGATTCATAAAAAAATGTATTAGTTTAAATTAGAATATTTTTTTTAGCCTTTCTCACAAAACTTATTTGCAACTGCGCAAAAAAACGTATCGAGTATTTGCAAGTCAAATCCAATTCCACGGAGGGTGCGCTGGAGTCCGTAATCAATTCGTTACGAGTTGAAAGGTGAGAGGCGATAAACCACCAGCGGCTGTCAGACCAAATAAATCATCTGATTTATAATTGCTTTCATGTTTTACCAAAAAACAGCGCTGTCCTTAAATAATGGAACCCGAATGCAGGCACGGGATAAGGCCTAATCCTTTCCCGGGTTATTTATTAAGATATTTAAGTGTTTCTCAACACGTGGGAGCTGTATCAACAAAGCACTATAAGAACATATTGAAAACCCGTCATCTTGGCATATTTCTATTTAAACCGTTTGCTTGTATGGTAATATCAACCAAAAATTCATATATGATATCAATAATTATCGGCAGATAAAATTATGATGTAGTATAATAAAAAAATTATCTCTTATAAAGTTGATAAATAATTAAATTTAAATTTAAATTAAGTTAAAACATGACCTTACTAACTAACCATCACGACGTCTACCCGAATGGGTAGGTGGAAAGAATGGACCGCCACACTGATCCTGACATACTTCTCTCGCTTCTATAAAATTCATACCACGAAAAATTTCCATCAAAGTTTTGAGTAAAAAAATTGAATGCTTTTGAATACTGAACCCAATCGAAAAAATCCTACGTCACGTCTTAGCTATTACCCTTCTAATTAAGCAGTATATATATTTTTTCAGACAATGCTGGGCGGAGAAATCATGTACATCTTGTTTATTTTTTCGAGTGTCAGGGTGGTGTAACCCCTTAAGGGGGTTCACCCATGTGAAGGATTTCAAAAATCGATTTTTTTTTCTTTCATAAATTGCTTCCTTAATATGTCAAGAATACGGTGGTAAAGTGATTATTTAAAATTTGAAGTCGTTATAAAGATACAGCAGTTAGAAGAAGCAACTGTTCCGAGCTCTGGTTGGCAGTCGAGGGCTGGGCCTGTTGTGTACAGTCGGCTGAGACCCTTCTATACAAATATACGTTCATACTAGTTTAGACAAGTTTGTACAGGTTTAAAAGGAAATTTCTAGAGTTATTTAATATTTTGTCGAACTTGTTTTAGTCGTGGTTTGGCTTCGAAGAGCACAACAGCTACAAATTATTTATTTTCACAATGAGTGGTCGAAAAGAAAGTACGACTGGAAATTTATAATAAAAATGCAATGCCGTAATAAAAAGCGAAAGCTCATTAGAAACCGTTTTACCACCCAAAATTATACGGAATTTACACCAGCTTCTACGAAAAAACTAAAAAAACAGCATGAACATGGAGGTTGCCATCGCTCAAAGTTTCGCGTATTGCATTTTGGAGTTTGTTTCAGAATTTGACAGAAGTTTCAGGTGATGGCACTTGGAAGAAAATAGGCTTCTCATCTCTATTTGGTGCTTCTACGTTGATTTAAAAATACACCGGGAAAGTTTTAGATGCCATGGTTATGAGCAATCGTTGATTTGGATATTTGCTCCAAAGCATCTTCACTCTGGCCCCAAGATCGTTGAAATTGAATGAATTGAATCTTCAACGAAGGTTTTGTAGGAGTATTAAAAGTAATGACGACTATGGGATGCCCTGTTGGCTGCGAAGCGCATACTTATGTACAGATACGAGATGAAACGCGAATCTCGCGCTCTGAGCGACAACCGAATGATGGGGTTAAACAAAAATGAATTGATACAAGAGCTGAACAATCTGCTTTGAAAAAATTACAAGAGGAAGAGGAAGGAGTACTCTATGGACTAGGCATCGCCGATGGAATGTAAGTTAAGATTTTCATAATTTTAACTGGACTTGAAACTTTAAACGCGTTTTTCTCAAAACTCTGTTTTGCAAATATTCCTCCATCATATCTCAAGAACGGTTTGACCGAATGACTTCAAATTTATACTGTAGACTCAACACATATAGACGCACAGAATGAATCTCGATCATTAAAAAATTCCCAATATTTCTATTTTTTTTAACAAAAACATATTAAAAAAAACGTATAATTCGATTTATTTTCTTCAGAGGTCCACCAAAAATCCAATTTTGGGTATTTTCAATTAAATGTAGTTCATTCTGTGCATTTAAGCTTATTGATTAAAACGCCGTTATTTTTTTTTTATTTCAAATAAGCCAATCAGCCGGAATCGTGGAGGAAGTGAGCGTCCATTTTTTCGAGGCGGGTGTGTTCAGAGCGCTATAGTTCACGTTCTATTAGATATTTTTGACTAAATATTTATATACTTACTTTTAAAATACATGCAAATAAACGATAAAAAACTGAAAGTTCTATCTTTTCACTGGTCGTCAAAAAAAAATTCCCTAAAAATGCTTAAAAAACAGGCCGTCACATGGGTGAACCCCCTTAAGTCGTTTTTAGTTTTGGTACCTCCATAACCCTCCTTTACTTCAAATAGTCTAGATTCGTACTTAAGTAGTTTAAAGGCATAAGATTTTTTTGTCTACATGTGCAAATATGGTATTGAATTAATAAATAATACAAACTTTTTACAACCCTCCAATCAGTACATACATATAGGAAATGACTCTAAAATTATAATGAAAATAATAAAAAATTGTATTAAAATATTTTTATATGCAAATTAAGTTACTTTTAAATTATTTCACTAATGTTTGTGTCTTCGGCCGTTTTCGACAGTTCGCTGCCATCTTCTGGTCTAATTGACTCTGAAATTATTTAAAATACTGCCTACTTAAATGTAATACTTAGTTGAAGAAGGTCAAAATATTATAAAAATGGGAAATAAACTAATTGAAGTCGAATTTTCATTTAAGGTTCAAAGAATAAAAAACATCTTCTGACGAAAGAGAACAATTGAGAGAAAATATTTTTTGATAGTTTCATTAAAATTTAATTTTGTACGCTCACTTTATGAAGATTTTATAAAATTAATCCGTTCAAAAGCTTTGAAGTAAATTGCTTGTAAGTATTATAACTATCTTAAGCGAAGCTCTTGAATGACTATTCGTGGAACTGTTGTATTTAAGTAAATTGGAATTAGGTGGTCATAACGGCGGAATGGGGAATGTTGTTAAACGTGAAGCGATCGCTCAACCCAACCAATGACAGGTCATAAGTCCTGTAAGCGCCTCGGCCACCACCTTCTCTTCCCAGAAAACAATTTGCATCTTCGTCTCTATTGAGATACAATTAATCCTTATAAAATAAGAATCAGTTTTAGAAAGATGCCGATGATTTTTTTTTGCCAAAATAAGGCTTGAAAAAAAAACCTGGGTGTTCTTAACGAACCCGGGAAATTACTTATCGTTTCGAGTATCCCTCGTTTTTATGCAGTATTTTTTTTAAATAAACTAACTAACTAATCATCACGCGGTTCCTCCAAAGGGGTGGGTAGGAGAAATGTCATTCTCTCGTTTCCTCAACATTCGTACATCTGGGGTATTTATTGTGTAATATTATTTTTTCGTGTGAAGCACTCATTGTGTGGATATATATTTTAAACTTTTAACCACAGCATGGTTATTTTAAGTTAACGCTAACTAGTTTCACTTGGACCCATATTTCATAAGGGCAATTGAATAAGTTTTTTATTGGCCTGATTTCTTTTATTCATTTCTTTACAACGATCAGGGAATATTTTAGGATATAGATAGGTATCTTCGACAGCCGTTGTTTTACCTACCGGCCGCCAGAACCAACCTACCTCTGGTGACACCGGTGGGAAGAACAATTAGCCTGCTAAATGCGGTCTCCTCGGAAATCGACGTCTTTCATATTAGTGGAAGTACCTTCAGAAGACAAATACTTTTAATTTTAGATAGTATCTTGTCTTCTTAGTGTCGAACCATCTCTCATGCGTTTCTGGCATTATATACGAGTACATTATGTTATTTTACCAGTACTCAATAGCTGCCTAAACATTTGTTTGTAATGTCTGTTGATATAATAAACTGATTTGATTTTTAATTTGAATAATAACGAAACCGTTTTAAACGAAGTGTTTTATTATTTCATATCTATGAGTTTAAAAACAAATATGTTACTGTATACGCGGGCTGTTGTAATGATTGAGGACCACAAGATAATGAAGTCTCCTGGTACCATTTCTCCAAGCAGGAATGCGGGACATAACTCCTCTGGCCGCGGGGAATAAATCCGGCACTGGAGGTCATCACACCACTCACTTCTCGGAAATCTCTGTTCCTCTTATTTCAATAACAAACTTTTTAACAGCGATAGCAGCTAGCCAGATAAACGATGAGAAAGGCTGATTTCGAAGCGCGGGGAACTTTGTACGTTAATTAATTTTATAAAGTGTTACTTTTAAATAAGTGTTAAAACGTCTAGAAACTTATTGGAAATTTACTGAAATGTGTATAACATTTTATTTTACAAGAAAAGCTGGTTTCTGTTTAAAAAATATACGTATATACTTAAAGATTATTTAGCTGGTTATTATTATTATTATTATTTTGTTGAATCGCTCTTTACACCATGACTGCATAAGCCAAATCGATGTAAATGGTATTATACATGTAGTTATCGTAGTGATTTTCGTGACATATGATATGTAGCTAATCTATCGCCATTTTATTGTCACGTGAATTCTACACCAGACCAAAGACAGTGTGACAATCACACTGCCCTTGCCGAGAATCGAACCCCGGACCTTCGGGGTGGTAGTCAATGCACTTACCACTCTTCCACGAAGGTCATATTTTTCGTAAAATTTTATTCTCATTCATTTAAATTAGAAACATATTAAACCATCGATTCAAAATATAAAGATATGAATTTGATCATTTTATAACATTAAACATACGAGTATATGTAGTATACTAATTCAACCAACATTTGCAAATTATTAGATGAACTTAGAGAGAACAGAATACTTTCTGAAATAAAATATATAAATTCATGCAATATTTTAGCATTATGTAAATTAATTGCTTGGAATAAATGTTCCTTAACCATATAAAGTTTACATTCCTCTGGGTACATTTAAATGTACTATATTATTTCACGAGGGTTTCGTCAATACAACAGGAATATACTCGATAATGAAATTTATGTATCTTGAATATGGCAAAAAATTGAAATGAACGTAAAAAAATATCTCCGTTACACGTGTCAAATAGTTCACGTTTACATTCATATACGTTTGTTAATATTAGGTCCTTACATATGAAATTGGCGTTTTGTATGGAAGGAACATAAAGTTGATTTTTTTTAAATATAATATATTTATTTAATCAAAGTATGTACCATTGCCATCTATGCACTTTTGCCATCTCATAGGTAGTTCATCGATCCCTTTACTAAAAAAAACATTCGGATGGGAATCAATAAAATCTTTGAAGTCGGTTTGGACTGCCCCATCGTAGTTGAATTTTTTCCCTTGCAAGAAGTTATCCAAATTTCGGAAAAAATAGTAATCTGTTGGAGCAAGGTCCGGAGAGTACGGTGGATGTTTAAGATATTCCAATTGAAGCTCTTCTAATTTGGTAGCCGTCTGTTGTGCAGTATGGGGTCTAGCGTTATCATGAAGCAGCAGTGACCTAGAGCGATTAACCAGCCTCGGTTGTTTAGAAGCTAGCTTTTCCATCATGGTTTGCAGTTGCTGACAATAGACATCTGCCGTAATCGTCTGGCCAGATTTAAGAAAGCTGTAGTGAACGACACCAGCACTAGTCCTCCAGCTGCAGGCTGCGGTGTTAGTGATAAAACTGTTTTAATCCACTTGAAGCAAATTGAGAAGGTGAAAAAGCTTGAAAGGTGGGTACCTCATGAATTGAGTGAAGCAAATCAACAAACGCGCGTTGACTGCTGCGTTGCATTACTCAACCGGCACAATAATGAAGGGATTTTGAATCGAATCATTACCTGTGATAAAAAGTGGATCCTGTATGATAATCGGAGGCGCTCATCGCAATGGCTGAACCCTGCCGAACCAGCCAAACCATGCTCCAAGCGAAAATTGACTCCAAAAAAGTTACTTGTGAGCGTTTGGTAGACTAGTGCTGGTTTCGTTCACTACAGCTTTCTTAAATCTGGCCAGATGATTACGGCAGATGTCTATTGTCAGCAACTGCAAACCATGATGGAAAAACTAGCTGCCAAACAACCGAGGCTGGTTAATCGCTCTAGGCCACTGCTGCTTCATGATAACGCTAGACCACACACTGCACAACAGACGGCTACCAAATTAGAAGAGCTTCAATTGGAATGTCTAAGACATCCACCGTACTCTCCGGACCTTGCCCCAACAGATTACTATTTTTTTCGAAATTTGGATAACTTCTTGCAAGGGAAAAAATTCAACTCCGATGGGGCAGTCCAAACCGACTTCAAAGATTTTATTGATTCCCGTCCGAATGGTTTTTTTAGTAAAGGGATCGATGAACTACCTATGAGATGGCAAAATTGCATAGATAGCAATGGTACATACTTTGATTAAATAAATATATTATATTTAAAAAAATCAACTTTATGTTCCTCCCATACAAAATGCCAATTTCATATGTAAGGACCTAATACGAGTATATCCCTTGTAGATAAAAATACAGTTCAAGGTTTGAATGACTTCATTTATTTAATATAAATAATTTCATAAAAATATACATTACAAGTAACCAATATGTTCCATTAATAAAACACGTGCCAAAATATCATATTACCTCCTTATTTATTATATCAGCGGGACTTAAATAACAAAGTTAATATTAATCTTTAAATAGAAAGCTCATATTTCTTACGTACATATGATTTATCATTTTGAACATTCTAATAAAAATCTTCTTTGTCTTCTTCTGCTTTATTTAGGACTGTGTCCTGTTATTTCTCGGAGCCTGTTCCTGGGATGCAGATGTCCAACGGTCTCGCCATATTTTAGGTGGTCTTCCTGCAGGTCGATTTTCTGTTGGTACTTTATTTGCGGCTATATTTATCACTCTTTCAGATCATGCTCTTTCCACATGATCTCTCCAGTAGCGTCTTTTCAGTCTTCCCCATCGCACGACATCTTCCACGTTGCAGATCTTTATTTTTTTCAGCATTTCTTATTTTGTCGCGGAGTGTCGTTCCCGCAACGGATCGGAGAATCTTCATTTCTTTGGTTCTTAGGAGATTTTTTGTTCTGATGGGGTCAGCTTTCGTGTCTATTCCGTATATATTCTAATAAAAATATTTACAGAATTGTTTCTATGCTATAAGTTGGTCGTCGTCTTATTAATATTTTTCTATGTTTGGCCTTGTGACCTATTTCTTAAGAGGACCCGTGAGGTCGACTTTCAGCTGTCTATCCACCTCTTTGGTGTGCATTCCAGTATCTTATTATTTGTCTCCCTCATCTAACGACATTCTTGATCTCATGAATTTTCCTTATCCTTGAGCCCTTTATTTTATCGCATAGTGTCTTGTCAGATATGTTTCTGAGCGTCTTCATTTCTGACACTTTGAGCGCGTTTTTTTGTGATTGTCCCTGAATTCAATCCCATTAATCATAGTGGATGTTGGGCCCTTGATGTTAATTTCAATTGAAGATTTTTTTGTCATAATACGTCGATAAAGTTATTAATAGGGAAAACGCAAAGTTAATATGTAAAACATGAAATAGAATGAGTGGCATTTTTTTTAATAAGAAGAAAAGAGGTACACAGCTTATTACAGTAAGCTTATATAATAGTTTTAGAAAAAAAAATGCAAGAGCTTATAAAATGAAAACATACTTTTTATATAAACTTAAGACGTTTCCACTGTAGAATTCCATAAAGTTTTATTTGAAAGAATTATCACATGTTTTTACGCTTTTCCAAAAGTGGATGAGCATTTAATTTTTTTGAAAGTCAACGTCTTTTGAATGTGGAGAAAACTAAAAACGTTTTAGTTTACATAACTTATAATTTGCTTATAAAAAAGATTCTTTATAATTTCTTTTTTTTTTGGGGTAAACAGTAAACAATGTGACTGTCACTTTTTATGATACATTAGCGCTTGCGAGATAGACAGGTTGTCAATCTGAGCGAGCGATTGCTTGGTGGTTATTCAAACGTTGAAAGCGTTTGCCAAATTTTGTCATGTGCTCTTAATATATTATCACTTTTTACTTGAATTTTTGTTATAATTATAATAATAGAAAGAAAACGTCAGTTTTCTAGAAGTTTTATTATATTTTATGGTAATGACATGTTTCGCCCTTCTAAGGCATTATTAAATGTCAAAAACATTTGATAATGCCTGAGAAGGGCGAAATATGTCATTCCCATAAAATATAATAAAACTTCTAGAAAACGAACGGTTTTATTCGTATTAATTGTTTAATATGGAGTTTTACACCATTGTTCAAGAAACAATAAAATGAATTGTTGTTAATAAAAGCAAAATCGTAAGGATGTATATATGTTCTCATTTCAAACTCTCATTTTGAATCGTTTTATTTTTATTACATTAGTCAAAAATAAATTGTAAGCAAG
This sequence comes from Lepidostoma basale, assembly GCA_022606425.2. Lineage (NCBI taxonomy): Eukaryota > Metazoa > Arthropoda > Insecta > Trichoptera > Lepidostomatidae > Lepidostoma > Lepidostoma basale. The sequence goes on along the minus strand of JAHDVF020000127.1, from coordinate 122,964 downwards.
ATACAGCAAGCCAGAATAGCCTTCAATAAAAAGACAAAGATACTTTAATCGGGTAATCATATGGGCATTAGAACAAATCTGATCAATACTCTTGTCTGGAGTGTGCCGCGTGAGTGCAAGCTTCTAGCTGCTTTCGAAATGTTGTGCTATGGACGCATGGTGAGAATCCACGGGTCGAAACACATCCAAAACATCGAGGTAAGAAGGGCTGGAGAAACGAGTCAAATGCTCAAAACGATTGCCCAGCAACGAGCAAACTGGATAGGCCATATCATTAGGCGTCCGGGCTTGCTGATTGATAACTATCGCAGAGGGAATGGTTAAGGACAGAAATTGTAGAGGCCGCCCAAGGGACGCATATATGGACCAGGCCATAAGAGAGATGCGCTGTGGCAGCTACACAGAAATAAAAAGACTAGCTGGAGACAGGACTGAATGGTGGGAATGAGGGAGGCTTATTGCAGACCGATCCGCGGGATTGTAACCACGAAGAAGTATCGAAAGATTAAGGTTTCGATTGTAATTGAGATTTTTTATGAAATTAAACTACTTTTGTTTTTATTTTTAGATAAAGCTTGACAAAAAGTATAAATGGTTTGCACTTTAAAATAATATAAGATTCAATGTTGAATAATATAAATAAATATTAACTGATTTTTTATGAATTTTATGAACACTGTTTTTTTCCACTATTGAGTTAATTTTTCTCGACATGTTTCTAAGGCTTACACCTTCATCATCGGGAGAACGATATAATCAACAGTTTATAATGTTCTGCCGATGATGAACGCAAGCTTTCGAAGCATGTCGAGAAAAATAAACTCAAGTGGAAAAAACAGTTTTAAATTCCTAAAAAATCGTAATTTGAAGAATCACAATTGGCAAAAAAAAATTATTCTCTCTTCTACCAGCGCTCAAATCAAGAAACGTACACTGGAAAACCAAAATCATCCTGTATAAAACAATCATCCGAACAGTAGTAACCTATGGATGTGAGGCGTGGACAATGACAGGGAAATCCCCAGAGCGACTGGATACTTTTGAGAAAAGGGTGCTGCGCAGAATTCTGGGACCTGTGAATGATGGTGAAGGCTGGAGAGTGCGGCATAATGACGAGCTGTACCATATTTACAAAGCTCCCAGTCTCTCCACACAGGTCAGATTGAATAGACTGAAATGGGCCAGTCACGTGTAGAGGATGCCGTCATCGCGAACCCCAAAAAGATTGCTGGAGTGGCGCCCAGGTAGCAGAAGACCAATTGGACGACTAAGGCTGCGATGGGAGGATGAAGTTGGGATAGATGGGGCGGAATTGTTACAAGTGTCAGATTGGAGTGTCGAAGCGGATGACAGGAGGAGTTGGAGGCAAATAATACTGGAGGCTAAGGCTCGATATGGGCTGTAGGGCCATCGAAGACGAAGAAAAAAATCCTATTTATGGAATTCCACAGTGTTAACGCCTTAAGTTTATCTAAAATTAAATATTAACCATTAACATATTATGTATTCACCTAACAAAAATGATCCGTTCTCCTAAAATTTTAAATGAATGGTAGCCACAATATGAAATTAATAATGAAAGCGTTATTGATACTTTGGACGTTAATTAATTACTTGAACCGATTACCGCCATTACCGTAACAGATTTCATCATAATATTACACGTTTCAGCTAAATTCGGGCAATTTATTGTTATTACAGTACCTAGAGCCTCATCGGCCCGATAACCGCGCCATTTCGGCTTAGGGGTTATGGATAAGAAGTGTGGGCTCCAAAAGCAATACTAAGTATCTTATTTTACAAACGGGAAAATTCGTACCACATTTTAATAAATATATTGTCATTTTTATAGATTTTTTTTTTATTAAGATATTTCTATTGGATTTGAAATTCAATAAAGGATCATCAAAAATATAGAGGGTTGGCCAGGTAACAAGAGCCATCGACGAACTTTTCTGGAGGAGACCAAATTCTATTCAAGAAATGAAAAATACAAAAAAAAAAACATTTTAACTGTTTAAATAAAAACACTGTTATATGTTAGAATATCACAATTGATTATATTAATTTCAAAATTGTTGTGACAGCTGTTTCGCTAACCAATATAAGCATCGTCAGGAATTAGAATCAACTAAAAATACAACAGAAAGACTTAGTTTATATAGGATAGAAAAATATTATAAGGGGAAGAAACTACACACGATATCACCAACAATCAAATTCCTGCTTATTCCGCTTTAGTATATAAAGCGTTAAAAACATTTTCGTATTATAATTTAACAAAAAAATATTGATATTACGTTATCACTTCTTTGTTTATTTTTCTTAATCAAGTATGGACTCATCGGTTATTATCTAAATACGGGTTATCCACCTTTTTTTGTAATTGTCTTTCACTTTTATGGAAACCTTTTCTATTTACAAGGATTAATTGTATCTCAATAGAGACGAAGATGCAAGTTGTTTTCTGGGAACAGAAGGTGGTGGCCGAGGCGCTTACAGGACTTATGACCTGTCATTGGTTGGGTTGAGCGATCGCTTCACGTTTAACAACATTTCCCATTCCGCCGTTATGACCACCACGTCTGACAAACTTTTTGGAACTTGTACTCGTATATATGGTAGGTTTGTACACCTATTTTCACATTTTTATGTTCACTCTACACTAGCGTCATCTATATTTGTTTTTTGCTTCTCTGTTTATTTTTCTTAATTTTGTTTCACTCATCGATATTGAATTTCTGTTGTTACCTTATTACTGTTTTTTCCAGCTTTACAATAATTGTTAACTATATTGTGTGTAGTTTTTTCCCCTCCAAATAATTTTGTTTCCTATATAAACAAAGTCTTTCTGTTGTATTTTTTAGTTGATTTTAAGACCTGATATTCTATAGCAGTGGTTTTATTATAATTTTAACACTGTGGAATAATGTCAAATTTTTATGAATTAAAACACTGTTTTTTCCACTTTTGATGCACACTTTCCACTTTCATAAGTGGAAAAAACAGTGTTTTACAACGAACTCAGAACAATTCGACAGTTAATAATGTTGAAATATCAAAGTGTTTCCGCCAAAACAATGCATTATCTATAAAAACATATTAAAATTCGAAATAAAATCATTTCAAAACATTATTGATTATTAAATTACGTCTTTTTATTAATAATTTTTTTAAATTTTTTTTCGTTATTGACAACTTTGCCTTATTTTAATTTTTTAATTAATTAACTTCGGTCAACAAATTTCCAAACATAAATTAAACACAAAATATGAACACAGAGAGGCCAATAACATGTTGTTGCATATTTAACACCAATGTTTAATAATATATGCATATACTAATTATAATAATAAAAATAAATAATGCCCGTTGCCCGTGAGTATGAGCATCAGGAGCACAAAAATATTTAGATTTGTCTTCTATGACACCTGGTGTTGACTTATAGTCATATTCATATATACATACACATACAAGTCGGAATAATCGACGTGCGTGCATGGTGCGATGTATGAATGTGGAGGAAGCCCGAGAGGTGTGCCAGGACAGGCCAGTGTGGCGATCCATCCTCTCTGCCTACCCCTCCGGGGAAATGGCGTGATGGTTAGTTAGTTAGTTTTTAGTTAGTATACACATACACGTATATGTTATAAATATCATACAATAGCTAATACATAGTAAATAAAATGTATAAGACAAACCTTCTGAATAATCCAGATTTCAAATAAGGGACGAATTCGGCGAATCTTATTAATTCAAAGATTTTTTAATTTTTCATATTTATAGCAGCCAAAGCCGGATTTTTGGAAGTTAATCACCACAAATACTTTAAAAATAACCCTCCACTTCGGGCACGATCCTAGTTTGAGGAAAAATCGAATAGGATAAAATACAATAGAAAAATAATAATGACGTTATCAGCATTTTATTAAGTAATAACATTTTATTTCATCTAGTAATAGTCTTCAATGAATTAAAACTTTATCTCGTTTTATGTTAATTTTATGTATTTTGCCTTCAAAATGTTATCCCAAACTTGAAAAGGATAAACGTTGAGTTCATCTCATATTTCTATTTCTCAAGATAAACAAAAATTCTGCCGACACTTCATTAAGAGTTCATAACTTTGCCACTTACGATATTATTAATCAAAATGAATCTGAACACTTAACGAAAATCTAAATAAAATTTTATATTTGACTTATGCCAAAACTTTGAACAATCTTTAAAACTCCGGGTTTGAAAATTGTGTACTTTCAACATAAACAGTGTAAATATTCACATTTTTAACAATTTTCTTAAATTCTTTAATATTTACAAGTAGTCGGTTTATTCAAACGAAAATATTTTCAAGTCAACTTTTTATATAGCAATATTTAATAAAAAGCGTAAATATTTTTTTTACTTGCAGACCCGACAACGCTTCGCTATTGCTATTTTCGAGTATATGAATTAAACATATACGAGTACACAAATACGTACATATCGATTCATCAGTTAATTTCTGCCATCCAACAACGTGTTTATCCAAATACATGAAACATTGGTGATTTCAACTTTTGCTTAAATACATTTGTAGTAATGTCATGACGAACTACCGGAGATTGAAAGCTGTCATTGAAATCGACTTGAGCGCCGTCTCTCGGTGAATCACATTAGATACAATTAAAAACTGACATCAAACCAAACTATTCACACGAAAACAAATAAAATCGAATCAAATTTATTACGAATGTGAATTCGATGGAAACTAGATATTTAATTATGTTTTATGATTATGACATGTTTCGCCTTGCTAAGGCAATTGGTAAAAATTCCTTATCTTTCCTCATATATTGAAGCCAATAAATTCGTTTTTTCGTTGCTACTAGCTCTTTCGGGAATTATGACGTGCTGGTATACTGTGTGTAATAACATTTGGGACGACATGGGAATTCTCCAATATTATTGAAATATGAACATCGTATCTAAAGAATATTTTGCATTCACACGTGCTTCAAATTTATTGTTTAGTAATATTATGAATATATGTTAACTGGAAACGACGTGGAGAATAGAACGTAAGTAGAATAGCTCAAATGGCGTGTTCTTCCCGGATTGATTTATGACAATGTTCAGACGTATGGAGCGCATGGATAGAAAGATAATGGTAAAAAAAGTATACGTTAACGATGTGAATAGTGTACGGCGAAACATGGCATGACCAAATTAATCAAATTTTTAAGGCTGGTCATGTTAGAAGTCGGAAGAATCGACGTTCGTGTATGACTCGTTATATGAATGTGGAGGATTCTACAGACGTGTGTCAGAATAGAAGAATATGGCGGTCCATTCTCTCTGCCTTCCCCTAAGAGGGAACGGCGTGATGGTTTGTTGTTGTTGTGACAACAAAAAACGAATACAAATTTTTTTAAAAGGTGTCGAAAACAGAAGTAAAACTATCCATGTTCTACGGTTTGAAATGCTGGGCTGTAAGACGCCAGAACGAACAAAGGCTGCTTGTGGCCGAGATGAGGATGTTAAGTTGGACTACTGGATTAACAAGCCTCAATAGAATAAAAAACGAGTATTAATTTATAATTGAAAACAGGATTGTTCAAATATTTTACTTAGATTTAATTTATATAATAAATTATATAAATAGTAGTGACAAATTTGTTTCGCCATGCGAGGCATTCTCAAACGCTAAGTTTAAGAATACCCTCGCAAGGCGAAACAAATTTATCACTACACACTTATATAAGTAGTGATACAATCAAATCCAAGCAAAATCATTAAACAATCGTGTTTACTGTTATAAATTAAAAATGGAATGTAACAAAACTAATACCTCAACATCAACAAGAAACGAGTATATTCGAAGAAACTTTAATGTGGGCGACAGAAAAAATGAGGGAGAAAAAAGCTCAACAACTAGACGCGTAAGGGGAGGACCGGGTCGGCCATCGGCAACTTAGCTGGCATCTATCAAAAACGACAGGAGATTGCTGCAGATCGACAGCAGAATGGCGCAAGATCGAGAATTCTGGGGCTGTTGTATTAGGGGAGCCAACCCCAAATAAATAGGAAAGGGCTAGGAGAGAAGAATTTTATGAATAAATTTTAACAGAGTGCGGAAAACGCCCCAGGCGCGTGTGGCTGATAAGAATGAGTCAAATTAAAATTATCATTGCGTAATTGAAAGTATACTATTACAGTCTTGACACAATATTTTACATCAGTGTGTTCAGAAATGTGAGTCGATGCGGTCATGACAGTACTCGTATATGCTTAAATTTTCGCTCAGCTTTAGTCCCCTCGATGACTCATGTTTATACTCGTTTATCTCAAAGCTAATATTATATAAACTTGAGCTGCCTGTGAATGCTACTCGCAAAAAGAACAGTGTGTACTATCTACAAAAATAAATTTCTAATATTGTTTTATTGTAAATTTGGAGATATTTCGTGTATGAGTGAATTGTTTTGGTCAATTTGATTGTTGCCGCACTTGTGTAAAACAAGTGTAAAAACCATTTTTCATTTGTTCCAATGACAATTTGAATAATTTCTTCAATTATCATTTTAAAATTCTTGCTGGTATAGTTTGTTTTAAGTGCTTAATTACAGCTAATAAAAAAACGGTGAATACGTGGAACATAAATTAAATAGACAATATGTGCACCATCTAAAAAGAACATTTTGTGTTAAATTATTTTTATTCTGTTATTTTGTTTTATATAATATCATTGTATTTTATATTATTTGTTTTAGATTTATTTTGTGGATGTTTTACGATCGAATTGTGCGCAGGAGATGCGATGAGGTTCGCAATCCATCACACTGCGTCTTCCGCGGGGCGAAAAACGAAGGATAGAGTGCCGCTAGAGTTAAATGTGTGACAGTCCATTCTTTCTGCCTACCCTTTCGGGGAGACGGCGTGATGGTTAGTTAGTTTTTTTTTGTTTTTATCGTTTTGAAAATTGATATTTTCAGCACTCCGTGAATGTTTGCGATATATTGACCGCAGTGAACGTGTTAAAATATTTTATTCTTGTATGTATTCGTATGTCGTAGTTTCCATTTCAACCGACGACGTCTCTATATAGTATGCGACCATTAAATCTTCCATAAGCCCGATGTACCGGAAAATCTGAAAAGGTAAGAGGCTTAAACAGATTTAAGCTCAAGCATACTGTACGGATTCAAAAGTATTTGGAATGCGGACTGGAGCCGAGCAAAACCTTCGAAAATAACTACTTAGATTTTTTTCCTTACGATATATATTTGTTGTTATTTAAAGGATTTTAAGCTTTCCCTTTTTCTTCTTCTTCCTTGCCTACATGGTATGTTATCCATATAGGTGCTCCTCCTATGGGATGAATTCCCATTCCACGAGAACGAGTCCCATGAGGCTAATTGGTTAACGTATTTGTTGTATTGAACATATTAATTCAACACCAACAAACCGTCACGGTGTTACTCTGAAAGGGCAGGCAGAGAAAATGGAACGCTACACTTCTCTATCCTGACACACCTCTCTAGCTTTTCCACATTCATACTGCGAGTCAAACAGTACGTTGATTTATCCGATTTCTAACACGGCGGACCGTTAATATTTGATTAATTTGATCATGCCATGTTTTCATCAATCTTCTTCGACTCCGCAATCCATTTACATCGCTAACGTATACTTTCTCAACCATATATTAATCCCGAGATAAACATTTTAGTTGAATAAAAATATTTGCGTACAATTTCATTAGATCATCTTATTAGAAACAAACCAAACATCTTCTCATAGCGAAAGTCATAAAGTTATTTATGAGAAATCGTTATGGGTCCTTATAGAAGTTTGCACCCCGCACCCCCAACTGAGAAAGAAGTTTGTCACCAAACAAACACATTTTAAAGATGACACCACAAATAAGCTACACATTTATTGTATTTATCCCTTTTTAGATAAATAAATGTATGTAATGTATATTTGGGATGAGAGGATACTCTGATTCTCCCAGAAGATGGCAGCGTGCTGCCGAAACCGGTCGAGTACATAAATAACAGTATAAGTGAGTTTTAACTAAATATTGTTATTTACAATAATTTTATTTTTTTGAAGATCGTTTTTAATAATGAAGTCTCATAACTAATTATTTTCTCGAAAATATTATGAAATTCATAAAGAGATACAATAAAACTAGTGTATTCATATTACGAGTATATTACGTACGAAGTAACGGATACTGGCAACACTTTTCTGTTTATCACTTAATTATTGTTAACAATGTACTGAGCAACATCAATTTATCTTATTACCGTACTCTGTTCACTGAATTCAGGTATACAAACAACAACGCGCTTCATTATATTATAGCTACTAATTTATAAGTCCTTAGCAAGGTGAAACATATCATTCCCGTATAATATTATATAATAAAATTTTAGAGAACAGACGTTTTCATTCGTATTAATTGTTTATAATATATTCAAATAATACCTAGGTATATAAAATAATACCTGTTTATTTTTTATTGAAATAGTTTGTTAAAATAAATTATATTTTATCGAAAAATAATACTAACTAATAAAACTCCATTGTAAATTTACAATGCTTTCGCATTTATGCAATATTCGAAATGGTAAAAAAAATATTTAACAGACGATTTAAATATGTTTAATATATCTATTTTTCAAAACTGCATTAATTTATCACATTCGTTGCCATATAGAATTTATTTATTTATTTTTAAATATATCATTTCAACAGAACCATTTGAAATTATTTGTTATGAAAAACAAGTTTTCTTTCAATGGAAATTATTTGTGTATTGAAAATAATTAATTACATTATTCTGGCATCTTGAAATTATGAATGATTTATTGATCGCCCTTACCACTCAGATTAGAAAAGTTAGAAAAGGAAAAGACGAATGGAGACATAAAATTTAACACGCAGTGGCAGCTTTCTTCAGTTCAATGGGAGATTGATGGGAGAATTGATTCGAAGATACGGATACAACGGAAAGGGGGAAATTTGATTAAATAAATTGAATAATAAAATACATAGATATATTGTGCCTTTGGCGTTCGGTGTTTTTTGTTAAAAATTCGTATTTTCAAATAATTTAAAAAATAAATTTGGTTGTGAAAATATGATATTTAAAAACCATAAATATTAAAATATTAAACACTATTAATATCATTATTTCTGAATTTTAAATATAATATTAAGTTCCAAAAAGTTTAGTCTTGATAGGGATAATAATTAATTTTGACTTGATTAATTGTTTATTAAAAAATAAAATTAAAACTCTTTTCTTAAACGCTGTCATTTCTATAATTGTATTAATAAATACTACGCTACGTTCCATTCATTATCTTTCTTAATATTTTTTTCGGTCTATGCTTGACATAGAAATATGTCCGCCATCAGTAAGGATTTTCAAAAGAGGATCCTACTTGATGTTTCATGTTACACTCATTTTTTGTATTCTTTATTTTTTTCTTTTTTATATAATACTACTAAATTTGAATTTGAAAATGTATGTATGTAATAATGGAGTAAAAATTTAATTTAATTTTTATACCTACTTTTCGGAGTGTCGGGGTAGTGCCCCTTCCAAATAAATTAATAAAATAAAATAAGGCTTGTAACAACAAACTGTGTTTTTGTCAACATATAAATAAACAATTTCACACAATTTAACTTGCATACAGAATATAAATATGTTTAATGAAGCCATTATTTCAACGTCACATGACCATAAATAACTTGTCTTTTGTTTACCACAAATTTATAATAATCAGCTGAATTATTAAGAGCCGTTTAAATGGATTAATCCCTCCAGGGTACTATAAGCTTTAAAGTGCTTTACTTAATAGTTTAACAAGCCAACTGTCGCATCATAAAAATAAATAGAAAGCCCTCACCACGAGTAAGAATTTGTGAATATTTTTTTAACGTGAAAATTAGCAACCAACTTGATTTTATGGAAGCAACAGATTATAATTATTTTAAAATATTTTTTTATTTACATCAAGTATAAATAATTTGATTCATTTATATCCCATAGAATACTTTGAGAAATGCTTTGAAAATAATTAAAATACAATAAAATAAAAAGAACATTTTAAAATACTAGCGCCATCTGTTAAACAAATCCAGAACCAATATCAACTTATATCGTTAAACATAAAAATTCTTGAACAAATTTTTTAGGTTATGCGAATTAAATTCAGTTTATTTTCAATTTATTTATATCTTTTAACTAAACAGAAAAATTATGAATACATAATTTCAATTTTTTTTTTTTAATGTTCATATATATTGTCACACCACTTTATTTTATTAAACCAACCGGCTTCGCCCCGTCGGAGCTTCCTTAGGCTTACAAAACAAAAAGATTTGAAAATAAAATTTAAAATAGTATTTTTTTAATATTAGCGCCATCCGTTAAGCAAATCCAGAACTAAATAAGGTTTCTCCGTATATACTTTTTCATTTATTTTAATGTTTTAATTTTTTTTAATAATCCCGCAACTTAAATTAAGTACATCATATTAAAATATATTTTTTCAACTGACTTCATTCCTAACTTAAATAAAAACGCGAGGAACAACAAAATTCTAATACCTGTGTATATCTTTCGCTGGTTGAAATATTAAAATTAATTATTCACGTGTGTAAGAACAATTTTAAAATATTTCAACCATTTCGAGACCTGGTCCAACCAATAGAAACCTATTTGGCTCTCTGGTGCATTAAATATTTGAAGCATTTAATATTTACGTGAGATAAACGAATGATTGAAGTGAAATAGGCACTTAATACCAAAAAAAATAAGTAAACATTTTCGTTCTACATGTAGAAACGAACCTGCATACTTATTTTTGTAAATATTTTTGGTACTAGTGCTATTTGAATTCAACCATTCATACAATATAAGAGCGTGGTTTTCCATTTGAATACTTCCCCCATCAGACTTTTGATATTTTTTCTTTCTGAATATTTTATGGCTTCCCTTAAAACATAATTTTTATTAAAAAATTCAATAACGCTCTTCAACTTTTACCACAGAACATCATGAAACCCAGTAGGGCTATATATAGCTCCATATTTCAGTTGTATCGTATTTAAAAGCTTATTGTAAAGCTTTCGGAGAAATTCAGATTTTAAATTTTCAAAAGGGTCAGCTTTTACAAGATATTTTTGGTTTGTTTCTAAAAATACATTATTCTTTCGAGATGCTATCAAAGTTATCGGCTTAAATAATTTCTTAACTCAAACAATTTACAGTAATCCCTCGCCACTTCGCGCTTCGACGTTCGCGGCTTCACTCTATCACGATTTTTCCAATTTTTATTTTATTTCAACCATATGTTAATTCTCCATAAATAAGAAGGCAAGCTTATACGAATGTAGTTAATGTGCTTTAATAGCGTGTTTATCAAGGATTATACCTTTAATAATAATTGTGTACTAAATGAACCAGCTGTTCTCTTGTTTTTTTTCTTCTTATGTCATACGGACGTAAATTTGTATCATATAATATGTTAACAGTGAAGCTGTTTTTGAACTTTTCTATTCAAATTAATAAAGTGTTCGATTCCCGAAATAGAAAACAGTACTTCTTCTTCTAAGCATTTCGACGAGAAAACAAAACACCCGAAGAAGATGCTTACCATTCAGGAGAAAGTGATATTGGATAAGATCTGAATATGGATATGGATGTATTGGACACTCTTGGATATGATCGTCTTGGATATGAAGAAAATCGTTAAGGTTGCCTGCCATCACCAGAATGCCAGAATGTCAATACTCTTATTTAACTAACTAACTAACTAACCATCACGCCGTCACCCCGAAGGGGTAGGCAGAAAGAATGGACTGGCACACTTTTCTTTCCTGACATATTTCTCTCGCTTCCTCAAGATTCATACATCGTGTCATGCACGCGCGTCGATTTATCTGACTCCTCAGATGGCCGAGATTCAATATTTGATTTATTTGATCGTGCCATGTTTTCCTCAGTCTTCTTCTATTTCTGATTCCATTTACATCGTTAACATATAATTTTTTTACCATTCTTTCTTCATTCATTATTTTCATATGTCCAAACCATCTTAATGATCCTTTCATTATTTTGTTCATAACACCATCATTCGCATCGCATTCACTTCTGATATTTTCAATGCACACTCTATCATACACAGAGTATCCACACATTTGTATATACTGTTTTGCCATTTTTCCTTCATTCATTAATTCAATGTGTTCGAACCATCTTAATGTTCCTTTCATTATTAAAAAACTTATTATGGGTTATGCTTATAAACATTAGGCAGTAAACTTAATGTTTTTTTTGCAATTTTTATAGTACAATAATTTTATTATAGTAACCTTTATTGAAGATATACATATGACATATTAAGTGTGATTTCCTACAAACTTTATGGAAATCTGAAAATGGCTAATGGCCAAATCAAATGCAAAAGCAATCAAGCGTCTCCCAGATAAGCCAAGACCTCAGTAGCCATGACTTCCTCCGGATATATATTTTTTTCATGGATGTGGCTGTTTTCTTTGTTCGTTTATGCCACAGTTCCCAACGGGGCAGTGCTACCCCCCAGTGGGCACTGGAGCTTTCTATGGGATCGGTAACGGGTCCGGAAGCAAAAGGGGGCTTCAAAACAGTCAAGGGGCAGCGGTGGCGTACCTTTTTAAGAAAATAAAATATATAAAAATAAAAATTAAACGTTTCCATGAATACACATTAAATATATCTAAATTTCTTATGAATTGTTATGGGGTAAAAAAGCTATTTTTAAATTAGGATAAGGTATCCGTGTACCTAATTGAGTTTAGTAATAAATAGTATATTGTTTTGGCTGAAACACTATGATATTTCAACATTATTAACTGTTAAATTATATACTGTTTCGTCAACCTATGTTGACATCATCAAGCGTTGCAATATTTTTTTCAAATGTTAAATTAATTTACCAAATACATCCAGTTTCGTCCAGTCCAGGTTTCGCAGCCATATAGCAGAACAGATTTTCAAGCCCAGATCCTCTCCTGCTGTATCAATTTTATTTAGGAGTTCTTGAAGATTGGGTATACTGTCAGCTTAAATAACTGTGTTATCAGCATACCTGATTTTATTAACAATAACCCCATCAACCTTCAATCATTAACCAAAATAATTTTTCCATGCGACAAAATCCAAATATTACACACCACATCCAAACCATGTAAGCGGGCGACTACAGAGCTACGTGCAGTGGCCCCTTCTTTGAGCCGATACGTGAACGTCGTTTTGGCGTTTGTGACATGAATATTTTGGCTAATAAGGGCACTTTATAATCTTACCTTATTTTGTCATCTTAAGCACAATTCTCCTAAGCGTTGTAGAATGGGGGCGTTTGTATTTTTTTCTTATAAAGAGGGCGATTATCCAGAAAAGGTTTGGAACCTATGATATTTAAAAAAAAACACGAAATATTTCTTCGTTTTCCTTTTTAATTTATTTTCATGATATTCACATAATACTTACATTTTCAATCGGTGCATCTCAGTCCAATATATCTTAAATGTGTTTAGTTACATTACGAAGTGAGATCTCTTAGATGAATGTGTGAATACTCTGTGTATAATAGAGTGTCAAATGAAAATATAACGAGTGAATGCGGTGCGAATGATGGTGTTATGAACAAAATAATGAAAGGATCATTAAGATGGTTTGGACATATAGAAAGAATGAATGAAGAAAGAATGGTAAAAAAATTAAATGTTAACGATGTAAATGGAACCAGAAATAGAGGAAGACCGAGGAAAACGTGGCACGTTCAAATAAATAAAATATTGAATGTCGGCCATGTGAGGAGTCAGAGAAATCGACGCGCGTGCATGACACGATGTGTAAATGTTGAGGAAGCGAGATAAATATGTCAGGAAAGAAAACTGTGGTAGTCCATTATTTCTGCCTATCCCTTTGGTGAGACAGTGTGATGGCTACTTAGTTACATTACGTAATGCTTTAGTCAGATCTTCTTCGTGTGGATCAAGGGACATTTTAAGTACTCTGCCGAATGGATTTCTCACCAGCATAGCCTCAATGTACTTATATCATCTTAATAACAAAATATAACTGCTTGTGCATTTTTTAATAGAATAGGATATGGTTAATTTAAACGCGTTTTATATGATCACAGATTTATTTTTTCTGATTTATATCTTAAGATGATAAGAAATATTCAATTATACACATAATTATTATAATTGTATCGATGATAATTGAAGTTTTATTAACAACTAACATTTATTTTTGATAACAATATGTTACAATAGTTATATTATTTACATTAGTTTATTTCGCATTTTATTAATTTGGAATTATTTTACAATAAATTAATTTCTTTTTGACAATATTCGACATTCATGCGTCAATTGAGCACTCAAGCATTCTTTTGATTGTGAAGATTTAAAAAAAAACGGAACTTGCTGAAGTGTGATTGTATCCTGTACCTTTAGCTTCAAAGGAAAGCTTTTGTTTCTTGTTTTCTTTATTGTCAACTGATTTCTTTACTATGTTCAAAATCTTTGATATTGTGACTAGAGCGATGGATAAATCTGCAAGGCATTATTAAGATGCTTCTACTTGTAAATGGCGCATTTAACTGTCAAAATCAGGTTACAAAGTGAGATAATGTCAATGGGTTTTATGTAGATTTTATATACGTATACAGTAATTACAAACCAAATTAAGGGCGGAATTACGCATTATATCTGGAGTGATAGCATTAAGTAAAAGCATTTTCTCATCATAATTCCGCCCGAATATATTAATATTCAAGTAAGATAAGTAGAAATTTATTTTTGAAGTCTTTGGAATTTTTACACAATTTTTTTAAAGATAAATTTCAACACTTGTATCACTTAAATTAAATAATCTGCTATAAGCACATAAGATTGTATATTTTTGAACACAACTTTATTTTTAAACACTTTTAATTTACATACTGTTTTCTTCAATACCTGAATCTTTGGTAAAGTTCTCACTAGTTCTTTCGTTTACCGGAAAAGAATACATCTCAGTCACGGGATGGTCACCGTATTCTTGTTGCCGACGATTCAAAATGGCTGTACAAGTATCACTCTCGTTACTTACGTGAGCCACCCCATTGTAGGGCGTCGTGGAGTTCCGGAAAGGGCTGGGTTCATCGCGAATTGGATCGAGACAGAAGGTGATGTTGTTTCTCGATCCACGTAGGCGCTTGTTGTTGTTGGAGGGGTCTATTTGGAGACTGTTGTTTTTACGGCTGTGGAGACTCTGGTGGGTGCAGAGCCCTCGGGCCGGGGCGGAGCCCGAATAGCAGGAGCCAGGGACGCGGGTCGAGCGCCGCCAGTCGTATGTGGACCTCACTGAAGAATGTCGCGTGTGAACCAGGGAGTTGTTCTTATCCTAAACAAAATCATTCAGTCAAACACATGTAAATAAATCTACATAAATAAACAAAAAATTTAATTGATATCTATCAAAACTTAATTATATAAATCATATAAAAAAATTCATATAAAAGTTTTGTTTAGACAAGTTTATAAATTTTCTAAGCATGTCGTTAACCCTTTTAGTGCGATTAGCTACACTTGCAGTATACATATATATTTTTTTTATATTTTACAGCTCACATGTGAATATAATTATTAACCTTTTTTTTTGGTTCCTTAATCCTAAAATTTATTTAAAAAATTATAACACTAAATATGAGATTTAAAAAGTGTTATTACAAATATATACAAGCAGTGTGAATCGAAGAAGAACCCGATGACGGGCGATGAAAACATAGATTTACCAAATTAATCAATTACTAAAAGGCCACATTCAAAAACGGAATAAATGGACAAGTGTATCTTTATGTAGAGGAATATCAGGAATCCAACGGTGTGATAGTTAGTTTTATTAGAAAAATAATTCGTATTTTCAAAATTATACCACCATGAAATCACTCAATGTTACATTAAGTAAATAAGGTTTATTTTCTTAACAAATGTTTTGAACTAATATCAACGCTACGTTATCGCCTTATGAAAAAAAAATGGCATAAGCTGGGACGCAGGCGCAGGCTGATACAATACGACTCATCCTAAAGATTAAGACCGCCACGATCATCGCAATGTTGGTCGTAAAGGTACCCATATAACTCGCATATACGAATACAGAAAAAATTACAATTCAATCATCTATCACCCATAGAAAAAATACACCATTATGAGTAATTAACACACACTGCGAGATCCTTTATACAAGCCGAATAAAAATATTTCCTACTTGATAATATCCATGTTCCGAAAGACACAGGAGAGTATTACCCATAAAAGGATATGTAAATAAAATGAACATATTTGTCGACGAATAAAAATAAAAATAATCCAGAAATTAAAGAAACTATTTAATAATCAAATGATTTTAATGAGATATCTTGGTGGAAGTTAATTTTAAATAATAATTAAATAAAACGATGTTTTTTAACTACTTCCACTAATTTTTTTTATTCGACAGCGACCGGTTTCGCCGGACTCGCTGGCATCGAAAGACCAGTCTGTCCATGCCAGCGAGCCTGGCGAAACCGGTCACTGTCGAAATAAAGACAAAAGTGGAAGTAGTTAAAAAGCATCGTTTTATTTCATTATTATTTAAACTAACTATGCTTTTGTGTATATTTTTATGTTTAATTACTATTTCTGGTAGAATTCACGTGACAATAAAAAATGCGATATACCTGTTACCTGTCACAAGACAAGAGAACCAATGACTAAAAAAAATGTATACTTTATTTTTTTTAAATGTATTCTTTAATTATTAAAGCATCGGGAAACTACCACATTAAAATGCAAAAGTGGTTTCCCAACAAACAGCAAAAATGTTGCACTTTGCTGCGAATCAATCCGTAGTACCTACTGATAGCAAAAAAAAATTATACTATTTAAACGTCACTAGTTTCACAGCGCCCAAAAAAGGATTAGATTAATTATAAAGAAACTACATATTTATACAATTATTTGACATTATCAAACGTCACTTGATAATGTCCAAAAAGACGACACACGTCTCTCCCGTAAATATAAATTAAACTAATAGAATCCGAACGTTTAAAAGCATAATAAATAAGGTCAAATTAAGGAAATCACATTTAAATATAATAAATACATTTTTAAATTCTACACCAATTCACTAGAAAGATTTATCATTTAGCTTTTTTACGTAAAATAGATTATTCAAATTGTGCGTTATTGAAAAAAGGTTTAGGGATTCATTTTTCTTGAAGGACGGTTACTAAATATTATAATCTTTCAAATCCCTAACTGTGACATTCTAGCAAACTTCAGTGTTTTTTACCTCGGTTACCATGGAAAAGGGTTCATCTTATCAAGTCAATGTTTTGTATCATTTTTAAAGAATTTTAAATATTAAAATTCTTCTCAACTAAAGTCTAGAGTATATGAATTTAAACTTTAATACTCGTACGTAGCCATTACTTGTTGTTTAGAAATATTTAAAAATACAATTAAACACTTCACTTAACCCTCAACGTACCGTGTTCAAAACAAAACGCTCGCTCCCATGTGGTAAGTTCAGTTTACCGCTAACTTTATCTAAATATCAAGCATATGACTAGATGAATCAAAATTTAATTTATGTCATCTTGTAGGGAATTTCATTAGGAATAGATCGATATCTATAACATACATGGATTATATGAAAAACATATCATTATTAATTTTTTTCTGGAACCATGCGATTTCTGATATGTAATGCGTCACAGCATACGGGCGACTGGACATCGGGTATAAACTTGTCTGCGCGCCTCGGCCGGCGGGGCGAGGATAAAGGCACCTAGGCAAAATGTATAGTACGTTCAAGACAACGAGTACGTATTAATATTTGTCCCTTTTGGTAAAGTGTTAATATTTTCACAGTTCTGATATTATTAAGTTGCGTCCTGCGTTTCCGTCCACAGTGGTATTATTACGTACATATTGAAAAGGTCAAAGATATAATTTATAATACGTTCAAAACAGCGAGTAAGTATTTGTCACTTTTGATAAAGTTGTAAATATTAGCAAAACAAATTCTACCTTAACACGAATGAAGGTGAGGGCAGTCTTAGAAAATATTTTTTTTTGGGATGAAGGAAGTAATTTTTTGCTTTTTTTTTATTACGAAATATTGAAAACACTTCAATGGAGGATTACATTAATTTTTTTATAATATTAGGGTCCATAGGTTTTAAGAAAATCAACTTGAAATTGGCAGTGGAAACTCAATTTACCACATGGCAACGCGACGGTTAACATGAACAGTTTCTTTTAGCACAAACATATATTGAGTTAGAAGAGCAAAGCGGCTTCTTGGGGCTACACACAAACAGCCCTGAGGAAGCTCTCAACAGAGTGAAACCGGTTGACGTTACTAACTCAATAAAGTGTTTTATACTAACAAAGGGAATGCACGACATAGGGAATTGCCCTCAAAATGGGATTTTGCAGGATTGTAGTACCCGAAGAATCAACTATAGGCAAAGTAAGAAAATACAATAACCTACCAATTTCTAACAAAAAAGCCTCCAAAGTTTTCACCGTTGCTTATCTATTTTGAATCAACCTGCCTCTGGTGATGCCAGTGGGGAGAGCAATCAAACAGCTGAACATGATCGCTTCGGAGATCGATGTCTTTCATATTCGTGAGTTCAGAAGACAAATACTCTTGACTTTGGAGAGTATCTTGTATTCCTAATGTCGAACCATATCTCATGCCTTCCTGCAATTATATATTTATTATGTTTTACCTGTTCTCAATAAAAGCCTTAAACTTTAAAAAATGTTTGTAATGTCCTTAGAGAAAATAAACTGATTTAATTTGATTTGATTTGATTTGATTTGATTTGATTAGAAATTAAAAACAAACAAAAAAAATCACGACAAAGAGCACGACGCTGGATTTGAACCGGAGACCCAGCATGCCAGGAGAACAGTACCCTCCCCTTGTAAGTGAAAACTGTTTAATTATATATTTTTATATTTATATTTCGCACGCTTAACAGTAAACCGACCGATTATGGTTTAGGTCATAATTGAGTTAACATAAGACAGAGGCTTGTGTCAACGCTATCCATCTATTTTTCACAATGTTAACGCTATTCATTCGTACGTCCGATAATCGTTCATAATGTAAACGCTATCTATTTGTTCGTGTTTTTCGACTGTTTTTGTTAATACACTGAATCATGTCAGATTGAACAAAACTTGCTTTTTTGAGTTAAGCCAGTGTTCTATTAAGTTTGCGATTTATTCGATATGTATCTGGATACTCAATGTGGCCTAATTTAAATTTTGTAAATATTGTTTTAAATTAGGAATATGTACGTATGTTTGTAAAAATATTTCGAATCTATGTAACTTTGTTCATGTTGAAAACAGTTGCTGAGGTAAAATATAACACTGAGTATTCCAAACATTAAATTCCAATACTGTACTCCCTAGAGCCAAATATGTTATAAGCGGTGTTCCGAAGTTAACGGTGTTTCCATTTAAGAGTTATTCTGAATATGTAGAGGAGGAGAAATTTTCGGAAAGGTTATTCAAAAGCCAATTATATAAAACTTGATGTAACATTATTTTTTTTAGATACATTCGATATATTTTCACGATAATAATATTCATAACACCTTACAAAACTAGCACCTATATGTGTTTTTTTAATGTTAATAGAATAATTTCTAGAATCACAGAATCTTCAGATCTATTAAGGATGGTTAGATTTGGAGAAAGAGATACAACACAGAGCTCTACTACCAACTGCGCTAGATAAGGCATTTGCACAGCATGGGGGATCTGGAGTTCCCCAAAAGAGTGTTGTCTGACTATTCAGTAGGGCAAAAAGGCGTCGGCAGGCTGAGACTACGATGGTGGGATGGTCTTGTGGCAGACTGTCGGGTCCTGAAGCAGCGAAAGCAGGTGACGGCCAGAGACAAGACGGGATGGAGACTTTTCTTAGTGGAGGCTAAAACTCACCAAGGGTTGAAACGCAGGAGAAAAGGTAGAAGAATTTTCAGGGGAAATTATAACCAGTTTAATCCAAGCTGGAAATAGATGTTATTCTTTATTCTGGCAAATATCTCCTACCTGGCGGTTCTGGGACCCCAAGGAGTTCTGGCTTCTCCAGCAATCGCTGTGATGTTTTCAGAGCGAGCCCTGGGTTTCATGTCCTGGGCGATGCCGACCCTGGTCGCCATCGCGGCTCTTAGGGGTCTGAGTGTCCACATCATGACCTCCTCGAGAATGTGCTTCGCCGGAGCCCGCAACGGCCACATGCCTACCCTCCTCAGCCATATCAATATCAAGTGTCTAAGATGTTATTCTTTCGGAAAATGTTATGATCCGAAGCATCTAAGAGGTAGGTTAGGTACATGGCGATGGATTAAGCTCCACGTTCATTCCAGATGGAAATGAGATGACTCGAGCAATAGAACAATTGTAAAACTTTTTTATTAAAATAATATGTAAACAATAGGCAATAGCTATAACTGGTATACTAAAGCTTCTGAGTTCCATTCCCGGTGATAACAGTGTGAAAAAAAGTCAGGTTGCTTTTGGTCTGGTAGAATCTACATGACAATAAAAATGGCATTGTTGTTTACAGTAAATGTGTTTAAATAACGTTGTTTACAGTAAATGTGTTTAAAAGCTGTAACTTGGAGGAGGCGTTGGACCGGGAAGAGTGGTGAAAAATTCTGGAGGAGTTCAAGGCTGCAATGTGAGGATGTAGGTGATGGTGAATTTATTTATCTGGAATGCATGTTTACAAGAGATGGAAAAATGGAGAAAGATATCGAAAGAAGGGTTGAAGCTGCAAACAAAATAAACGATGGACTCAAAGTCATCACTACAGTTATGTAGAAATACCTATATATCGACTGAGGCCAATATGACATATCTTCCCTATCTATTGAAGTGAAGCTTTGCGTTGACAGAATAAGGATGAAAGTAGGATAAATGCCGTAAGACTGAGGTCATTAAGAAGAATGTACGGAAAAACAATGAAAGTATTAAAGAATACCTATTGATGAAGTAAGAAAGTCATGCAAGGCGGATGAATGCGTGCTAAATAAAATTAAGAAAGGGTCACTAAGATGGTTTGGTCATATGGAACGAATGGATGAGGGAAGAATGGTTAAAAGCATATTATATAAGTTGTGTGAATGGAGAATGAGGTTGAAGGAGGTGAAGGAGGTGAAGGAAGTAATTGCATAACTAAATTAGTCAATTACTGAAAGGCGCAATCAACGAACGTGCATGTCACGATTTGTGAATGTAGAAGATGTCAGGATATGTCAGGAAACGGCGTGATGATTAGTTAGTTAGCATTTAAGTTGAATGTTTTTTAACATAATTTATATAACCAGAATATGTTACGACGGTTTCCGAATTGTTTTTAAAAACAGTCTCAAACGACGATAAGCTCATTCCATAAGCGTATTAAGAACCTAATTAAGTATTTTAAGTCAAATGCGAAAACCGCGAAAATTCGAGGGAACAAAGTCTTTCGAGGAAATATAATTTAATTCACTTTAGCGTCCTTATCCAAGATGAAGTGGAAATATTCTACTGTTGGTAAATATTTGTAAAGATTTTAATACGAGAAAATCCCAGATTATGCGAGTCTGCTGTATAAAGGAATGGAAATTTTCAGGGATTCTGAAACCGATACAGCCGTATAATATAGAAACTATCAGTTACACAGTGAATTAAAGAGATGAGGATGCTTAATCAATTGCATGCAGACAAGTTTTTTCACTATCAACTGACTTCTTCTTCTTTTTGTCCTGTCACTCCTCCGTGGTGCATCTATCGTATGCCTAATGCCTAACATCATCCCAAGTGAGGCCTGCTGCTTTAACCTCGTCCTGCAGGGCTCTTCTCCAGGTGGGTCTAGGTCTGCCTCGCTTCCTCTTTCCCCCCATAGGGGACCAGTCTAGTGCGCCCTGAGCGATGCAGGCTGGGTTCCGTCTCAGAGTGTGACCGATCCACTGCCATTTGCTTTTAGACACTTGTTTACTAATTGGTTTTTCGCCTGCCATGGTCCAGACATTTGGAACTGTTTGGGGCCAAGAGAACTTTAATATTGAGCGAAGGCACCTATAATTTTAGAAATATGTACCGGTGTAAATTTAATTTTTTTTAAATGTACACACTTATTAAATTTGGCCAGCTAATTGTGTAAATAAGAGAGCAAATATACTCACCGATTCTATTAAGCTGACTCATTAGCTCCCTTGTTATTAACCGAGTTAACTCGCTTATTGCATTTAAAAGGAATCCGGATTGAAATAAAAACTCATAGATGGCAAACAAAAATGGCTTAAGCCGTAGAGACAAGATGTCATGTCTAAGTCAAACTGTCAGAATCACTCAAGATTCAAGTGATGTAAGAGTGGAAATGAATAAATGGCTTAAGAACGATTCGGGCCTCACCGCTTTGCCATTTGACAGGTATAAGTGACAAATGTGCAGATCTTGATAACGACCTAAATCCTATGTCGAGAAAGTAAATGTACAAAACATTTCTTGTAAGTTTTCCACTTCATAATTAAATAAGTTTATTTTTAAATATTTCAAACCACCAAGTAATGGATTCGTATCAAAGTTTAATTAAATATGCATTTATTGGTTCTTGAACAATGGGTGTATGGTAAAACTCCATATTAAATAATTAAAAAGAATTATAACGTCTGTTATCTAAAAGATTTTTTTTTTTTTTTGGGAATGACTCTTATATTATAAATGTATATTTTATCAAATTCAAATTACATTGTATGGGATGAAATGTTTTGTCTTGCTAATGCATTATCAAATGTGATATTTGAAAAAGCCTTACCAAGATGAAATAAGTATTTACCGTGAAATATAATAAAGCTCCTAGAATTTCTTTCGTATTTATATAAAATATTTTTTCATTTTTCTATGAATAATAATAAAAAGTTTGTTTATTAATTTATTTATGTTGTATTATCACGTGGATGGCATGTTGCTTTAGGCATGACAAGGCGAAACATTTTTTTCAAAACAATGTAATATAAATTCGATAAAATATATATTTTTTATTATTATTGCGAATTAAAAAAAGCATTTATAACATAACCTTTATCAATTCAGTTAAGTGAAATAAAGTGTTGTAATATTAAGTGTTGTTATATATTCAAATATGAATCCACAACACAAAGTAAAGGCGAATATAGAAGAAAAATAAACCGCTTTCGCGAGAATATTTGTTTAAAAATAATTTAGCAATGAAACCATCTTCAACCTTTGTATTTTTTTATATTTCATTATTCTATGGAATGAAAAATATGTATTGAATTTCTCCAAGTACAATCTATTTCGCATATTTAAAGTTATTTTGAGAGGTATTCATCATAAACACAATTTTATTTTCCTATCTCATATTACATTCTTCGTTAGAATGTTTCGGTTGGGCTTGGAGCGAATTCAAATGGTTAGAATTCTAAACTACACGTTAGTAACGAGTTATATATTATACATACATTGCCACGTACCTAGTCCTTCCATAAAGCCTGCTATTTGGAGTATATTTAGAAGGGGCGAAAGAAAAAAGTTGACGATTTTTAGAAGTAGGGAAAACCCGCGTAATTTGGGGGTTACTGTACGAGACGAGAATACAAAATCTTGAGAAGGATAAGCGAATCATTAGATAGTGTAGTAAAATTAAATGTCACCCTTAAATGTCTGTAATTATTTTATCTGACTTGAAATGGCGGGAACATTACATCCTAATGCCACATCTAAATATTGTTTATCTATATCTATATTTTAGGTAAACGGAATTTATAGAATATATTTTTAAATCAAAAATTTCCGTAGAAAATCATTCGAAATTAATAATTGAATTCAAACATTCGCATTAGAAGCAACGTGGAAAAAAATAATGCAAAATTACGTTTTATTTGTTAAAAAACAACGTTAGAATGATTTTGAGCCAGATTACTGAAGGGAATGTTCAATATCGTAATATTATAGTAGATATGAAATATAATAATAATATGAAATATAATATATAATATAATAGATATGAAATATAATAAGAAGTGTGCGCGGGAGATGCCTATTGGTGGCGATGAGGTTCGCAACCCATCATACCGCGTCTCCCATGGGGGCGAAAAGAAAAAGATGGACTGCCGCATCGGTTAAAGTGTGGCAGTCCATTATTTCTGCCTACCCCTTCTGGGAGACGGTATGATGGTTAGTTAGTTAGTTAGTTGTGAAATATAATATTATACAATCGTAGACAAACAAACATCTTATTCATTGTAATTGCGTAGATTTTCACGGTTGGCAGCAATATGTTTGTTGTGTTTTTGGGTAACACCGTGTGATAACTCCTTCTCGACCGACGTTTCGGAGATCGTTGCAGTCTCCATCTTCAGGGTAATGAATCATTACCCTGAAGATGGAGGCTACAACGATCTCCGAAACGTCGGTCGAGAAGGAGTTATCACACGGTGTTACCCAAAAACACATCAAACATCTTATTCATTGACGCTAATGATATCCATACACGCATATGACTGGCTCAGAGAGTTTGGTTTAATTTAATTTCAATCCTTATCGTTAACAAAATGCATTTATATCTGCATGGGTGTGTCTTCTACTCGCTATGCTTCGCCTTGTATGGTATCCCGGTATCATTTCGAGAAAGCTCAAGCTCCAAATATTCAACAGTAGCGTTAATTATTGGCCCCAAACAGTGTCAAATGCCGTTCTCTGGACCATGGTAGGCGAAAAGCCAATTAGAGAACAAGTCACTAGACGCAAATGGCAGTGGATCGGTTACACTCTGAGACGGAACCCAGCCTGCATCGCTCAGTGCGTGGTCTCCTATGGGGGAAAGAGAAAGCGAGGCAGGCCTAGAGCCACCTGGAGAAAAGCCCTGCATGACGAGGTTAAGGCTGCAGGCCTCACTTGGGATGATGTTAGGCATCAAGCATGCAGTGGAGAAGGTTCCTTGAGGCCCTATGCACCACGGAGGTGTGACAGGAAAAAAATAAGAAGAAGAAGTGTGTATTCTGAGGATACGTCTAGGCAAACAACTTATCGCATACGTTAAGATATAATAGCTCGATAAATTAAATAATTCAGCACATGTTTTCTAATATTACATAAAACCTTGTATTCGTTTTAATACAAGTGTAAATCTCATAACAAAAATCAAGAACTCATTAACTCACAGTGTACATTAAACAAACTGTCAACTCGTCGGCAGTTGACAGTAACATGGTGAGATGACGCGATAGTAACGAAGAATCCTTCAACCAGCGCTCGTCAAATAACAGAGTTATTCAGTCTTTCGGTTCTAAGAAATACAGAGTGTAATTTAGACTCCCGTTGTGTTCTTGTTTAACGATCAATGGCCCACTATAAGCTTTGAAAAAGTAGTTTTAAAAACTAGCGTTTTTAAAACTACTTTTGCTTCGTGTTACTTAAAAGTTCCCCGAAGTCTTCACTAAAATTATGAAAGTTTTATTTAAACATTTTAAGTTGTAAAAATGTTAACCATTGCCATTTAAGATTTGCGTTACATGCAAACTTTTTTAACTTTTCCAAGAGAATTGTACTTCACTGTACTTAATATTTTTAATATTTAAGGTGGAGGGCTTAAAAATTATGACGTACAAATTAATGCGTAGCATAAATCTTCAGTAGTTCATTTACAATCGTATTGGATTATATTTACCCCAATCTAACGATAGCTTTTGTATATTTTGTTTACTATATGACAAAGTTTTGTTGTCACGTCAGAGGTGACTTACGTCAGTTAAGGGCTAATAATATTATTTTGTGTTTTATATTATTTTGGCACTTTTAGCTTATTGTATCATATTGATTGAAATTAAAATTTACACAAAGATAATTATGAATTCAATCCAACTGATAATCATTTATTTCTCTTTTTCTTTTTTTTATACACTTTGTTTATACAACAATTACATTTAAAAAAAATATATAGACAGGTTTTCGACAACCAGTCCTTCTTCGGTGATACATATTTAAAATATTATTAATATTTTTTATGAATGTATACTTATACTTGTACACGAATCCTGGATTTTCACCCATGGTGGGTGATTAATTCATGAAATTTAATTGTATCTCAATAGAGACGTCTCTTTTGAGATACAATTAAATTTCATGAATTAATCACCCACCATGGGTGAAAATCCAGGATTCGTCTACAAGTATAAATATACATTCACAAAAAATATTTGTAATCATTCTGGTCAATTCTTTGGCATATAAATAGGAATGATACTCCAGGCAGCTTCTAAACAATGCGCTAATAGCGATAGCCTTCACATTGTGTTAATAAAGTAGTTTGCTAAATGCTAAAAATCAATCTCCATAGATGGCGTTCGTGGGTGGATTGTATAGGTTGATCATAAAAAGATTAACATGTGTAATCAAATCTACATAGATGGCCAATTGAAACTGACATGTGAAGATAAGTATAGATTTGGAGCATATATACTCGTACAATATCCAAAAATTTGGCATGCATGATCATAAACAAATGTGGAATAGGGAATGTTGTAATTACATAAAGCGTGCGCTTAACCCAACCAATGACAGGTCATAAGTCCTGTAAACACCTTGATCAACCATATTCAGTTTTTAGTTTGCGTCTTCGTCTCTATTTAGATACAATTAAAATATTTTTGTTTATTATTGATAATTATTTGTTCCAGTTTGATATAAAAAGATAACAGATAAACATCTTAACAAAAAAACTAGAAAAATAAAATTAAAAAAACTTGCAGTTGATATTTTTTATAAGTAAAGACCATTTTCTGCGCCAAGATTTTATCTAAAAGGGCCAACTTAGAAGAAATAGAGGTCGAGAGAGGCCATTGAAAGTTTAACCCAACAAATAATAGCGAGAACTAACTTTTCCTCCAAATTAGAAACAAAAAGAAGGTGACTGAAATGGGTCTTTGGGGAGATCCACGCAGGCGAGGATTTCCTCCATAAACAAAAAAAAATATTATGTTGACACCTGAAATTACCCCTCATAAGTCTTTTTTTATACAAATAATTTCTAGAACTTTAAAAACGCTTTAAAATAGTCACAATTTATTTAGCAGGATTTAAAAACGCAAAATTCATACTCAACTTCTTCATTCCGTTATTGACTTGTTAAAGTTTTCCCGTGAAACTAAATATCTTTTATTTGAGCTTTCAGCGAGGGTGAATACAAATGGAACAACTTCACAGGTCCTCTAGTGTTTCCCCGAGAGCGAGTGGTAGGAAATATTACAAAGCTGTTAAATCAACGCCTTAAAAGTCTTACAGTGTATCGAGAAAGCTTCCGTGCTGTCAAATAAATTTATCTAACTCTGAAGGATGTGCGTTTTGTGGTGAGAATTCCAAATCACCTGCCGAAAGGTGGAAGATTTATAAGGATTGAATGGAAAAAAGGTTTTATTTTAAATAACCGCAATGTTTACTACATTTAATATTTCTTCTTCTTCTTCTTCATGTGTCTTGCTGGGTTCTCCCCGACGTTAAATATCATTTGGGAGAAAGTTTTTCTGTCCTTGACGGTGCGAAACAGCTTCCCCACAGTTCTGACGCCGCGCGCCGGTCCATTCCCGGATGCTTCGAAGCCAGGAGAGCTGTCTTCTGCCGACCCCTCTGCAGCCCTCGATCTTCCTCTTCATGATGAGCTGAAGCACGGTGTACTTATTGTCTCTCAACATGGCCAAAATATAATATTTTACGGAGCTTTACAGTGGTGAACAGTTCTCTTTTTGCACAGGCTCTACGTAATACATTAGTGTTTGTTATCATATCGGTCCAAGATATTCTTAACATTCTACGGTGGATCCACATTTCAAACGCTTCAAAGCGGTTTATTATATTAACTTTAAGAGTCACGCCTCTGCACCGAAAAGTAAGACCGACCACACGTAACATTTAACCATTCTTTGTCTCAGCTTTAGGTTTATAATGTCGTCACAAATAAGATTTTTCATTTTATTCAAATCTGTTTAATCGACATATTTCATTTAATTGTAATACGTCAGTGACTTTTTGTATATAGGATGTATTTTTCGGCAAATAAGCGTTTTGTTTCTCAACAAAGTCTACTTTTAGCTCGATACGTTTTGTCCAGCGTTTTTCCAATCTTTTTTTCCTTCCAAAAAAAATATTTTTCTCAAGGCCCTCAAAATTGGCATTTTTTCAGTGATGAACTCTTCATTCGACCCAAATCTCTTACCGCCCAGTCATTTCTTCAGGTTTGGAAACAGAAAATAGTCGCAAAGGGGTAAATCTAGAGGATATGCCAGACGGGGTAGCAGTGCGTAGCCTAATTTATGGATTTTTGCCATGGTGACTACACACGTGTGTACCCGTGCATTGTCTTGATTGAACAGCACTTTTTCTTCTTCAAATCTGGTCGTTTCTGCTTCAAATCAATATCGAATATATCCAAAAGCTCTGAATAATATTCGCCGGTGATCGTTTTACCATTTTCAGGGTAATCGTGTTGGCCGACAGACCCACCTTGGCCTTCTTTGGTGCACGTTCACCCGGAGAAACCCACTGTCTTGAATTTTCCTTAGTCTATAGTGTAGTATAATGGATCCATGTTTCGTCTACGATAATGAATTGGCGAAAAAACTCGTTCCGATTGCGTGTGAGCATCGCCAAACACTCCTTTGAAGTGGTCACACGGTAGCGCATATGGCTTTTTCATGTCCAAATATGCATGTAAAATGTGATGTACCCGCTCAGTTGAGATGCCTACAGCCTCAACCATCTCACGCACTTTCATTCTTTGATCGTCCAATACCATTTCATGGATTTTATCGAAGATTTCTGGCGTAATGACCTCTTTTGAGCGACCTGAACGTTCGGCGTCTCTTGTGCTGGTACGACCACAACGTAACTCAGTAAGCTACTTCTTAACCATTGAAATTGATGTTGCAGAGTCCACATAGTATTTATCAAGCCTTTTCTTGGTTTCGGTGATGGGTTTTTTTCGCAAAAATTAATTCTTAATCAACACACGAAATTAACTTTTTCCATTTTCGTTACAATTCACCAGATTGTTTGCTTTCAATGGCTGTCAACTACGAACAAAATGGCGCAGCCTTCTCAAAATTGTACAGTAGTCTATTCACAGATGGTAGTTGACGGGAGCAGTGTTACATTCAAAGTTACTGCGCGGGAAATTCAAAAAGTCACTGACTTATCAAACTGCCCTCGTAACAAGAAATGCATCCTTTACTTTGTTTCTAACACTGTATGATGGTTTATAACTCATATTTTACATTTCATTCTTTATATCAAGCAAGTTGGATGAAGTATTGTTTTCAATGTATGGCGGTGTTGCAAATAAAAATAATAAGTTAAGCAGATCTTATTTGATCCATGTTGTGTATGAATTTTACAGTGAAAATGTTATTTCTTATAAATTTAATGCTTAAATCGACATCATTAAAATATAAAATTTACTCATGTTATATTTACCATATCGTAGCTATCTGTAGCGTTAGGTTGTCTCCAAGCTCTTCGGCCACAGGGAAAACGTTGCTTGAATTCCCTTTTGAACTTTTCCTGTGGACAAATAAAATAGTTTGAAATGCTATTGAAGTAAAATTTACTTTTTGAAGCAAGCCTTGATCTATTTTTCAATTAATTGCGTTATAAAATATTTTCTGAAAATAAAACCTAGAGGAACACATATTTTTGAATATTTCACATTGAGTTTATAGGGACAAATATTATGTATACATTATATAATATAACTAGCTGACCCGACGAACTTCGTACCGCCTCAGAATCAATAAATGTTGTGTTAACTTATAAGCTAAATTTAATTCACCTTTTTATTGAATTACAATTAATACTTAAAATGAATTAAGTTCATGAAATGTGCAAAAGTCAAAATTAAAAATATGAATTACAATGGAATATAATTCACGTGGAAGCCTGCATTAATACCTACTTAAAATGAATTATAAATTGTTAATTAAAAACTTTGTTTTATGTATCACAATTGTGTTTTTATTTTTTCGCGACAATATATTCAACCAAAGTGGAATCTACCAGATTAATTGTGAGGATTGTGATGCCGTGTATATTGGAAAGACGGGTCGATCATTTTGAAGAGGTTATATGAACACAACATTTAATACAAAAACAGAATCATTGTGTGAATTTTGACCATCATTTCAATTCCAAAAACACATTTTTTTTGGATATAACAAACAATTTAAAAAAAAATTGATAAATTAGAAAATTTAGAAATTTTTAAAGCAAAGGCACGTGAATTGAATGTTATAAATAACCAAATTCCAGCTTATTCCCCCTTAGTATATATGTAGTACATTAAAAACTTTTCCTTTATACAATCTACCAAAAAATATTAATACTACCTTCCATTTTTGTCCCTTTCTTACTAATGTAATCTGCTTCCTTATAATGTTTATCGTCTTTAATATATTATGATTCATCGTTTTTGACTCTATATTATGTATGATTGTTCCTTCTAATTACTGTTTGAATTATTATTATGATTATTATCATTCTTATTATTTTATTATTATAAATAAATGAATTTCATACAACAACACAACAACAACAACAAACCATCACGCCGTTTCTCCGCAGGGGTAGGCAGAGAATGGACCGCCACACGACTCTATCCTGGCACACCTCTCTAGCTTCCTCCACATTCATACATCGAGTCATACACGCACGTCGATTCTTCCGGCTTCTGACATGACCAACCTTTAATATTTGATTAATTTGGACATGCCATGTTTTTCTCGGTCTACCTCGACTCCTTACTCCATTTACATCGTTAACGTATACTTTTTTAACCATTCTTTCTTCACCCATGCGCTCCACATGTCCGAACCAACACAACGAACCATTCATAATTTTGTTCATAATACCTTCTTTCGCTCTACATTCCTTCCTAATATCAGCATTTGAGATTCTGTCATACATCGTTCTACCACACATACGTCTTAGGGACCTCATCTCTACCGCATTTATTCTGCTCTCATCTTTCTTCTGTCAGTTCCATGCTTCGCTTCCATACATAGGAGTTGGGACCAGAACTCCATTGTGAACGGCCATTTTCGCTTTCATTGATAAATTCTTGTTTCCAATAACTACTTTTAAAGCTCCATTCACTTTGTTACCCGCACCAACCCTTTTTTCAACATCACTGAACATGCTACCTAAATACACAAATTCCCTCACCTGTTCCAAGTTCTCTTCATTTACACTTATATTACAAACTGTCATTTGCTCTTCCCTTTCAAAAACTAACACCTTTGACTTTCCGACATTCATCAAAACACGTTAAAACAATTAAATAGCAGACAACATAATTTTGAATAAGTGTGATCCATCAATGAACTCCGTTTTCATCATTAGCATCATCATATTCATCATTTGAAGAGTTTGATGATTCAGTGTCCCTATCAATTGAAAAAAGAAATTCCTCGTCTTCATCTAGCCAAATATTTCGTTTATTAAGTACTCGCGGCTGAATTTCCTATGGTAACAATTCTCTGGACCGAATGTACACAGATACACCTATAAAATCAATACAAAATATACAATACGTATTTTTATTATTATTCACTAATCATAAATCGGTTATTTAATCTCCACGGAACACTCATCTGTCATCTTTTTCGAATGGTATTAATGGCGCAAATATTCTCTGCTCTCCTTCACAAAAGGGGTTTAACTTTTAGAATAGTCTCTCTGATACTGATTTTTATAACTTTGGGCATTGTTAATCTAAAATTAATAAAGAAAACCAAAAATCCCGGTGACGATTAAAAAATAACCTCAAATCTTTCACATTGAGTATTGACATCTGGCATCAACAATACGCCACCTACGGGCGTTTTCGAAACTAAATGGAAGCCATGATGTTTTTTGTACTTTGTCTCAGAAGTCAAATATAGTCAAATTTACGACAAATATAATTAATTTTAAATCATTTAAGTGATTTTTTCAAATGTTATAATGATTATTCTGTTATCCGGAACGGAGACAAATCCAGCAAATATAAGATCTTCAAAATTGGTCCAGCCGTTCTCGAGTTATAAATGGTGTAACTAACACGATTTTTGACTTTGTTTTATATATATAGATTTGAAATTAGTACTTATAACATTTTTTAAAATACAAATTTCATGACGATATTTTATGAATTAAAACACTGTTTTTTCCACTTTTGAGTTTATTTTTCTCGACACGTTTCGATTCGACAAATTTCATAATAATAATAATAATAATATGCTAACTTTTAAAGCGCCGTTTTTGTGATGTAATCACCTCAAGGGCGCATTAAGACGTGTTTTAAATCTTAAAAATCTAAATGTGACCGCTTAAAAACCGATCGGTTTGAAAGTATAGTAGAACAAAGTATAAATGTTTAAATTGGGTATGAAATATGAAAAAGATGGGTTTTCAATTTAGATCTGAAATCTGTCGGATCATTTATGCATCTAAGGTGTGAAGGGAGATTGTTCCAAGCTGATGGACTGGCTACCGCGAACGCTCGATCCCCAAAATTCGTACTGGGGCAACGCTTCGGCTCAACTAATCTTCCTATTGCTGAGGAGTTCGCCGAGCGAAGTGTGGATTTCCGTGAATTTAGGCTGTCCGTTATACAGAGTTCAGATATATAACTTGGTGCCATTCCATGTAGCGCTTTGAAGACTGTCCAGCAGAGTTTATACTGGATTCTTTCTGGACTTTTAAGCCAGTGAAGTTCTTTGAGATGTTGTGTTATATGAGACTTTTTTGGAATGCCTTTAATGAGCCTTGCTGCTGCATTGAACGCAGATTGAAGTTTGTTTATTTGTTGTTTTGGAATGTTTGCATAAATTCCATTACAATAATCAAGTCGTGACACAACGAAGAAATTTACAAGAGTTTTGAAAGTGTCATGGGGAATACTCCTTTTGACGGATTTTAATCGTCTTAGGTGGAAGAAACTAGCGCTGACCGTGTTATTAATTTGGGATTTTAGAGACAGATTTGCGTCAAGATAAACACCAAGAAGCTTTGTGGAGTTTTTGGGAACGATATCATTGTCAGCTGTTGAAATTGAGGAATGATCGATAAGATGTTGCGCTTTGCGGAAGAAGTCCAGAGAAATTCCGTTTTGGATGGATTTAGTTTAAGTTTGTTTGATGCCATCCATCTGGATATGGCATCAATGCAGTTGACAGTTGTTGACGTAAGATGTTTGGTGTCATCAGGGTTGCAGAAAAAATAAAGTTGCTGATCATCAGCATAGCAATGTGAGAGGAGGCCAAAGGAATCTATTATTTTGGCAACGTCATTTGTAAACATGATAAATAAAAGGGGTCCTAAAACAGAGCCTTGTGGCACACCAGAATACAACACAGAATTATATAAGCTTATTGAAATCACAAGTTCTACTTTTTTTATATAAAATTTTTAATGGAATCTTATCTGAAACAATTGAGGCATACGTTTTTAAATTGTCTACGGAAATCACAATAATAAAGCTAAAACCGTATGTTCGAGGAATTTTCATTGGAATAAAACAACACTTAAATAAACAAAAAGAACAATATTTCAGGGTGAATTGTTTCTAACATGTACCTTCGTACCCCGTTTTATTACTTTTCGCTTGTAGCGCGGCCCCACATCTATAAAAGCGACCCAAACCGCAGTTAGTCCTTGGCGAAATGTAATGAAAATTTATTGTTTAACATATTACTGGTCTGGTTTTTCAATTGCCACGTCTTCGTAAAAGCAAATAATAATAGTGTTTGATGGAAATGCTATACACAAAAAAATTACTTATTCAAAAAGCTAAAACAAAGATATATAAATATCGAGGGCTAACCGGCTAACTTTGAATAACTTTCAGAAATTGATTTTTTTTTTATATTAAGAAGATATTAAAAATGATCAAATAAACCATCCTTTTCTTTTTCTTCTTCTTTTAATAGATCTGACGATCTGTGACACAGAAATCATATCTCGTCGGATGATGAGATCCAGCTGTCCCTCCATCTCTTAGGCGGTCTTCCAGGTGGACGGTGTCCGGAAGGGATTTCATAAGCGGCTGTATATGCGAGTCTGTCACCATCCATTCGGGCTACATGGTCCCTCCAGTATCTTCTTCTGGATCTACTCCACTGAACGATATCCTCTATTTCGCAGGTTTTTTTTATGTCTGCGTTGCGGACACGATCTCGGAGGGTTTTTCCAGTAATTGATCTTAGGACCTTCATCTCCGATGTTCTTAGTAGTCCCTTGGTTCGCACAGTGTTAGCCCGCGTCTCTACAGCGTACGTCATGATATACAAATAAACCTAATCCAATCAAATCAAATTTAGTTTATATGCTCAAAAGATATTACAAACAGCAAAAATGTTTCAGACATATATTGAGTACAGGTAAAATATTATATACATACAACATAATACCAGGAACGCATTAGAGATGGTTCGACATTAGGAAGGCAAAATACTTTCTAAAGTCAAGGGTATTTGTCCACTGAACGTAGAATACCTCCACTTATATGAAAGACGTCGTTCTCCGAGGAGACCGCGTCAAACTAAACTTAAACATATCTTCAAGTCCAATATTTAATTTGTTCCCCTGTTTCATGGATCTAATAAATTACAATTAACCCTACCCTAAGACTTAATTCCTTCCTAAGGGAAGGACCCTTTCTCCTTTTTATTTGGTATAGGTATAAGTAAAGATTTTGTTTTTTAATACTGTAAAATTTCTACACTTGTGTATTGTAAAATTACTGTAAAATTTCTACACATGTCTGTTTCCCGAAACATGTTTGTGAAAAGTGCCAAAAAGAGTTATGAAAATAAAATATTTTCAAAAAGTAATTCAAATCTGAATCCACAACATGAAGTGTCAGTGAATATAGAAGAAATATTTCGAATTACTATGAAAAAAATATATATTTACGAATACGATAGAAATGCCATATAATGATATTGAATAAACTGTTACTTTTTTATTACATTATTTCAATTGAAATATTTATTCAAATAAGAGGAAAATACATTCTGATTGTTTATATTCTTAAATATCATATAAATACACTCTTAATTTGTCAAAATCAACTTTATGTTCAACTAAAAAAAATCAACTTTATGTTCCTCCCATACAAAACGCCAATTTCATATGTAAGGACCTAATATTAAATTTTCAAAATTCAGAATTATTATTTATAAATAAAGAAAAAACTGCTGTTAATTTTTATCAGAAAAGGTAAAATACCAGACTTTGGAATGGTTAGAGTAGTTAATATTCATAAAAAGTTATTCATAAGAAGTCACTTGATGACAATAAAATGCACATTTTTAGACGACTGGTAGAGTGAAAATACGGGACCTGGATACAACGCGTGGTTATACAATCGTGTGTTTACACGGGATACAATGCGTTCAGGTTATTATAGTACATCGTTAGATCCGTAATTATACCTTTTGTCATCAGCTCTGCTGCTACTGACACACCCAATTATTTTCAATCGGGTTGACATTTTCTGATATGTTTTGCAGATAATATATATAATAATACTACTCTCATCCATCTTATGTACACAGTGATGCTCATCGAGATTCTATTACGAACCCAAATCAAATTGTTTGCATATTATATCACTATTCTACTGTATGGCTGCGAAACCTGGACTCTGAAAGTGAATGTTGGAAGCGTTCGAGATGTGGATATACCGCAGAATGTTTCGTGTACCGTGGACCGATAGGGTCAGTAATGCAGACGTACTGCAAAGAGGCAGAGATAATAGAGAGTTGTTGTCAAGTGTGAAAATTAGAAAGGTCTCATATTTGGGTCATGTGCTAAGGGTAGAACCATCTCCTTCGACTGATATTAATGGGTAAAGTGGAGGGATGTTGGGGGTTTGTAGAAGGCTGATGTCCTGGCTGCAGAAGAGTGGACAGGAATAACAAGAGTTCAGAACATGTTCCAAGTGGCGCAGGATAGAAATGCCTTTGTTGTAGTGATTGCATACGTTGGGGAGACTTGACACGGCACCGAAAGAAGAAGATTATATCAAGATTTGAAACAAAGTATATTTTTATGAGTTAAATTTTGCAGCCATATTATAATATTTCAAATGTATATGTATATATACAAATATTTCTTTTTGGCTTTTCAGATGTTGTTTAATATTATGGATATTTTGGATACTATAATTTTTAATGTGGCGATGAGGTTCGCAACCCATCACACCGCGTCTCCCGCGGGGCGAAAAGAGTAAGATGGAGTGCCGCATCAGTAAAAGTGTGACAGTCCATTCTTTCTGCCTATCCTTTCGGGGAGACGGCATGATGGTTAGTTAGTTAGTTAGTTAATTTTTAAAAGTAAAGTGATATGTATATTTATTGTAACAAACACAACGATTGATAGTTGATATTGTTAACAATATTAACAAGCGACAATAAATAAACTACAACGTAGAATGAATTTTCGCTACTCAGATAAATCAATGTTAACAAGCTTTACAAAGAAAGAAATTTCAACTCACCGAAAAATAAGAGCCTAGAGACAAAATTCTATCACGTGTATTCCTGAGAAGATACGTTATTCAAAAAGCCTTAAAAATATACAGAACATCATTAAAATTAAAAATAAAGAATATTTATTAAAAATATGATATTTAGGCTTTAACATTGCGAAATTCTGTTCTTTTTTTATACGAATTACAATACTTTTTTAATATTGTTTCATATTAGTGAAAGTAAGTTCAGAAGACAAATTACTCTTGACATTAGAGAGTATCTTATCTGCCTAATGTCGTACCATCTCTCATGCGTTCCTGGTATTTTTACCTGAATACTGTTAGTAACGTCTGTTTACACAATAAACTAATTTGATTTTATTTGAATACTGTTTTCTTTTATCAACGTGTTACCATTATATTGCCATAATTAGCAAATCAATACATACATAATTTAAAACTTTGAAACAAGTCTAGAAATATAAACACAAAAGTTTAGTTTTATTTTTTAAACTACCATCCAATTTCACTCACATCAGAATTTTGTCAAGGAAATGTTTTGCATATGACCTTTTACTAAGAATCAAACAAGGAATTCACCAAAAGTAAATTTCGGTGATTAAAAAAAACATTTCGGTAAGAGAAACCGAAAAAATAATTCTACATTTTTTTTATGAATGTATTCACTTTATTGGTAAATACGTATTAATAGAAGGATGTTCATGTCAGATTTTCTATACAATTGCGTAAATGAGTTATTTTAATTTGATTTTCACCCAAAACTAAAATAAATTTATTTTTATTATACAGGACATATTCTGATATCAAAAACAAATATAACATTTATTTAAAACTTAATGATATAATATTTCTGAGAAATGTTTATATTTTATACATAATATATATACACATTTTTCTGTTTTACATGCGTTTGAATACAATATATTTTTCTGAATATGGTAAATCTATAAGCAAGGCAAACAGGAAAAATCGCTGTGAAAGGGAAGAGAAAACCCAGGTATAGTCACATATATGTGAAGTAGAGTCATATAAATAATGGAGGCCTTATCCGTTCCAGAGCTGTACAATAAAAGAGATTACCTGGATTTATCGCTCAATTTTTTCAGTACAGTACATTTGTAAAGACTAAACCAAGATTTTCCCTAGTTTTAAAGCAAAATTTTATTCTACTTCTTCTTCGATGGCCCTACATCTCACATTGAACCTTGGTCTCCGTTAATCCTCGCATCGAACTCCTCGTTTTCTGCTGTAACCCTCCAACTTGACACACACAGAATTTTTTTCCGCATCTCTCCAAAATCATTCATGAACATTAACTTAAAATATTAACTGTTAATAGCATATTCCTGATTTAATTTTTATCCACAAAGCACAAAATTATTTAAAATCAAATCCTTAAACACATTACGCGTAAAAACGTAAAACGATAGTTAATAAAAAAAAATGACTTTTCCTTAAAATAAATAAAACACTCGTATCAACATAAGTGTCATTAAAAACAGTAGCAAAATTACTTTTACACGTGTCAGTTAACCTGTCTTTTTATTTTTATTTTCACCCATCAATTGAATTTTTGGGCCATTTGAGCAAGCAAACGACCTGATTTCACTCTTAATGTCTTGCCATTTTTGTTTAAACAGTTCTCATTTTCATTTTGATTTGTATTCGCGATCTAAATCAATAAGGGAGCAAGGGAAATCGCTTCAAATCACGACTGACGCCAGCCTTTAGTATTGTAAACTATTTTTAGAATATTATCAACGAAAATTCGTCTTATAGGTAACATCGTCACTTATAATCAACAAAAATCTAACATTGCAATGTATAGCCTTAAATAATTTTAAACCTTAAAACTTGAATTAAGAATTTATTTAAATTGTTCATGAACAATGATGTAAAACACCATATTAAATAATTAATACGAACAAAATGTCTGTTATCTAGAAATTCATCTGATAATGTATTAGAACATGTTATTCACATAAATTTTAGCAAAACTTCTAGAAAACAGACGTTTTCATTCGAAATCATTTAAAAAAAATTAAAGATGATTAAATGTCAGTAAAATATTATTTTTGGAAATTTCAGGAATTTCACATCTAAGATCTTTCTTTATCTATTAAAGGGATCGTCAAAGCTCTACAAAAACATATCAAATAATATTTTCATCCGAATCTTGATAGTTTGAATAATAATAGAAAAAAAAATTCCTCGCGTCAAGTTTTCTCGCAGATTTTTTTCAATTTCTTTTCACCTCTGACATATGATGTACGTATTTGAGAAGCATCCCTTAAAGTAGCTTTACTTTTCATGTCAAAAGTATTTTCTTATTTGCAATATCGAATAGTGGATGAATGAGATTAATCTTATCTTAACATTCACGTTTTTTTCTAATATCCAAATAGAATATAATATAATACATATATGTATTCTTGTTATTTTTAGCATAAAAATTCAAGCAAATTTAAATAGAGCGAATGCAGTGCGAATAAAAGTGATATAAACAAAAAAAATTAATGGATCTTTCAGATGATCTGGATACATAGATATAATGAACAAAGTAAGAAAAAAATTAATACGAATAATAACAGCTCTTTTCTAGAAGTAATATTATATTTTATGAGAATGAAATGTTTCGCCTTGCTGAATATTCAATAAACATACCTACCCTAGATCCAAATAACGTACCATTTCCGCTACACATTCATAATAAAGAGCTCAACCTATTGAAATAATTAGAAATTAATAAGCATAACAAAAACCCTTATTTAACTTTAATCAATAAACAAACTAAGATATAATCATCCCCATTCCTTAATGTAGTTCCGATATGTAATTAGATTCAAAGAACTCTTGATTCTGCATTGTATTTTTTTCACAATTCAGAGCAGGAGAGAAGAATACATCAATTGAGTCTACGCAAACAGGATTGTGATTTTATTTTATATGTAATACTCAGAATCATAAGTCACCTTGAAATATGTAAAATTATTTGTAAACAATTTATAAAAAGTTGTTTTCATAGAAACTCTTTATTTCGTCCTACCTCAAATAACTTATTTTTGATTTAT
Organism: Lepidostoma basale; assembly: GCA_022606425.2. NCBI lineage: Eukaryota > Metazoa > Arthropoda > Insecta > Trichoptera > Lepidostomatidae > Lepidostoma > Lepidostoma basale. The sequence continues at coordinate 83,250 of JAHDVF020000127.1, read as the reverse complement.
ATAATATCATTTAGTATCCCCTAACTATGTAATCATTGTCATAAAATCTTTAACGAGTTCTAAGAAACAGTTTCCAATATTACTGGACCTACCCAAATAATTATTTGTTTAAAAATGTATAAAGTCACATCAATTCTCGTTAATTACCTTATCCTGCTCTATTTACTAGTGTGAATAAACTGCAACGAGATGAAGTTTCGTCACATTCGATAATGCGTCATTCCCGTAAAATATAATAAAACTTCTAGAAAACTAACGTTTTTATTCGTATTAATTAGGATTAGTTATTTCTTGTAACTAACTCGTTTTTCTATGGATGGTGGATTCTTAAAAAATGCATTGCACACTGAAATACTTTTGAACAATAAAATTGCGTAGCGAGAAATAATTTTTATATAATTTTAATTTGAGAAAAGATACCAACTTTCAACATAAAGTAATAAGTCCCCGTCATATTATGTTCCCTAAAGTCACTAAGTAAATCCTCCATAAATCCTAAAAATAAAAATTCAAACTAAAAATACCTTACTACGGAAATTTTTATTCAAAGCTAGCACAATCGAATAAAATATTGTAGTTTTCCATTCTCCTACTACCAAGTCTAAAAATGTAAAAAAAGTTTTGTCCCAAAATAGATCTAGGTGTACGGACCATAATTCCATAATTTACATCTCCTTTTTGGGCATTGTGTCGATGAAATATGAAATTATTTGCAAAAGAAATGTTTTCCGAATAACATTTCTTAAATCGCGTTTTCTGATTTTTACGATTTTCATGATATAAGAGATCTTGTTTATCGCATTTGAGCAAAAATAGGAGCTGAACATATTGGAATGATAAAATATCGGATTACGCCAATAAGATCGAAAATATGAATTCTATCGAATAAAATTCATGTATTTCGACAATATGGAATACTTATATTCGTTTGCAAGCTCTATATAGGAGATTTGCAAAGATGTTTTAGAAGCACTATATAATATTTAGTATAGGGATAACATAAGAATAACGGCAAAAATCTAATTGGTAGTCATTTATTTTATATGGAACAATATTGTTAAGCTGCGTATTAAATATTGATAAAAATAATTTGTTTAATACAAATTATATTATATTTAATGGGAGTGGTATGTTTTGCCTTGATAAAACATTGGTAAAACAACGCATGTCACTCCCATAAAATATGTATTGTAGTATTTTCATACGATTATTTTTCATTTACTAAGTTGTATGGGAAGATTAAATCAGGTATTTATTGATTTTTATGTTTTTATCATAATTTCTAATACCTATTAAATTTATAATGTTTTGAAGCCCGCCTGTGCCCGCGATATCAAATCACATATTTTTAAGCCCGCCTGCTAAAAGAGCATTATTTTAATGTTATAAGATTATTCTATGTATAGCATTAAAATGTTTTCATATTTCATATGTTTTGTTCTATGATAAATTAAAACGAAGTATTTGTTTAATTCTTGTATTTTTTAATGTGAATATTTTCTTTTGGCTTTTGTTTTTTTTTAATTCTTGGCTATTAAAAAACGTCCATAATAAGTTTTTACATACGAGTATATCAGTAACGTATTTTATATTAATCAAGTATCATTGTTAAAAGTCATTTCAGGAACATTGAATTTCGATAACATTTTGTTCACTTAATTTAATTATCAAACATGCTTCGGGCCACAGACGCCCTCTTCAGTGTAAAGTATTTTAACATAACTAAAATCTCCCACTTAAAATCCATCACGTAATGTTATGTTTAAACAATTTAATAACAATTCATGATGATATCATAACATCAAAATAATACGTTCGTTTGGAAGATATTCACAGATATAGAATGACCTTTGCTGATAATATAAAATATGCATAATTTATATATAAAAATATGTATTATTAACATTTAACTTACATTGTAAATTCCATAAATGAAGGGGTTGTAGCAAGAATTACTCATTGCCAGCCAATCACAGCAGAAAAATATGATGTTTATATAGCGGTACCTGAAAATGAAAATACTGTTTAATGAAGTAAAGAAAACGGTATAAATTTAACTAAACAATCAAATTACTTCACATTATATTTGGATAGAACCGTTACCCCTAGCACCTTTTGCAAAGGACACTTTGAAGATAACCCACGCAGAAGTTGGGTTAATTATTTGTTACGCGTCAGCTACAGAAGGCAATCAAGAAACATTAACAACGAACTAAAACCAAGAAATTTGTATGTTATATTTATTTAAATTTGAAAGACTTCGTGTAAAAAGTGTAAATGAGATGATTTTGCATTCAACAAAATTATACTGATAATTGAAATTATTATTATTCTTATTTGTATACAACGGGTCGTTCGAACCCAATAACTATATTAAATTTGTTTTTAGCTGTCATATTGATTCTCTTGACATGTGATAGGAAGCTAATCTATCAACAATCATTCTGCCATCACCGGGAATCGAATTCGGGATTTTCGGTATGGCAGTCAGAGCTCTTACCACTCTGCCATGAAGGTCGTCAATTTCTTGATAGAAGCTAATTGTCAAATAAATATACAAGTATGTTTTTAAATACATTGAGATGAAGCTCCTACGACGTATGTGTGGTAGAACGATGTACGAGAGAATTTCAAATGCTGATATAAGAAAGAAATATAGAACGGAAGAAGGTTTTATGAACAAAATTATGAAAAGATTGCAGCGTTGGTTCGCATATATGGAGAGTATGGATGGAGAAAGAATGGTTAAGAAACTATACTTTAACGAAATAAGTGGAGTACAGACTCAAGGAAGACCGAGGAAAACATTGTATGACCAAAGAAATCAAATTTTAAAGATTGGTGATGTTAGAAGTTAGAAGAATCGACGTGCGTGTATGACTCGTTGTATGAATGTGGTGGAAACTAGAGAGGTGTGTCAGGATATAGTATTGTGGCGGTTCATTCTCTCTACCTACCCCTACTGTTGTTTGTAAATAATAATAATTATAATATTATAATATGCTAACTTTTAAAGCGCCGTTTTTGTGATGTAATCACCTCAAGGGCGCATTAAGACGTGTTTTAAATCTAAAAAAAGAATTTGTTGTTGTTGTTGTTACGTTTTTTTTTAAAGGAACAACAACAACATTAAGAGTCAATTTTTTTTCCTGTCTCTGAAATGGTATATTACGTTGAATTACAATCATTGAAAATAATATGAATTAATACTACAAATCTATCGATTGAACCAATTCTGTCAAATGTTTTTTCCCACTTATCATATCATTTCGATGACAGATTAAGTTAGCACGTACAAAATATGAACAGAATTATCAAAATTATAACATATATCGCAAGCTTAATAGTAAACTGACCGATTATGGTTTAGGTCACAATTGAGTTACTATCAGACAGAGGCTTGTGTTAACGCTATCCATCTATGTTTCACAATGTTAACGCTATCCATTCGTAGTACGATAATCGTTCACAATGTTAACGCTGTCTATTCGTAGGTGTTTTTCGACTGTTTTTATTAAAACACCGACTCATGTCAGATTGAGCAAATCTTGCTTTTTTGAGTTAAGCCAGTGTTCTATTAAGCGTACGATATGTTGACTTTTTTTTTTAAATCTCCAAAATTATAATTTTACGTAAACGAAATAATATAAAACCTTGAAATATAACAATAAATCCAGTTATTCATATGAAGGAACACGGCAAATATACAAATATTTATCTTTTTATTTTACATAGAGCGCGAATTTAGGACATAGTTTTATTGGAGTTAAGGTACATAATACTGTGTACGTGATGGCCGCCAGACTACGTACGAGCAGGCATTTCTCTCTCCCCGAGTGCCCACAATAGCGAAGCGTACAACGCGGTGTTATAATAGATTTTTGTGGACGTAAAATTTTTAATACAACGTCCCGTCAGCTTTAAACATTTAGTCCCAATTTATTTTATATATTTTATGATTTCCTGACTATTTTTTACGGCTATGAAAAATTCTTAAGAATTTAATATACATTTTTATTGACGAAAAATGGCTGTTATGTAAATTTTATGTCCCTTTGAGACTGTTTTCTGAAATAATAATTTTAAAAAATTAATATATTAAAAAAACGTCTTGACCTGCCAACATTTCTTCGCCCTACTGGTTTGTTAAAGAGTGTCAAAACACTTTTTTGTTTTAAAAAAAATCTGACTCTAAAATATATTGGTGATTTTTTTTAAATCGCCGTTATTTTGAATATTGTCAAATTAGAATCAATTAAAAGTTTGATGTTTCCGTTTGGTATTTACTAATGTGGAAAGACAGCTCTCGTATTTTTGTTAATAAATAATGGCTGTTATGTTTACTAATTAAGAAAAATAATGAAAAATTAATTACGACTAACAGTTTTTTTTTATTATTTTTAAAACACCTGACACATATATTTTTTGTGAATGTATACTTATACTTGTACACGAATCCTGGAAAAATCAATCTCCATAGATGGCGTTAGTGGGTGGATTGTATAGGTTGATCTTAAAAAGATTAACATGTGTAATCAAATCTATATAGATGGCCAATTGAAACTGACATGTGAAGATGAGTATAGATTTGGAGCATATATACAACTTCCAAAAATTTGTCATGCATGATCATAAACAAAGGTGGAATGGGGAATGTTGTAATTACATAAAACGTGCGCTTAACCCAACCAATGACAGGTCATAAGTCCTGTAAACACCTTGATCATCCATATTCGGTTTCCAGTTTGCATCTTCGTCTCTATTGGGATACAATTAAATTTCACCTGACATATGTATTTTTAAAAAATAATTCATTTTGTCTTAAAAACATGACATAATTGATCGGACCTCGATCGAACCTCTCATACAACTTTCTAGAAAGAATGCATTCAATAACCAATAACCCTATATTAAGTAATTTATGATAAAACATAAGGGAACCAATTTTAATCAAGTTGATTCTTAAATTGTTCAACTATATGTTATGGGTAGGAGATTTAATTTGCGAGGACTTGTATCAAATTTCTATCCTGTTTTTTTTTTAATTGTTACGGCAATGACCTGCTGTTCTTTTCTCTCATCTGAAGTTTACGACAGAGATACCTTTAAATCCTTTATTGTCGTTTGGATAAATGATTCCAATTCCTTAAGAAAACAAAATGAATTAAGAACAAATTTTCCACGAAGTCTTATAAAATTTCGAAGAATTATAAAATTTCTTAAGGAATCAGCAGATAATTTGTCATGTACACAGAAAGCTATAAGATATATTTTTAGAACCAAACTGGTAGGTCAGCTCCGATGTAATTTACCCCATGATTTCTCTACATGCGTTAGGATAATTTTATTTAAAAAAATGTTTCTTAAAATATATTTTTTTTTTATAATTTATTGTAAGCAGTTAACTTTTTTTTCTTTTGAAGATTTATTATGTTATCCGATATTCATAAAGAATTATAACTAACTAACAAACTAACTAAACATCACGCCGTCTCCCCGAAGGGGTAGGCAAAAAGAATGGACTGCCACAATTTTCTTTCCTGACACATTTCTCTCGCTTCCTCAACATTCATACATCGTGTCATGCATGCGCGTCGATTTCTTTGACTCCTCACATGGCCGACAATCAATATTTGATTTATTTGATCGTGCCACGTTTTCTTTGGTCTTCTTCTATTTTTGGTTCTATTTACATCGTTAACATATAATGTTTTTACCATTCTTTCTACATTCATTATTTACATATGTCCAAACCATCTTAGTGATCCTTTCATTATTTTGTTCATAACACCATAATTCACACCGCATTCACTTTTTATATTTTCATTTGACACTCTATCATATTCAGAGTATCCACACATTCGTCTTCATCCATCTTTTGCCTATAATTTCATTCAATTCTTTCATCCATAAAATTGAATTTCGCTATTTAAAGAATTATAAATAGCTAAACTTAATTTTAAAAGACAGGAGTTGAAGTATCTCTTAATAAACATCATAGTATTTAAAAGAACCATCAAGAAATTTCAATAAAATTATTTCGTTATCTTAACAAACTTTTGCCATTAATATTAAGTATCAAAAAGCCCTCCTGAAAGTGTGAAAAAATTATCAAAGTTGTCTTGAAAATACTAATTGTAAGATAAATTTTATTATTTACCATCTAACTTCAACTTAAAATACGTTTCAACAACAATTTATCAATATTGAGTTATGAGAGTACTTACTCGTTGATAAGAGGGAAACAAGTCTGAAGCACTTGGTACGTTTGTAGCGGAAGCCAGCATAGAGCAAACAGGGCTACCACTATCACCAACATCTTGATGACCTGTAAAATAATTTAGATGTGAACATTACAGTTCTTTTTTGTACATAATTGAATGTCACAAGACAATGTTTTTTTTTATATAAATATAACGTATTTATTATTGAATTTAAAAATTGTGTTTGAATCGTACAATAAAAAAATATGTGTTGTATTAAGTGTTAAACCATTTATAATACAATATAAGATATGCCGATGACACTGTTTTATTCGCTGAAAGTGTCAGCAATCTTCAGGACCTCCTTAATCTTGTTGAAGATTCCAGTGAAAAATTGAGGCTAACAATAAATGTCAGCAAAACCCAATGGATGACATTCGGACGGCTTGACTACAGTGGATCAGTATTGCATTTGAATGGCCGTAACGTTGAAAGGGTGGAAAAATTTAAATACCTCGGCAGCATACTTACGCAATCTCTTGACCCAGATGTAGAGATAAAATGCAGAATTGAGGCAGCAAAAGGTACGTTTAATAAAATGAAATCACTATTCTGCAATGATAACGTAAACTTAAAACTCCGTCAGAGAATGATCAAATGCTATGTGTGGTCTGTTTTATTGTACGGGTGTGAAACTTGGACCTTGAAAGTTAACTCAATGAACAGACTCAAAGCATTTGAAATGTGGCTCCATCGCCGAACGCTCAGAGTTCCCTGGACAGACATGGTTACCAATACCGAAGTCCTGAGGCGAGCTAGAGTTGATAGGGAATTGTTATCAACTATCAAGGTTCGAAAGATCTCACATCTGGGTCATATACTGCGTGGGGAAAAGTACCACCTTTTTCAACTGATATTGGAGGGGAAAATTGAGGGACGCCGAGGGCCTGGAAGGAGACAAATGTCCTGGCTACGAAACGTGAGGGAGTAGACCAGCATCCGAAGTGTGGAGGAGCTGTTCCGAGCGGCGCAGGACAGGGACAGGTTCGCCGAGGTGATCGCCAACGTTGGGAGGACTCGACAGGGCACTTGAAGAATGGATGATAAAACGGAATACAAAGTTATTTTTCAAGCAATCATAAATAAAAATTGAAACGGTAATTATTATTTGAAATACTTTTAGATTTAACATTTAAATGTTGATAGTTAATTTTAAGGCATCAGATAATAATAAATAATAATAATAATATGCTGACTTTTAAAGCGCCGTTTTTTTGTGATGTAATCATATCAGGTGTTAAATATACACCAAAAGTAGAGATAAAAGTACAAAAATACTTTATATTATATATGTATAATAACTTATTTCTGCCATTCTATTCAATATTATGATATTTTTGTCATAAAGTAGAAATGAGTTAAGAATATTTCAATAGTCTTGTATTGGTATTTTAAGAATTTTAAATAATATTTGTTTAAGAAAATGTATATAACATTTTTAAAGGTATTCAGTGGCCTCTATTTCAGGAACAATTGGAATAACAATTCCAAAATATTCGTTATTGTCTTCAAGTGGGAGTTAAGCTATGATTTTATCGATTTTAATGTCAAAACATTTTTTATGGATTTTAACGGTGAAGGCAAAATATGCTGTTGTACAATATTCCAATCAAAGGTTTTGAATAAAAAATTGATTTAATAAAATACGGCAATTCCTGATGTTAGGCAATATGAACAACACACATGCTATTATTGTTATAGTTAAATAAAAATAATATAATAACTGTTTAAAAGTATATTTTTGTTTTTTCCGTATAATCCATTTCAAACCGTCATTTAATATATAGATATAAAAGTGTCAAACACAATTACGTGATTTATCAACAGATACTTGTAAGGCATAAAATATGCGTTATGCTTTGTTTGATTTTGATAAGAATAATCTTGGAAATGTTTTATGTTTGAAAATCTTACTTGAGTTGTTTTCTAGAACATAAATAATAAATTTATGTCGTAACAAGCTGGAGAGATTGTTCTCACTCTGGTGATGGATGAAGTTTTGTCTACGCGTGTCTTCGGGGAAGAAAGTGATATCAGAATTGACATGCGCTAATGTGTTTTCCATTTCAAGGATCGCAATTTTGATACAAATAAATTTGAGTGATTTTAAAATAGGTAAAAAAAAACATCTCATAACTTTTACGTAGTAAGTAGAAAATAGATGAATTAAAAAATACATATTTTAAGAAGAAAATATAATGAAAAAATGTTAAATTCATTTTCCATGAAGTACATTTTTTTTATATTTTCCAAAGTTTTCTAACTGGATAAAAAATACAAAAATCTGAAGAATGTGCGAAGCTAAAGCCATTGTCAATTGGGGGCGAAAGAAGAAGATACTGGAACAAGCGTATCCCTCATGTCAGAAAATAGGATTTCAAAGATAGCACGAGTCGGTTTCCGGCCACGTGGCTGACCACCAAAAAAATAGCGAGACAGTTGGCAGTCCACATCCCAAAAGGACAGACATGCAACCAAAAATTTGGTCGTTAGACCTATAATAAGAAGATAAATACAATCTTTGATTTTTATGTATTTATTACTTTATTAATAAAATATATAATATATAATTTCTGATGTAGTAATTGAAACGAAAAACTTTCTCAAATTAATGGCATATGTATACAATTTTGTATTGTCAATTTGTGTAAACCAATAAATTTAAATCGTTCACTCCTTCAAATCTCAACCTTCTCAACGAATAATCAAAATCAAATTACCCCGATTCCAGTGGAGCTTTTACCAATTTATTTATGCGGAATATAGGAAGAAGGCATGTCAACATTAGAAATAAGGGTCGGTTGAGAATTACTGCAATTATATAATGGCATAAAGTAACGACAATTATATAAAACATTAAATCACTAGATGTTTGTAAAACTATAGTCATATGTATGTTGTTGTTGTCTCTCACATTATCATATTAACATGTTTATCAATCTGAACGACAGATAGATATTAGGTCCTTACATATGAAATTGGCGTTTTGCCGTACTGGCAACTTTGATCTCAAATATAAGGTCCTTACATATGAAATTGGCGTTTTGCCGTACTGGCAACTTTGATCTCAAATATCTTCTCTTTGGTTAGGAATTCCAAATTCAAATTTATACAGCTATTTACTCAAGTATTTGTGTTTTGAAAATTATAATTCATTTGTTTTTTCCTCAATTGTTATTTTTCTTTGCGTCACTTAGTTTACAAAATGGAAAACTTGAAATATCGCATTATTTACGAGTACGAATTTCACCGTGGCACCAGAAACGGCTCGAAGGATTAATGATGTGTATGGCGACGGTGCCGCAAAAGAAAACACAGTGCGTTTTTGGTTCCAACGTTTTCGTTCTGGAAATTTCGACCTGCAGAACAAGCCCCGTGGACGGCCGGAGACCAAAGTTGATAATGAAGAATTGAACGCTATTGTGGAAGCGGATCCATCGCAAACCACGTCCGAGTTAGCTGCAGGCTGCGGTGTTAGTGATAAAACTGTTTTAATCCACTTGAAGCAAATTGGGAAGGTGAAAAAGCTTGAAAGGTGGGTACCTCACGAATTGAGTGAAGCAAATCAACAAACGCGCGTTGACTGCTGCGTTGCATTACTCAACCGGCACAATAATGAAGGGATTTTGAATCGAATCATTACCTGTGATGAAAAATGGATCCTGTATGATAATTGGAAGCGCTCATCGCAATGGCTGAACCCTGCCGAACCAGCCAAACCATGCCCCAAGCGAAAATTGACTCCAAAAAAGTTACTTGTGAGCGCTTGGTGGACTAGTGCTGGTGTCGTTCACTACAGCTTTCTTAAATCTGGCCAGACGATTACGGCAGATGTCTTTTGTCAGCAACTGCAAACCATGATGGAAAAGCTAGCTGCTAAACAACCGAGGCTGGTTAATCGCTCTAGGCCACTGCTGCTTCATGATAACGCTAGACCACACACTGCACAACAGACGGCTACCAAATTAGAAGAGCTTCAATTGGAATGTCTAAGACATCCACCGTACTCTCCGGACCTTGCCCCAACAGATTACTATTTTTTTCGAAATTTAGATAACTTCTTGCAAGGGAAAAAATTCAACCCCGATGGGGCAGTCCAAACCGACTTCAAAGATTTTATTGATTCCCGTCCGAACGTTTTTTTTAGTAAAGGGATCGATGTGAAATTCACAAGTGCAACCAAATCTACATAGTTGGCTGACTGAAACTGACACGTGAAGATAGATATGGATTTTGAAGTATATATACATCTTCCAAAAATTTGTCATGCATGATCATAATACCAAAGGTGGAATGGGGAATGTTGTAATTACATAAAGCGTGCGCTTAAACCAACCAATGACAGGTCATAAGTCCTGTAAACACCTTGATCATCCATGTTCAGTTTCCAGTTTGCGTCTTCGTCTCTATTGAGATACAACTAAAAATTTGAATTAACCACCCTTTGGTGTAAATCCAGGATTTCGTATACAGGTATAAGTATACGAGTACACTCACAAATATTTGTTCTTTAAATATATTATATATAAAAAAAATCAACTTTATGTTCCTCCCATACAAAACGCCAATTTCATATGTAAGGACCTAATATATGACAAATCCCATTTCCTTATTAAATTATTTCATTTCCCAAAAAAATAATTTAATTACCAAACGGTTGGCCTCACAAAGTTATCCAAACTGTTTAATTTAATAATATTAGATAAAGATCGATAAACTCTCCGAGATCGTGTCCGTAACGCAGACATAAGAAAAACTTGCAAAATAGAGGATATAAGTGTGGAGTAGATACTCTAGGGACTTTGAAGCCAGATTGGATAGTGGCTCCGGAAATCCCTTCCGGACACCGTCCACATAGAAGACCACCTAAAAGATGGAGGGACAGCTGGACCTCATCTTCCCAGGAGATATGATATCTGTACCAAAGATTTTCATATCTATTCAAAGAAGGATAAGAAGTTTGGATTAATAGGAAACATGGATGTAGAGGCTAAAAATTATTTCAATTTTTTTTTTGATCACAGTAATATCGGAGCGAATGAAGAAAAAAGAAAAAAAAATAATCAACATAAAGTGCGAGAAATTTGAATGCTTTAAGCATGTTTTGGAAAACGAGAAATCTAGGTGTTCGTATAGAGAAGAAGAAAATTTTCACTAAAAAACCTTCAACCATGGTGGAGTTGCAACACAACATCCTTCGTTAGAGCTTCTTCATCCAAAATTAAAATAAGCCATCATGTTATCCAACCTCTGATAGGAGAGGAATAAAAATAAGGAAAAGAATAGATTTCTGTTGCTTTTGATACACTTACATATTAAATAATTAATACAAATGAAGTTTATTGCAGTTTCAAACATTTGATATTGCTTTATCAATGCGAAACATTTCATCTCCATAAAATATAATTAAATTATACTCTTCAACGAAACAAACGTTTCCATTCGTATTAATTATAAGTGATTAATAGTACGGAAATGATTTTATGTATGTGTCTGATTGTTTAGTATTGGAAATGTTTTCTAGTCAGTTAATTAATTATTAGTACAATTTAACATTGTCTGAGAAGTTTTAGTGAAGGAAAGCGTTACAGAGTCATAATTAAGCATATGAACACTTTATATCCGGGTAGGTTTGCGCGCTTATTGGCGTGAGTAGTTTGAAATTGAAATACAATTATAATTAACACGAATGATAACGTCTTAAATAGAATAAATCTTTAATAGAATTTTTTTAAATTTATTAAATTTTATTAATATTTAAAAAAATCATTCGTTACAATTATTTTTATTTTTATTACATTTTTTGCCTTTCTGACATTATCAAATGTAACGTTTCACACTTTTTACAGCATTCATAAAATTATATGTTATAATTGTATTTATTGTTTCTTGAGCAATGATATAAAACTCCATATTTTATGATGAACAGATGTATGGGAAATAAATGTTTCGCCTGTCTAAGGCATTATCAAATATCTATGACAATGCCTTAGACAGGCGTCACATTTGATAATGCCGGACAAACATGTCTTTCACGTGAAATAAAATAAAACTTCTGGAAAAGAGACGTTTTCCTTCGTATTAATTATTTAATATAGGGTTTTACATAATTGTTAAAAAAAATCACAACATTTAATTTTATGAATACTTTAACATGTTTTAAAAATTGTAAAAAAAATACACCTTACGGCGTTTACGTTTAAGCTGTCCTAGAAAGGAGTATTTATAGTATATCCTTCTCACCGGCAACCACCAATACAGTAAACGGGTATCATTACCCTTCCCGCAGACAATGAGTTAAGACGAGTTGTTACCTTTTTCTTATTCTTCATAAGATTGGCATCTCTGGAATCCTGCGCGTTGCCCGGGGCCCGAGATCCCCACAGTCGCAGGGACATGCGGGCGTAGACGAAGCTTATCACGCACAGCGGGGTCAGGTACTGAAAACATTATTCACATTAGTTATCTTACCTACCGGTTGGCGTCACAGCCCAAAAATCGATTATAAATACGTACGGAACACTTCACAAACAATTGAGATAGAAATTTAATATTTAAATTTCTATTTTCCAATGTTTTATTTTTATTTATTTTATGCTATTCTTTGTTAAGTTCAAATAGACTCCATTAATAAAGATAAAGCGATATATTTATTGTTCTTTGAATAATGATATAGATCGTATCCACCAGGCATACCGTCAGCAAAAAATCTAAAATATTCAAATCCAACAAACAACTTATAAAAACATTGGTGTGGAGTGTTTTACTGTATGGCTGCGAGACTTGCTGCCTGGGCGAAAAAAAACGCAAAAGGCTGGAGGCATTTGAGATGTGGACCTACCGACAAATTGCTCATGTTTCATTGAGGGACCACATTACAAATGAGGAGGTTCTTAACAGAGTTGAAGAGAATAGGCACATGTTGAACACCATAGCGGAGAAGCGCGCGAGATGGATTGGTCATGTTGCGACACGAATGTTTTCTGCATGATGTATTGGAGGGATTGATCGAGGGATCGATTGGCAGGGACAACCTCGCCAGGATTACCTAGACCAGATATGCCGAGATATGGGCTGCACCTTTTATGTGGAGTTGAAGAGAGTTGCCGAAGACCGAGCGGAGTGGAAGAGGAGATGCGTCGCCTTGATACAAAACAATCATTAGATTGAGACCGGAGAAGAAGAGTAATGACGTAAAACTCTTCTTCTTGTTCTAGACCATTGGTCTGTTCCTGTAGTCAGGCTGGCCTCTGGTGGTTGACTCCCAGCTATCCCTTCATCTCTCGCTGGCGGTCTTCCGAGGGGATGATAGCCAACAGGAATCTGAAACGCCGCAACGTGTGGGATTTCGGAGGGATCCATTGTCTGCACGTGCGCATTCCAGTACATTTTGTGTTGTCTTCCCCATCTTACGATTTTTTCCACATTGAGACCAGAGCGGATACCACATGAACGAAAGCTAAAGTGCGGGTAGCAGAGATTCGGATGCTGAGCATGATAGCAAATATATAATAGCAGATTATAGAAATACTCTTCGAGATAGGGTGAGGAACACGGCTATCCGCAAAATCTGATAGGTGAAACTCAAATGAAGTGGTTTATATTAATGAAAAAGTGGTTAATTTTATTTCAAATTCTGACATCAGGAAGGCATGTTGAGTGAAAAAAAGTATTCTTACCAAATTATGAAAATATCACTACGATCACTGTTTACGTAAACGATGTGAATGGTATGGAGTCAAGAAAAATCAACGTGCGTGTAACCAAATGAACCGCTCGATGAATGTGAAGGAACCTAGTAAGATAGTCAGGATAAAGAAGTGTGGTGTGCTATTCCGTCATTCTTACACTATCAGAGATACAACGTGATGGTTTGTTGTTGTAAAAGCTTCCTTTGACCTTTATAGATATGAACATTTTTATTATCTAATTACGATCTTGCTTTATATTTTAAGTAATGAAATAACTCAAACTTTGACACGGTTATAAAGGGTTGTACGAATACTTACAAGATAAATTTTAACTGTGCTAGGGTGTAAATTTGTACCAGTTGTAACGTATTTTAGTAAATGTGTTTTGTTCTTGCCTGAACTGAGTTTTGCCTTTAATTAACAATTTTATTGAGAGAACTATATGACAGAAGGCGTTCAAACAAATGGCTTTATGACATCATAATTGAACCGCAAACACAAAGACGAAAGACAGATTCTATAATGGTATACAAAAAATTTGTTTAAAGAATCAATACTTGACACTCTTGGAATAATATTGTCATGTAATTTACCACCGTTCCCATACTGCGTATCTAAAAATTATAGCATAATTTAGAAAATATAAAATGATTTTTACATTAACTGTTTTAATTTTAACACTTACAATAAGTATCAAAATTTATTAAATAACTTCTATGAAGGTACGCATCTACAAGACCTGTGTGCGACCAATCCTCACATATGGCATTGAATCGAGGGCAGATACTGTCAAGACAAAGAGCATGCTCAGGACAACCGAGATGAAAACGCTCCGCGCTATAGCTGGCAAGACCCTACGTGATCGAGTTAGGAATACAGCAATCCGAGAAATCTGCGAGGTCGAAGATGTGGTCAGATGGGGACGTCAAAGACGGCGATACTGGCATGAACACGTAGAAAGGATGAGCTCAAATAGAATACCACACATAGCTCTCCATGGAACGCCAAACGGACAACGCCGACCAGGAAGACCCCCGAAACGGTGGAGAGAAAGCTGGAGTTCAGCATCTCAAGAGGACCCGCCTGAAATAACAGACTCCTGAGTCTACAAAAAGGGAAGAAGAAGAAGAAGAAGAACTTCTATGAAATTTTCCCAATAACTATTTCGCCAATTTATTTTTCCTTTTTTAAACCCAATATGTTGAAAATATTTTTTATATATAAGTTCCTTTTTGAGATTTTTATATATGATATAAAACAAAGAAAAGAAAAAGGAGGGGAATTTTTATATACATTTCAAAATTTCTTTAATTTTTAATAATAATTTATAAGATTCGTTATCATATTTTTTTGAACAAAGAATTTTAAAAATGTATCTGCAGGATATGAAAATATATTGTTTTTGGACCCCGTTTCCAGTCGATTAAAGCCATAAAAAAATCGTGGAAGGTGTTTGAGGGCATACCAAAAAGGTTTAGAATAGTGGACAAAACGCTGGCATATCGCACCGTGAGTGTAAAACCGAAACAAGTGCAAACATACAGTTTGGAGATATGGGAGTTAAAAGACTTCATCTTGGTTGGAAAAACTGTTTTTTTAAATAAACCAATGATTTTCGGTTTAAAGGTATATTACTTTAAACTGAAAATCATTGGTTTATTAAAAAAAAAACAGTTTTTCTAAGCAATATGAAGTCTTGAAACTCCCATATCTCCAAACTGTATATTTGCACTTGTTTCAGTTTTACACTCACGGTGCGATATGTGTATTTCATCCAATGTGAGATACGAGTACTTTGAAGGCGACAAAATAAACATTGATGAATAATTAAATTTATTGCTTTTAGTTGCAATTTCCCGGTACATTATTGTCGCTGTCGTATTTTAAATAAATTAAACAGTATAGATATTTTTTTTATGAATGGTCATAAAACTTACATAGAAATACAATTCGATAAATTCTAAAACGCGTAAATTAAAAATAAAATAAAAAATGGGGTAAATCCATGCACTTTTAAGGTTGTGAAGCTTAAACATTTGTTTAATATTAGACATGCTTATAATAAGCAAGAGCCGAAGAGTTTTTTTTGTATAAAACGCAACACCTTAAGAAACAACTCCAGAAATGTCCAGAAAGATTATAATACAAGATCTGCTAAACGGTATTTCTTCTTCTTATTCACTCTGGCTCTACCGTGGACCTAGGCCGCCTCAAAAAAGGTTCTCCAGCCGACCCCATCCTGAACCCTGGACGTGCACTCCTCAGGTCTGACTTCCAACAATTACAAGTCCTCTGAACACAGTCCAAACAACGAAACTGCTGTCTTCCCTATGCGAGGGTTGACAACTCCTTTATTCGCACTAGACTCACAGCCCACCTAAGCCGTTGCCTCCATTCGCACCAGATGTTTGGCCCACCTAAGCTGCACAGTATAGTCTTTACTACGTTGAATGCATGACACCAGCTTAAACATCGGAATCTGCATCAACGAGAAAATGAATACTGAATGCGAAGCAATCTACAATTCGAACAGCAATGTCATCTGCAATGTGCAGATTATCTAAGCCGAAACACGAAACTGACTTTATCGTACACAGCCCTTAAACTGAAAATGTTTAATATTTAGTTTGGTTAGAGCATCTCCTACAGCGATCTTTAGATTATTGATTTATAAAAACGGCACTAAATAAATAATACCATTTATTATGAATTTTATGCTGTTATATATTTACTTTCTTTAGCACAAAATCCTTCAGATGCAAAACATCGAAATTCGACATTACCACGAATCGTTATGTCGAAGCTTTTGAGATGAAACTAGGTATAGAGGTACAAGATAAATGAAAGATATCAGTCGCGTGAAGCTAGTTAGAAAACTATAGACTGATGAAAATACAAATAGTAAAGTTATGTTAGGATACGTAAGGTAAAAAGAACCACGATACAGGAATCATTTTATCAGATAAAAAAAAATGATAAATTAATCTTTACTACGGAAAAGATAGCATTAAAATAGCAGTTATTTGAAAATAATATTCTGATTTAAAACGTGAAAACTTAAATTCTTTTCTGTGTTATTTGGATTATATAAATATCTTACCAAATATATAAATAAAATAATACGAAAATAACAATACTTATTTTATATGAAAACTAAAAAAACACAGAGAGATCAAAATATTTTATGGTTACTTTTTTCAGTTCATTTTAAGCATTCCGTTTAGAATACGAGGTCTGTTCAAAAAGTATCGCGAATTTTGAATTTCCGCTGGCTACGTATATTTGATTTTTGATTTTTTTGTAGCGTTATGTTGGTACTCATGTTCCTTACTTATGCTGACAAGGTCGGCCATTTTGAATGTTTAGTTAATTTTTGACAGCTGTTTTGCTTGGATGTGTTTTGGCTCGTCTTCGATTTTTGCCTATTCCAAAAAATGGATCAAAGAATCTGTATCAAATTTTGTGTGAAAAACAAAATAAAGTGCGCGGACGCATTTCGAATGTTGACTGTGGCATATGGTGAAGCTACCTTGGACCAAAGCAACGTTTATCGGTGGTACAAAATGTTCTCAGAGGGCCGAGAAGATATGAACGACGAAGAGCGTGCCGGACGCCCGAGCACGTCAACAACAGACGAAAACATTGATAAAGTGAAGAAAATAGTATTAGCCAATCGTCGAATCACCGTTAGAGAAGTTGCTGAGGACCTAAACATATCGATTGGCTCGTGCCATTCGATTTTAACCAATGATTTGGGCATGAGTCGGGTCGCCGCGAAATTCGTGCCAAAATTGCTCAATTTCGACCAAAAACAGCATCGCGTTAACATTGCTCAGGAGATGTTGGACTCGGTCCGTGACGACCCAAATGTGCTCCAGAGGGTCATAACTGGTGACGAATCATGGGTTTATGGTTATGACGTGGAAACCAAAGCTCAATCATCCCAATGGAAGCTGCCGCATGAGCCAAGACCAAAAAAAGCGCGCCAAGTTCGGTCGAACGTGAAGGTTTTGCTCACAGTTTTCTTCGATTGCAGGGGCGTGGTGCATCATGAGTTCTTGCCACAGGGTAGTACGGTCAATAAGGAATATTACCTGCAAGTTATGCGCAATTTGCGCGAAGCAATCCGCCAGAAACGCCCGGATTTGTGGAAGAACAAAAACTGGCTTTTGCACCATGATAACGCCCCTGCTCACACATCGTTGCTTGTGCGCGAATATTTGGCCAAAAACAACACAGTAATGGTGCCGCAGCCACCGTATTCCCCAGACCTGGCCCCCTGTGACTTTTTCCTGTTTCCAAAACTGAAGAGGCCCATGAAAGGACGACGCTACGCCACGATTGAGGAGATAAAGACGGCATCGAAGGAGGAGCTGAACAAGATCACAAAAAATGATTTTTTTAAGTGCTTCGAGGATTGGAAAAAACGTTGGCATAAATGTATTATATCCGAGGGGAATTACTTTGAAGGGGACAAAATAGATATTCATGAATAAATAAATACTTTTTGAAAAAATATAAAATTCGCGATACTTTTTCAACAGACCTCGTATTCATTTTGGCATCGCTAACAAAAATTTCAGAATTTTTGTGCTAAAATTAACCTTCAACTGTTACTTATAAAAAGTGAGTGAAATTTTTTTACTTATAAAAAGTGGTATTTTGTTACTGGTTTACGTTTTAAGGCTGATAAAAAGTTATTAATTCAATTTCTTGAAAAACATATTTATTGCAATGAATGTAAAAATGAAAAATGAATAACAATATAAACGCGATTGTTTACGGTTTTCCAAAAAAATTATTTAATTATATATAAATACTTGTTAAAAATTTGTTTCGACTTGCAAGTGCATTCTCAATTTGAGAATGCCCTCTCAAGGCGAAACAAATTTTTATCAAGTATATATTTTTTTTTATAAAAATTAAAAATTTCGTTAGATCGATTAAAAAATCTACTTTACATTTTAATATATAAATAAAAACCAGAACAATCAATAATATAAAAAATATTTGTTTTATTCTAAGACTAAACATCACAATGAAAAAAATATATATTTTATTTTATTTAATTAATTTAGATTATAATTGGAAAAAATATTACCTTATTTTTTGTATACAAACATCATTGATCGATTTATTTATATCTCTGCTTATAATTTAAATATTCCATGACAAAATTACGAACCCATCCAAAGGGTACTAGAATGAAAATATTTTTTCTATATTTGTAGGTATAATCATGTTTCTTAATCACATATCTAACAAACGTTTCGTATATCAAAGGTAAGTGATGTATGCGTTAAGACCGTTGATCTTCAGATACCATTTAAGCTTAGAAAAGGTAAACGGTGTTAAGGCTCTTATCTGTAAACTAATGGAAATCGTTGATCCAGAATTTGAGATGAAACGAAGAGAGCGAGTGTTGAATTTTCGGAATGGCTCGTGAGACATTTTAGAAATCTGAAATGATAATTTTAATTTAAAACTTTGGCAAAGGTCAGTTTGATTAAACCGCTTCGAAGTATTTGAAAATTAATGTGGATACATCGAAGAATATTTAGGCTACTTTCAGGAAATTAGCCCAAATACGCATCACCATTTTTTAGCAATTTTTAATAGTCTAAGAAATGACAAGCACTGCTACAGCCCTGCATACGATACTTATTATTTAAGTTCCATGTCAGGTCCCCCAGGCGTCGGCTGTCACCATGGCGTAGGCTTCTCTGTCCCGTGTTAACCGGAACAACTCCCCAACCCTCTGGATTGAAATCTACTCTCTGATGTTTTTAGCCAGGATATATGCGGTATTTCTACACTGCGACTATCTTCAATCTTTCGATTTATGACGAGGTGCAGCAATCCGTTTTTTAGTTATGAAGAATGTGTCCCAAATATATTACTTTTCTTACCTTTATATTGGAGTTTAAGTATTTATAATAGGATAAATTATTTTTTTGTAAAATTAAGGTATTAACACTCTGAAACTCCTGTTATGATTCTTTAATGATAAAAAAACTATTTTATTTTTCACTTTTTACTTTATATGTTTAGAAGGTACCTTTTAAATAAGAAGAGCAGTATAAAGTAAGCAAAAATATAAATTAAAAATATTTGAACCAGTATTAAGACAATCTGAAGAAGTTATTTAATAGTAAGATTCCCCAGTACTTCCAGTACTGACATATGGAGCAGAAACGCTAACCCTCACTAAGTCGACCATAAGGAGACTCCGTGTAGCACATAGGAAACACAAAAGAGCCATGCTACACGTAAGACTCTCAGACCGGATAAGAAATACCGAAGTAGAATTTCGGGGGTAATAGATGTCGTCGCAAAGGTAGCGAAGTTTCAATGGGCATTTGCGAGACATGTTGCCAGATTGGTAGACGATAGATGGACCAGAAGGTTGGTAGAGTGGAGACCCCGCGAAGACAAAAGAAACAGAGGTAGACCCCCCACACGATGGTCAGATGACATTAGAAGAATTGCTGGCGATTGGATGCAAAAGGCACAAGACAGGGATACGTGGAGAAGTATGGGGGAGGCCTATGTCCAGCAGTGGACGACAACGGCTGTCTAAGTAAAAATAATAAGTAAGACAATAAATAAAATTAGACAGAACACATACAATATTATACATAATATTGATGAACAAATGAAAATAATTTATTTACTCGTGTTATATCTTTCCCTTGCATTCTGTCTTCATTTAATTTGGATTTGTTACGTATTTGGTTGTATTTTAATATTGAAAATCATGTTTGTTTATTATAGTTCATATATTTTTCTTGATTATGAATGAAAAAATATATTTGAATCATGTCGAATTTTTTTTTAAATCGATTTTGTTAAGAAGGACCAGCTTTCGGGGACTTTTCCACGCCACTTAAGCATTTTCAAATGTGATAGACATGGTCGTATAACCTGACACCGAATGAAGGAAATATATGCGAATTCATGTATTCGATTTTCGAAATAATCAATTTATCTCAAACAGATGGTTCCATAGCGCTAGCAATTCAATTATTCAAATTTGGACATTTCAACTATTGTGACATAAATCGCATTAAGTACAGAATATTAAGTAGGTTTGACTCGATTGCATATGTTCGCAGATAAATTTATGTATCCCCATAATATTCTGCACATACTTAAAAAAATTCGTTGCTATAAATATTAATAAAATAACAAAGGCCAACGAAATCATATTTTTAAATACGCTATATGCTAGAGAATTCCTTATTTTATATATCTATATTGATTAAGAGAAAAAAATAAACAGTTGTATATTTCTTTTTCTGGTATTCTTTCATATATCGTCTGTACGCATTCATCTGAGTGATGTCAATTCTATTAATTTTTTTATTATTTGCATCTTGCAGTTTCAATTCCATACATATAGGTTTAGACATACAGATTCAGCTTATGATTGCTCATATTTCTACACAGGTAAAACAACGCGAATATTAAATTTAATAATTAAAGAAAACTCAAGTTGTTTTTCTATTAATAACTTTTCGGAATTTGCCAATCATCTCATTGAAAGAGAACATTTATTTAACAAAATAACGGCGTTGAAATTCCACACATAAATAAAATAAATATTACTTTAGATAATTTAGATTTTTTTTAAATCAAAAAGTCAATTAAAAACAAAGAAGATATTATAAACAACCAACTAAACTTAACTTCTAGTCCCTTAATTGATTTAATTCCCCTTCCCCTGTCTCATAATTCCAAGTTAACAATTTTCTCTGCCACTAAATTTAACTTTTCCTCCCTCTACTGTTTCACTCGTCATTTAGTATATAAGTAATAACTCAAAGTCATTCAACTGTTAAAATTCACACACTGAAGAAGGAAAGTTTGTGTCCCGAAACATGTTTGTGAAAAGCGCAATAAAGTGTTGTGATAATACAATGTTTCCAAAAAGTTAGTCAAATGTGGATTTGGATCCATTATGTATATTTTTTTTTATTTAAGGTTTTTACAGTTGTAATAATAATTACTACAATATTTACTTTGTTTCCAGCACCAACCGACCAAATTTTCCGCGTACATTCTTCTCAGTTATGTATAAAAAAATATTACAAATTCTGGAAATAGTACTATTACTATACTGCCTCAATGACGTCAATATAGTAAGGATCTTTTGAAATACTCGTATGTTGTTAACTCTTTTTTTATATATTTTTTACTGTTTTGTGTACAAATGAGTCGTTAAAATGTTTTTCGTTTTGTATATCTCATTTATGTTTAAGAAAAATTATTTAAATAGCTCCATTCGCATTTATATTACAAAATGTGAAATATTTTACCCTCACCAATACAATAACTGTGGAATTAAGTACTTTTATGATAACTTCACCAATTTGCGTACTTTATATTAAAGATTATGAATACTATGATATGAAAATCTTCAGTACTGTCAGTAATTAAATCAACTTCATCTGCTTACACAAATCGTTTATGCTTTTCATGTCTTACTTTTAAACACTTTTCTATGTATGCCGTAAACCAAACATCCACTGGGACATCACACTATTCTGTTTTACACATTTAGTGACACATTTATCTTATAGTGATATCTTTGACGACCTTTGTGGCAGAATGGCAACAGCTATGACTTCCACACTATCGATTCCCGGCGATGTCGGTATGATTCTCACACTGTCTTTGGTCTGGTGTTATTATTTGTAGATTCGCATTTACTTTATTATCCGTCGAAAATGTTTTAAATTAGAGAAATTTTTGCCTTTATAAACTTGATTATACGCTCTCTACAGATCTTCAAACGAATGTACTAATAATGAATAAGGCAAAAAGCAAAATATTTCGACATTTCCATATTTATTCATTAAGTTCTCGTGATTTTTTTAAGCTGTCGATTAAATGGTTACTGATCCTTCTAAGGGTCTCATTTCTATTCTGTTATATATTTTATTACATAAAGGTCCCCAGCCACCCTTAATTAGTTAGGTTAATTATTATTGGTTAGCCGAGCGCCCTCGGTTATTATACATGCTTCATTAAACAAGAAATCATTTCCTTAGACGCGACAAAATTGCCAAATTAGTTCAAGTAATCTGTTGATATCGTTTATCTATTAGAACGCTCACTAATTTATACATAAGCTTTGACTTCAACGGGCTATTCTATTATACGCATGAAGTCATTCGTAACGTTTCAAACATGTTCATGCAGTTCATTATTTCTGCCCACCTCTTTGGGGAGACGACTTGATGGTTTGTTAGTTAATTAAGACAGAAAAATAAGTTATTTTTAGTGGTCATTCAACATTTTTCCCTAGTATGAACGTTAGCATAAAAGTTCACTTCAATTTATAAAAGTTAGTTCTGGAAGTTTGTTAAAAATAGATAAGGACTTGGAAAACTAAACAACATTTAAGTGGATAGAGATTTTCAACCTTAGACTTCTATTACTTTAAATATAAATTATTGTAGCTTACCTGAAGGAAAAATAGAACGGTTCTGTAAATAACCATAAACCGTTCACTCATGTTGTAAGGAACGCAGAACGGCTTGGAATAGACAACGTGGGTTTCTGAAACAAAAATCCTCCAGTTTTTTAATTTAATTCGGTTGGTAGAATAATAACGATTTTTGAAATTAATTGTACGTATTTGTACCTTAAATATAGCTCCATTAGTCAGTATTAGGATAAAGGAAATTTCAACAACCGTAAATAAAAAATAACCATGTATACTAAGTGGGGATAACAGAAATATGAAATAACTTTGGAAGCCTAGATCTGGATCCGACTGAATTCAATGGATCTAATATTTCTTCAAAGGACATAATAAATATTATGTTGGCTTCAAAGACATAACTTTATTACACACATGGTTCTTGGTGTCAAAATATGTTTTACTACTACATATATACATAATAGTTCTGCGTACGTATAATGACAATTACAAATATATATAAAAACTTTCATGAATCCTAAAAAAAAATCTAATATACGATTTTGAAAAAATAAAATAAAATTTTACTTACAAAGTAAAGAAAATTTAATACAAAAGTATCGCTGATTTTGTTCTTAAGAATATTGATATTCGTAAAAGAGAAGACCCTTTGAAATGCTTTTACTACCACGCGAAATGGCAGAGTGTGTTGTTTTATTATCAAAGATTTTATGAAAAGTTGCTTGTGGGCTTTATCGTTGGTTCTATTCTATATGTAGGAAATCTCGTTGTCTAATACCAATAACGTTTTTCAGGAATCTTCAATATGGCTTATAAAAGTAAATACTTTTGTGATTTTTGTAATATTTATTCAA
Source organism: Lepidostoma basale (assembly GCA_022606425.2). Lineage (NCBI taxonomy): Eukaryota > Metazoa > Arthropoda > Insecta > Trichoptera > Lepidostomatidae > Lepidostoma > Lepidostoma basale. The sequence goes on along the minus strand of JAHDVF020000127.1, from coordinate 58,994 downwards.
TGTCAATTATTGATTTTAATACTAGAGTGTAAATCATTTTATGAGATAAAGGAATTTTATTAAGGAGTGACAATTTTACAGTTAGAAAATAACCAATCGACAATAAATCAAGCGATTCTTAGCGTAAACATCAAATACATAAAAATATGGTAAATCATCTATGTACATAAGTCTTTAAACAACAATTTCATTTTTTTCAAAACAGTTAAAAAAACTAATTATTTTAGTTCCATTTTAGTTCAGTTTGAATACAAACAATCTCTTATATTTTAGACAATAGCCTCTTGTATCAGCTAAGTAACCAAATAAATTCAATGTACTTACCGAAATCAGTTTCCTGGACAATGTCAACCCGCAGAGCAAAGGCCATAGGAGTAGCTATCGTCAATGCCAAAAGCCATATCCCTCCGATAAGAATTTTCGCAATTTTTTTCGATGGTCGAGCACTGTAACAAAAACAAATTAAAACGTTTAACAAACCACTTTTTTTTCTCCCAAATTCTTCAAATAATATCGATTGTTATTGATTTTATTATATTATAATATATAATTCTAATATCACTGATTATTAAACCTTTGACTATTAGCATAGACTATGTTGTAACAGAATATGAATATAAAGAAATATCCTCGATTGGCGTTATTAAGTAAGAAGAGAATATTGGATTATCGGAGGATTACTCATAGCAATTTCACGAATCCTTCACACGTCTCTATTACCACGGAAATTCGTTTACAGTGCACGCGATGAGACTACAGAAATACTTAGTAACGTATTGAAGGTATGGATACTATAAATACAATTGTACTCACTTGTAAGTGTAATTGATATAAGAAAATCTTCATCCTAATATTCAAGATGAATTTTGGAAATTAAATACATATTATGGATATTATTGAAATGAATAATTTAGGAGTTAAACTGTTATGTAATTCGGGATTCAGATTATCTTCGATCTGAAAAGCGACATATATTTTGTAGATGAAAAGTATAAAACGATATTTTTCTCAAATATACAATGTAAATAAAGGCGTCAATGCATATGTGAACATTAACAATTCAAGTATTCCTATTTAGCTCCAATTCTATACATCTAAACTGTTTAAGATAAATCATTCTAAAAAAACACGAATATAAATACAAAATACTGGGTTTCGTGAATTACATGATATTACTCACAAAGCCATGGAAAGATCCATGTTGGGTTTCTCGCTTAGAGATCATAAACTCAACGTGGAGATTTGAAGACGCACCAGGGTTACCGACATAAGGATACGCATTGCAAGGATGAAGTGGCAATTGGCTGGGCATGTGTGTCGACGGGATGATGGAAGATTGAGTCAGAGGGTTACTGAATGGGGGCCAAGATTGGGCCGAAGAAGTGTCGGGAGACAGCCTACCAGGTGAATCGAAGATAAGGGTCAGGAGAACACTGGGGAGAGACAGAGAGAGAGAGACATGTCGTGGGGGTGGAGAGGTTTACATCCAGCAGTGGATGGAGACAAGCTGATGAAAAATCATAAATGGGTTATATTAGTTAGTTGCTATTTTTATTATATATCTAATCTGACAACTTGTCAACACCAATTATTGAATGAATTAGCCACAAAAATGTAAAAACTTCAATTAATTGTTAAATACTCAGTTGTTCAGTATACAATTTTACCACTTATTCAAATATATGGAAAGCAACGAGAAACTATCACAAAAAATGCATAAGTACAATTCCAAGATCCAACGATCCAACAAGTATATTATAAACATAGATGCAAACCAATCCCTAGGAATGAATTTAAATAGTAATAATGATAATGAAAAAGATAATACATAAAATTATAATCTTGTTTGGGTATTTTTATAACTTTTCGTGCGAAGTTTTGCTTTAGCAATCGTGTTTTATTTGGTTATTTTATATTATTAAATTAAACAAGGGTAAATTATCTTAACGTATACATTTAGTAAATTTGCTTTTGGGCTATTTTAAGGACTAATCGCAAAAAAGATCGCTCGGAATCCTTATTAAAAACATGGAAAGGTCAGACCACACAACTATTGGATTCTGATTTTCAAATAATAAATTGGGACCAGATCATACATTACCGAAAGGAAGTTGTAAGGTATCGGGTTCATAGAAATATTTTAATCACCTGAGGCGAGAAATGGGTTGTGAATTATTTATCCCGTGAGTGTTACATGCAATTTTCGATAGACTTGCAAAATGTGAAAGAAATTGTATATATACAGTTAGTTTTAACAATGTTTCCTCAAAATATTTTTTACATTATGATGATTTTCTATATAAATTAAATGAAATAAAACAAAACAAAAAATTAATACTCATATTGAATGGATCATTACGTATTGATAAAACAATTAGAAAAATTATTATATGTTGTGTGTACTGTGACTGAAACAAAATTGACTAATAATTGTCAAAATACTTACCTGCCATATAAACATATTTATATGTATAACATCCAAAACTCTATTAAAATATTGCTAATCTAATGGAAATCTCTTGATGGTAATTCACTTTAATTAATAATTAAAAAAATATTTGTTTTATTAACTACTTCCGTATATTGACTCTATTTCGACAAAACGTGAAACCAATTAATAAAGCAACATCGTTTTATTCAATAATTATTTCAACTTTTGTTTATAAAATCTATCCGATACTTCTCAATTGAAATAATATATATTTAAATCACAAGAGTGTAACTTTCATGTTGTTTAAAACTGTTTATAACAACACGAGAAGCAGCATTTTCTCACCCACATTCAATCATAAAGGCATTCAGAAAAATTGAATTGAGAATCAAGAGGAAAACTTTCGAACTGCAACAAACTATACTTTACACGCGAAACTTTCTAAATGTGATTTCGTGTAGCCTCGTTAGAAGATGGCAAATGATGTGATTGTTATGGATTACAGCCGCCACCCACAAGTTTATAAACTACGGTTGTGTAACGTGTCTGTTGTGTCTGTGAAAAACAAATAAACACTTGATTATATACAATCAGTTTATAACAAAGCTTAACGATTTTATTTGTCTACTGATAAATGCAAGTTTAATAAAACGTGAGTGGAAATCTTTTGTAAAGTTAAACAAAAGACGGCTTTTCTGTGGAATTAAAGAAATTAGAATTTCATTTTACATTGCTACATAATTTTTTTGTAATTTTTGAAATACGCGCGTTAGAATACGATACATTCAAATAAAATATATTAAGTTAGAAAATATTAATATTAATATTGTATTTATAAATAGCTGACAATCAAATACTTTTTAGAACCTAAATCAAAACAAAAAATACGTAATTTAGAGCTTATATTTTTTTTTGTGTTATGAAAATTATATTTATACTTTTGAATAACATTTTATCTAAATTATTGTGTAAAACTCTATGTTTAATAATTAAATTGAATAAAAACGTCTGTTTTCTAGAAGTTTTATTATAATATATTAAATGTGAATGGCATGTTTTGCCTATCTAGAATATAATCAAATAAAGCGAAAAATCAAACGCGGTGCTTTTTATATACACAAGTTAAAGGAGCAGAATACGGTAATTAAGGTTATTGACGTGGTCCAATATATTTTCGAACATATTAGAAACCCCAACATAATACTTATCAATGACCAGACAAACATTTACTGATCCCCACTCCATTAGACTCTCTGAACTCTTGATTATGCATTAGATTTTTTCACATTACAGATGCAAACGAGACGAAAACACCAATTGTGTCTAGGCAACGTAGAAGAGTGATATATTTTAAATCGTAATAAAATTTTAAATTTGAAAAAAAAAATCCTAATAATTTATATATTTTAGTATGTTTTTCTTGGAAATACTTAATTTTAAATCTAAATTCCTTTCTGATTTATAAAATGTCATATACGTCAAGTCATTACCAATGCAAACATTGTTTTCATAAATTTAACTAATTTCAGGTAATACTATCCTGTATTCTGAGGTTTATCCCTTGATTTATTTTTTTACTGAGCCACGCCAATTACCTTAGTTATGATATTGTACTCCTTAGACTCGTATACATAAAGAGCAACGCTTTTGATTATTCCCTACATTCGATAATGCCTTAGACAGGCTAAACATGTCATTCACATAAAATATAATAAAACTTCTAGAAAAAAGACGTTTTAATTCGTATTAATTACATAACCGATCTAAATTCCTTACGCGAATCAAAATCTTTATTTTAAATTTAGAACTTTTTCTTTAAAAATCAATAAAATGTCACTCGTGACTCATACTAAAAAAGTCTGAAAACTGGTGTTGACAAAAGTATCTCAGTCAGAGTGAATATTTATGTATTTAAAAAAAAGTATTTTCTAGAAACCAACATATTTTCTACACAAATGATTAATCAAAACCATTTTGAGACGCTTGTACAGTTTTCCTTAAATAAGAAAACTTATATACCCCGGGTGTGCTATGCGACACGTCGAATATAGAAAATTAAATACTTTTAGGAGGTACAAACTGTAATTTTACTTTATTTCTTTAAGTTAATAATTGTTTTTTTAATCCTGAGTATTTGTTTATTAAAAAAATAGGGTTTGTTGTGAAAGAGCTGAAAACGTGAATTGAGGAATTCGTATTAAGGCTTCATATCATTATTAATATGGCGTGTAAGTTTCGTCAAGCCAAAAGTACAAAGGTGCCAAGTTTTAAAAAAGCAAAAAAAAATTTTTTGATCCCAATTGATGTTAAACTTAAGGGTTACAATAAATAGCTTTATTATTACATTTTCTGTGTTCTATGTTAAAACCACTGAGTACCTTTGTAATAACCAGCTCTCAATTACACATAAGATATATAACTACAAAAAACAAGTACTTAACTCAAAAAAACAAGTTTTGCTCAATCTGACATGAGTTAGTGTTTTAACAAAAACAGTCAAAAAACACGTATGAATGGATAGCGTTAACTTTGTGAACAATTATCGTACGTACGAATAGATAGCGTGAACATTGTGAAAAATAGATGCATAGCGTTAACACAAGCCTCTGTCTAATGATTACTCAATTATGACCTAAACCATAATCGGTCAGTTTACTATTAAGCGTGCGATATGTAATCTCATATTAATAATAGACATGATTAAGAAATTTTTTTTAAAAGTAAATACTAATTTAAACTGTAAATAAATGTGTTTAACTTGCCTACCAGATTTGCCTGATTGTGCTTTAAAAATTCTTAACTAACTAACTAACCATTACGTCGTCTCTTCGAAGGTGTAGGCAAAAAAATAGACCGCCACACTATTCTTTCGTTTATGTTGTTAACAAATTGACAACTAGATTCTGAATGAGATGTCACGAATGAATGATAAATCACATAAACATATTTTTATACCTTTACCAATTACTTAAGAGATTGGAAAAACACCCAAGTGATCAGATGTTTTTCTCGTCTCTAAGAGTAAGTAGAAGAATAATTTGTAGAACAGTTATGATGAATGATATTGGTGGTCGCCAAGGGGAAACCAGAACCCTATAAATAGGAGTAGCTTTATCACAAATATTATGGGTATTAGTGATGTCATTTATACAACATGAGGCCAACTTAAGCTGCCTTGTAACATGTTTCGCAGCGGGATGCACGTCTTATATTTATTTTGCCTTTTACGGAATGTACTACTCTTTCATTTCTGTAATTTCAATTCACCATCCATTAGCAAAGTGCAGAAATGGGAATATACGAATGTCTTTTTGTTTGCTTTCATATAAAGTACTTAATTTGTGGTGTGGCATTATTAAAAATATATTTTAAATTACGTTAACTATTTTTTACACCACCATATTTTTGGTAAAATCAACCGGGTTTGCTTCCACCTGGGTCTATTTTGTAACTCCTGATATATTTCCAACGGGAGCGAAACCGGTTAGTTTTGTCAATAATAAAGTGGTGTGAAAACTTGTAAAAGTGTTCTTTAAATTATTTTTAATGTCTTTTTATTCCGTGTTTTATTTTACATATCATTTTGATATTAAGGTAGATCAGAATAAAAGTCTCGTAAGAACCACAAAAATAAGGACTCTTCGATCCATTGCGGGAACAACACTCTGAGAAAGAGTGAGAAATTCCGATATAAGGAAGATCTGCGATGTCGAAGATGTTGCGCGATGGAGAAGATTCAGAAGAGGTTACAGGATAGTTCATGTGGAAAGAGCAAGGTTCCGAAAGAATAAAAAGTAAAACGTCAAACAAAATACTAATAGGCAATAGTTTTCCAGGAAGATCACCTAAAAATGGCAAGACAGTTTGACATCTACGAGGTATGTTCAAAAAGTATCGCGAATTTTGAATTTCCGCCGGTTACGTATATTCGATTTTTGATTTTTTTGTGGGGTTATATTGGTACTCATGTTTCTCACTTATGCCGATAAGTTCGGCCAGTTTGAATGTTCAGTTAATTTTTGAGAGCCACTTTGCTTGCACGTGTTTTGGCTCGTCTTCGATTTTTGCCCACTCCAAAAAAATGGATCAATGAATCTGTATCAAATTTTGAGTGAAAAACAAAATTAAGTCCCCGGACGCATTCCGAATGTTGACTGTGGCATATGGTGAAGCTATCTTGGACCAAAGCAACGTTTATCGGTGGTACGAAATGTTCTCAGAGGACCGAGAAGATGTGAACGAAAAAGAGCCTGCCGGACGCCCGAGCACGTCAACAACAGACGAAAACATTGATGAAGTGAATAACATAGTATTGGCCAATCATCAAATCACCGCTAGAGAAGTTGCTGAGGACTTAAACATATCGCTTGGCTCGTGCCATTCGATTTTTACCAATGATTTGGGCATGAGATCGGTCGCCGCGAAATTCGTACCAAAATTGCTCAATTTCGCATCTGCTTGTGCGCGAATTTTTGGCCAAAACAACACACCAATAATGCCGCAGCCACCGTATTCCCCAGATCTGACCCCCTGTGACTTTTTCTTGTTCCCGAAACTGAAGAGGCCCATGAAAGGACGACGCTAGGCTACGATTGAGGAGATAAAGACGGCATCGAAGGAGGAGCTGAACAAGATCACAAAAATGATTTTTTGGGGTGCTTCGAGGATTGAAAAAAACGTTGGCCCAAGTGTATAATATCTGGTTGGGATTACTTTAAAGGGGACAAAAAAGAAATTCATGAATATATAAATAATTTTTGAAAAAACACAAAATTCGCGATACTTTTTGAACGGACCTCGTATATCTCAGGAACAGGCTCCGAGAAATAAATAGACACAGCTCTTAATAAAGCAGAAAAAGTAGAAAATGTCAAGGTAGTAAGATTAAAGTTCTTGTATATGTTCCAGATAACAGAGTCTAGGTAGTTTGATTCCACATAGTTTTATGGCTTCTTCTGGTCTTCTAATCAGACCGGTCGAAACCATAGACCAAAGCTAAATCAAATTAAATATGAACAATAAAGATATTTTAATATAATTATTTTATTTTCATTGTTCACAATAAACCTCTTCTATAAAATTACAAATAATATTTAAGAAATATTTACTGATGTTAACAGAAACTAAATAATTAACATACACGTATATTTTATATAATAATGATTTGAAACCTTAGTAAATTACATAGAAGATTAATCTGTCTAAAACATGTATATTAAATTAAATAGTCAAATATTATTTTGTGAAAACCAATTATTTTCCTTTAGAGCTGTTTAATGTAGAATTCACAGGGATAAAAGTAAAATGTACAAGATAAATACACAAGCGTAAAATGCGGATACAAAAAAAAAATAAGTTGTCAAAGGGAAAATAAAGAAATTTGTTTGTTGAAAAATGATTGATTTAAGAGTATGCTTTCTTCAGCTACGATTATTTTTTTTTAATATGTCATTTTCTAAGCTGCATACATCCAGCTAAGGGAAGGTAACCCCGAAAGAAAATCCTCCAGAGAAGGCAAAGGGATACCACTCTGGATATTTTTCTCCAGGTCATCACTATGGTGATAGTCAACGTTAGGGAGACCTGAGAGGACACAGCGAGAAGAAGAATGTCATTTTCTGAAGTCAATGTAGTCAGCAGCTTAATGAATAAAACATTATCTTTTTTTCCTATATTAATATATTTTTATCGTCATGTTTAAGTTAGAAGTCAACATTGGGATAATAGTTATCCTGAAATTATTTATTTTTATTTTGCCGAGAAAAATAAACTCACATACCACATATAATAAGCAGATTTTATATATTTTTTTCAAATTAAGTATGATGTAATGACGAGTCTCCCAGAAGGTCCCGGGTTCGATTTCCGGCAATGGCAGTGTGTTTGTCACACTGCCTTTGGTGTGGTCCAGAATTCAAGTGACAATAAAATGGCGATAGATAAGCTACCTTTACATGACACGAGAATCAATATGATATCTATATACTTGACAACGATTTGTCTCGCGCTGTAATGATGTAAATAGCGATTAAACACAATTATTATTATATTAACGCCTAAACAGCTGAATTGCTGATCTCACGTTTGTGAGTGGTGAGAGGAGTGTGCCTTTTCACAATTAATCCTTATAACAATTATTACGAATGAAAACGTCTATTTTCTAGTAATTGTTTTATGATTTATGGGAATGACATGTTTCTATTTTATGATTAATGGGAATGGCATAATCAAATTGAGAAAACATTCGATAATGCCTTAGAAAGGCGGAACATATAAGTCCCAAAAATTATAATAAATTTTCTAGAAAACAGACGTTTTCATTCGAATTAATTATTAAATATGGAGTTTTGCATCATTGTTCAAGAAACAATAAATGATTTAAGATATAATCATTTTTCGCAATTCACTTTGTTAAAAGGGCCATGATCCTATTTAATATATCAAAAATGTTATATTTGTGATTAAATTACTCCGATTTGTACAGATATCAAATAAACTTTTGTTTGAGGTATTGTTCATTGTGTATTGTTTTTTTGTCGAAAAAATGTTTTAAAAAACAATTAAAGCTATTTAGTAAAGTCCAGTAGTCATAAAGGATAGATTAATGGCTGCGGTAAACTGCTTGAAAGTGCAGGAAACCATAAATAACGGGATAGTTGTACTTTGGACGATATTCACTAAAGCTCAAAGCTACAACCCCCTAACTAATAATCAGTCACCTTCTTACTTCTTGTTACAAAAAAAATATTCAAAATGATGAATTATCTACTTTTTTGCAGACGAAGAAAGAATAAAACACAATAGTAATAACTTTTTAACCGTCGCGTTGCCAGGTGGTCAATTGAGTTTCCACTGCCAATTTAAAGTTGATTTTCTTAAAACCTATGGACCCTAATATTATAAAAATTTCTTCCTTCATCCCAAAAACAAATATTTTCTAAGACTGCCCTCACCTTCATTCGTGTTAAGGTAGAATTTGTTTTGCTAATATTTACAACTTTATCAAAAGTGACAAATACTTACTCGCTGTTTTGAACGTATTATAAATTATATGTTTGGCCTTTTTCATAGGTACGTAATAATACCGACTGTGGACGGAAACGCAGCACGCAACTTAATAATATCAGAACTGTGAAAATATTAACACTTTACCAAAAGGGACAAATATTAATACGTACTCGTTGTCTTGAACGTACTATACATTTTGCCTAGGTGCCTTTATCATACGTAAAATCTCGTAAAGTCTCGCCCCGCCGGCCGCGGCGCGAGACAAGTTTATACTTGGTGTCCAGTTGCTCGTATGCTGTGACGCATTCCATATCAGAAATCGCATGGTTCCAGAAAAAATTAATAATGATATGTTTTTCAAATAATCCATGTATGTTATAGATATCGATCTATTCCTAATGAAATTCCCTACAAGATGACATAAATTAAATTTTGATTCATCAAGTCATATGCTTGATATTTAGATAAAGTTAGCGGTAAACTGAATTGACGTTTTGTGTGAACACGGTACGTTAAGGGTTAAATAAATAAAAACTGTGTTATAAATATCTCAATTGAATATATTATGTCGCAACAGCTGTTTCCCTAACCGATGTTAGCATCGTCAGGTCTTACAATCAACTAAAAAATAAATCAGGAAGACTTAATTTATATACAAAATTATTAGGAGGGTTTGGTCATTCTATTAATGTTATTTGCTTCCCTGTTTATTTCTCCTAATTTTGTTGACTCGTCAATATTGAGTCTCTCTTACTGTTGAATCTAATTACTGTTTTTTTTCCATCTTTATTATAATTGTTTACAAGTGTAGTTTCTTCCCCTCTTAATAATGTTGTATATAAACTAAATCTTTCTGATGTATTTTTTAGTTGATTGTAGATTTAGGGTTTGGTCTTTATATTAATGTTATTTGTTCCCTGTTTATTTCTTCTAATTTTGTTGACTCATCAATATTGAATTTCTGTAACTCTGTAGTTTCTGTAATCACCTTTATTATAATTATTTACAAGTGTAGTTTCTTCCCCTCTTAATAATGTTGTATATAATTCAGTATTGGTTCTGATTTTGAAAATTTGGTTTGGTCATGTGGTGCTCCCGTAAATTTGGAGATATTTCGTGTATAAGTGAATTGTTTTGATCAATTTGATTGTTGCCGCACTTTATAATAGTTATTTGTGACCTGTAATACGTTTGTACTGTTTTGATGTTAAAATTATACAAGTTTTTTCGTTTATATAAAGAATTTTGACAGGTGTAAAAATAAATTTTTCACTTGTACAAATGACAATTTGAATAATTTCTTCAATATTATTTTTAAGTTCTTGTTGGTGTTAGTTTGTTTTAAATGCCTTATTACTGCTTATTTAAAATAAACGGTGGATACGTGGAACATAAATTATTTTTATTTTGTTATTTTATTTTATATCATTGTATTTTATATTGTTTGTTTTAGATTTATTTTGTGAATGTTGAACGATCGAAGTGTGCGCGGGAGAAGCCTATTGGTGGCGATGAGGTTCGCAACCCATCACAAAGCGTCTCCCGCGGGGCGAAAAGAGAAGGTTGGAGTGCCGCATCGGTTAAAGTGCGACAGTCCATTCTTACTACCTACCCTTTCGGGGAGACGGCGTGATGGTTAGTTAGTTTGTTTGTTAATAAACTAAGTCTTTCTGGTGTATTTTTAAGTTGATTGTAAGACCTGACAATGCTAACAGCAGTTAGCAAAACAGCTGTCGTGACATAATATAATCAATTGTGATATTTATAACAAAGTTTTTTTTTATTTGACAGTTAATAATGTTGAATTATCAAAGTGTTTCCGCCAAAACAATGGACTTTCGAATAATAGTATTTATTTAGACATAAAATATTCGTGATTTTATTTCTGTGGGAAATGATTAACTGTAGGATAGAAGTGTCCTTAGCAGACAAAGAGCCGTAATAAAAGTGACATTTACTTTCATTTATGGATATAAAGATCCATATCAAACTTTGTTTATCCACCAAGAAGCACGTTCCAAATAAACATTTTTTTTTTTCGAGAACAAGTCTCCAAACTTCAATCCAAGCATCCGATGTATGAGAAATGATAGGGAATTTAGGAAGTCACTCGAAACACGCTTCTTTACCATTGCTTCCTATTACAGCGTGGAATAAATTTACGGAACATAAAAAAGGCATACGGGAAATTGCTTTTCTCATTAAGACCCTCCTCACACTAAAGCTCTTATTTGAATAAGCTGCTTGTTACTAATGGCACATTTTTAATTAATCTCGTGTTCCGGTGGAATTGTTCTTATTTTCTTTTGGCGATGAATTTTAATTTTAGTTGAGAATAATGTTTTGTTCTTTGCAAAAATATACGAATAAAATAAGTAATAATTCTTGAACTATTTATTTGTTTTAGAACAATTGTGTAAAACTCCATATTAAATTAATAAAATAAATGAAAACGTCGGTCCTCTTGGAGTTTTATTAAGTTTTATATGGAAGGACATGTTTCGCCCTTCTAGGGCATTTCAAATGTACATTTATATAATACAAATATACATTTGATTATTCCTATGAAGGGCGAAAATTGTCATTTTATATAAAACTTAATAAATCTTCTAGAAGACAGACATTTTCATTTTATATTTCATTTAGACATTTCATAATACCCATTTTTTGCAAAACTTATCACTGGGTACCATAACAAATTGCAACAAAATTTCTATAAAATATATGTTTTCACTAATATTTAGCAAAGGGAGCCCTCTGTGGTTCGGCCATAATAATAATACTAAATGGCGTTTACTGTGGAATGCACCATTCCAGAAAAAAAATTAAATTAACCAATCGCTTATAACTTCAAAAATGTATGCACTTTTGCTATTTTTTTTATTTTATATAAATAAAAATCATATTTATATATTATTCAGACCCGATATTTTAAAAAATTAATTTAATGTAAATTTTAGCAAATAGTGCATAAAATGGTAATTTGCGTTCTTTTTAGTCATGCCATGTTTTCCTCGGTCACCGCCTTTCAACTCGGTCACCATCTTTCGGTCAACCATCATTTCTTTATCCTTGCGTTCTTTGTGTCTAAATCAACGCAGTGATCCTTTATTTGCTTTGATAGCAATTTAATATAACAAAAAATATTCTCTTGATAAAAATTTTAAAGTACCATATAATAACTCTTACAAGTTTTAAGGTTTTTTTTCAAGACATGGACAACTCTAAGGGGGTACTATAATTCTATAAAATCTTATCTCGTAGTCTTAGACTTCAACGTGAGATTATAAGAATACTTTTAATGAATTGTGATTACGATGTTCGTGTTAAAAATCTTAAAATAGGTTAATTGAACCCAATTACTCACTGTTCACATTTTTTAGCCATTTATTCTCAAGACATGTGTTAGTAGCTAGTCTATCATCATTTTTATTGTCTCGTGAATTATACAAGTGCAGCGTGAACAACAAGTGTATTTTGTTTTTGTTTATTCGATATAATAAGGGAGAGTACTCTCATTCTTGTTACTCCACTATTTATGACATGAGTGGCCCTTTTGAACATTATTAGAGCCAGTAAACAAACTTATTTGAAAAGAGTGAAATTTTTTACATAAAATTACTTTCTTCTTCTTCTTCAAGTGCCCTGTCGGGTCCCCCCAACGTTGGCGATCACCTCGGCGAACCTGTCCCTGTCCTGCGCCGCTCGGAACAGCTCCTCAACACTTCGGATGCCGGTCCACTCCCTCACGTTTCGCAGCCAGGACATTTGTCTCCTTCCAAGCCCTCGGCGTCCCTCAATTTTTCCCTCCAATATCAGTTGGAGAAGGTGGTACTTTTCCCCACGCAGTATATGACCCAGATATGAGATCTTTCGAACCTTGATAGTTGATAACAATTCCCTGTCAACTCTAGCTCGCCTCAGGACTTCGGTATTGGTAACCATGTCTGTCCAGGGAACTCTGAGCATTCGGCGATGGAGCCACATTTCAAATGCTTCCAGTCTGTTCATTGAGTTAACTTTCAGGGTCCAAGTTTCACACCCGTACAATAAAACAGACCACACATAGCATTTGATCATTCTCTGGCGGAGTTTCAAGTTTACGTTATCATTGCAGAAGAGTGATTTCATTTTATTAAACGTAGCTCTTGCTGCCTCGATTCTGCATTTTATCTCTACATCTGGGTCAAGAGATTGCGTTAGTATGCTGCCGAGGTATTTAAATTTTTCCACCCTTTCAACGTTACGGCCGTTCAAATGCAATACTGATCCACTGTAGTCAAGCCGTCCGAATGTCATCCATTTGGTTTTGCTGATATTTATTGTTAGCCCCAATCTTTCACCGGACTCGTCAACAAGATTAAGGAGGTTTAAAATAACTAAATTAAACAATCGAACAAATAACAAATTACGGCAAGTTTAAGTGAAAATTAAAATATGAAATTTGTGTTATAACATATTAATATCATAATAATGTGAAAGTTAAAACATAAAATTAATTAAAACGGAGCAGTATGAGGTTTATCTAATTCATATAAAAAAAATTAAAGTGATAAAAAAAATCTGTTTGGAGAAATAATATTAACGAATATTATAATTTTTACATAAACGAAAATTTTATTGGTTCATGAAACTTTTTAAAAACGAAAATTTTATTGGTTCATGAAACTTTTTAAAACCATCTCATATACCGAAAAGAACCAAAACAATAGCCGAAATGAAGAAAATTTTATTTTTGAAAAAAATTTCGAATGACAGCTGCCTACGGACGTCATTTTGTACAACGTGAAGTTTTTTTTTATTCCAAAACAATGTTCCATGGTTATTGAATAAAAAAGTGATAAAAAAAAAATGTATTAATTGTATTTCAATAGAGACGAAGATGTAAATTGTTTTCTGGGAACAAAATATGGTGGTTGAGGCGTTTACAGTACTTATGACCTGTCATTGGTTTGGTTAAGCGATCGCTTTATGTTATACAACATTCCCCATTCGGCCCTTCTTACGAACACCACGTCTGCCAATTATTTTTTGAAAGTTGCATATATGCTGCCATGTTGAGAAACATTTCACATATTTTTTTAATGATTAATTCTTAAGGATTAACCCGTAATGGGTAAAATCCAGTATTTGTATACATTCAAAAAACAAAAAATGTAATAATAATATGTTTATTTCTTTAAGTGCTCATAATAAACATCAACGATCGTTTAAATGATTTGAAATCTTAAATGAATAACTTTTTTTAAAATTTAATTGCCTGCTTATATATTATTAGCTCTCCAAAATATAAAATTTGCACTTTTAACAATTCTTTCTATCTTCGACTGTTTTCCGTTTCTCATCATGGACTCACTCACCTTATCTCTCTCGTAGCCGATATAAACGGGTAGCTTGAATTGGGAAAATCCCCCGTTATCTTAGCACAGCGACGTAATAGCCTTCGAATAGCAGAGATTTTACGAAAACTAAAAAATTCACCAAATTGGCATTTCTTCTTTTATTTACAAAATCCATGGATTTTTTTAATCTGAAGATTAAAAGCGATATAAATTTATACGAAATATTGTTTATTTTCTTCTTCTTCTTTGCTAGCCTTCTTCCCTCCACTACTGGATATAGGCCTCTTCCAATTTCTTCCAGTCGTCTCTATCCTGCCCCTTTTGTATCCAAGATTTTCCAACCCTTTTGATAATATCATCGGTCCATCTCATCGTTGGCCTTCCGACACTTCGTCTATTTTCCCATGGTCTCCAACTAAGTATCCTGGGTGCCCATCTGTTGTCACCCTGTCTAGCCAAGTGTCCAGCCCATTGCCATTTCAATTTTGCCACTCGGTCCATGACGTCAGCAACCCTGGTGCGGCGTCTGATTTCTTCATTTCTTATGCGGTCATGCAAGCTCACACCAAGTATCTGTCTTTCCATGGACCTCTGTGTACACTTGAGCCTGTGGACACTTTTTGCTGCAAGAGTTGTCGTCTCTGTCATCATGGGCAGTATACACATATCGTAGACCTTTCTTTTGAGACAAACCGGTATTTCAACATTTTCAAAGACATGTCTCAGTTTACCAAAGGCAGCCCAACCCAGTCCCAGTTTATTTTCTTACTTCATCTTAAAACCTTGCGTGGCAAGAATAAACTCAGAATTTATTAACAATTGAAGATTATTTATAGATTATTTACAGTTAAAATGATTCTTAGTGCGATTTCAAACGGTTTAATTATTATTCCATTTAATCGTACACTTATTAAGCAATAAATGAACTCTTCAATAGATGAAATCGCAAAGCTCCAATTCAATTTCGACAGTGGATATCAAAATTAAATTTGTCCTTTACTCATCTAAATACGATTCCAAAATTTTATTGACTACAGTGATTGATATTGAACTTTGATTGTAATGAACACAAAACGATTGTTTTATTGGATGAAAAACTAACTACAGACGACATTTGAAAATTCAATAGGTTTATTTTGATCTCAGGATCACTCTGCTAAAAGGTAAGGAGCTTATTTTCTTGAAACGCTTCGCTCGTAAATTATATTTAAGTCAGTTAAATAAAACAGTACAAAGGTGCTCGTAGTTATTTTTTATATGAAAGTGATAAAAATTTCATTGGAATTTAATAACGATGTTCAAGTCTAAACGTGAGACCTAATAAAAGTTTAAATAATATACGTCAAGTTTCAAAATAATCTAATTATTTTACTGAAAACTCTTGATAAAAGTTCATTTTAATTATAATTAAATAAAACGATTTTTTTTAATATCTACTTCAATTTGGTCAATAAAGACTGGTTTGATCAGGGTAACAAAAATCGTGACTACTTAACAAAAAAAAGTCCAGTCTGTTGATGCCACTCAATCTAGCAAAACTGGTTGTTGACTAAATTAATACAAAAGTGGAAGTAGTTATAAAAAAATTCATGTAAGAATTTAAGTTTTTAAAATTTTGAGTTGAACATTTATGGCGTCTTAAACAATGATACAAAAAGTATACATTACATTTTTATTTGTGATTATAACTTCCGTTTTCAAGAATTTTCTAATATTTTTTGGGAGTACCATGTTTTGCCTCTCGCCTGACTATGACATGATTAACTATTCTTTAGCATGACGAAACATGTCTCCTATGAAATATTTTTTTTAATTGATTTTTTTTTTATGAAAGATATAAAATTATTTAAAATTTTAAAAAAATCATAATAATACCCTTGCTATAGCAAATGACAGTTAAAAACGTTTTAGCTTTTGCCTTATATAGAATAAAGCATCTAAAAATAATGTTCACAATTGATTATTCGATACATCTTCGAAACAAATTAAATGAAAGCGTGCATATTTTCCGTTGATATGTTGTGTAATTTAGACACTTAATATAATAATTAAGGTTGTTAAATTATACTTAATTATCAATCAGTCAAACAATTATTGAATCTAAAATCTTATTTTTACATAACGTATATAAATTCTTTACGATTATAATGCCTCTGATCGTAAAACAACAAAGAGAAACCTATTCTCATTTTATCACTCCTTATAGAACATATTTTTTACACTAAAAATCTTTGATAAAAACAATCGCTTAAGCTTAAATCACCCAGCTGAAAGAGTCTATTAAGGTTTTTTATCTAAAAATTCCCATCTTTCACGAAGTATTTTCTTTGTGACGGTATAATCTAGTAATCAATACCCCAATTCAACTCCAGGCTCATGTCAATAATTAGTGTAATGACAAAAGCTATTTTATCGAATATGTTTTTTTAGAATGTCAGAATCTTAATACAAAACAGTTATCTTAATGTTTAATTACAAATCCAGATAATATTTAATTAAATCGGTAGGAAAAAACTTCATTACGCCTTGACTCATGAAAAAATGTTAACTATCAAATCCGTTTTTTTTTCTATCGCATGATCAAATCCGTTAAAATCTATGTCGAAGGGGTATGCATATATAATATATATATATATATATTGTATACATGTTATATATATATATATATATATATATATATATATATATATATATATGCTATATATATATATATATATATATATATATATATATATATATATATATATATATATATATATATATATATATATATATATATATATATATATATATATATATATATATTATATATATATATATATATATATATATATATATATATATATATATATATATATATATATATATATATATATATATATATATATATATATTTATATTTATATTTATATAAATATATATATATATATATGTAATGCTGCATGACAGAAGAAATAATAATTTAATTCATTTTTACTAAAAAAACATCAATCTACACCCGTATTCTATTGTGACAATATATAAGATACAATATTTTAAGAACAAAACTCCGTTTCCTTTGATTTCAAAATGTATTATTGTTCACTGAAATAGCAAAGGATTCGTGATTTTTTATAAGTTCATGGCGCTTCTTTTGCTATTCGCCATAACAAGCTAATTTAAAAACATAAATTTGATGGTTGAGGGATTAGTTTTGTAAAGCTCCATTTTTTATTTATAATAGTAAACACGATTGTTTGGTGGTTTTTATTTGGATTTAATTTATATAGTAAATTATATAAATAGTAGTGAAATTTATTATTATACATAAATCAAATGCAAGTAAAACCATTAAACAATCGTGTTTTCTATTGTAAAATTAAAAATACTTGTTTTAATATTAAAGTTTAATTGTATGACAGCACTTTATTCGAATGTTTATGAATATTACGTAAAGTCAGCAATATAATATAATAGTATCCAATGGGGTCATTAAAAAATAAAATTAATATGGTGAAAATATCCGTGTAAAAACTATGAAAAATCAGCAGCATTATTTCGGTGAATCTTATAGTTTAAACTTTTAATGAAAAAACTTTGGTTTTTGTATCACAATTGAATTTTATTTTACTACCTTCAACTTTTGTCACCCTTCCTATTTAATGTAATCTATGTACTTCCTGTTATTGTTCATCGTATTTAATTTACTATGTTTCATCGTTTTTGACTCTATACTATGTGTAATTGTTCCTTCTAATTACTGTTTTATTATTAATATTATTTTGTTATAATATTTTCCACCTTTAATATTTTCACCTGTAAATTGTAACTAACCGTTCTTTTAATTAAAATATTTAGGTACCTAACCCAAATTCAGCAAAAACTTCCAAATTATATCAAAGAAATTATTCAAATTGACTTAGGAACAAATACATACAAAGATTCGAAAAATCAAGAAAATTTTACATTTGATATATTATTGCAACACCTGATGATGTCAACATTGGTTGATGAAATAGCTGTCACGTAAAATAAAATACAAAAAACAAAGTTTATTCATTAACAGTTCAAAATGTTAAGGTATCATAGTGTCTCGGCCAAAACAATGGACTATTAAATCTAATATTATATTTGATATCAAAATACAACGTTTTACTGTTTTATTCTTAACTTTATCGGATAAGCGAGTGGAGATAGATATTGAGAGAACGATTGGGTTAGGCAACAAAGTGAATGTTGCACATAAAGTTGTCATCCCAAACAAAAACCTTTCAGAAAGATCAAATCAAATCAAATCAGTTTATTTAATCAACAGACATTACAACATTTATTTTTATAATAATTAAATAAAACGATGTTTTTTAACTACTTCCACTTTTGTCTTTATTTAGACAGCGACCGGTTTCGCCAGGCTCGCTGGCATCGACAGACTGGTAACACTATTGTAAACTTAGTCCTTTATATACATACAGATCAGGGGTGGTAAACATGATTCTATACAAAAATAATCTTCAAATATTTATGTAAAAATTTTCTGAATTTATCTATTGGTATTACAGGTATTCTTGGAGGTTCGTGTTTAATACAATGGGTTTTAATTTTTATTATCTCTTACATATTCATATATAATTTTTGAAAAAATGGTAATTTTGTTTAAATTTTTTTTTACTGAATTTAAATATTATATGTTATAGTTCTTGGTCCGTAAGGTTGGCCGCGCCTTATTCGGTTTTCCCAATCCATATAGCTGCTAGGGTCTAGAATCAATCAAAAACACATTTTGGGCAGTAATCGATTCCAGGAATATTTTTTATTTCTTTATATGGGGTATAACAACGGGGAGTGCACAAACAGTATTTTGTCATTAAGAACTACTTGGTCAGGGGTATTGTGTTTTAGCCTATTTATTTCTAGAATTTCTAATTTGTTTAGTTTTTGACTTTTTGGGCATTTATGCAAGATTTTAGCGTTTTCGGTTGGGTTAAATGTATGATTATTTTCAATAAGGTGGTTAGCAAAATTGGAGTTCGTTTTATTATTTCTCCAACTTTGTATATGGTCCCCGATTCTAGTTTTGAAGGCCCTTCCTGTTTGGCCTACGTAACTAGCAGGACACGTACTGCAGTTAAGTATGTATGTGCCTGAATTTTGCATATTATCTTTTTTATCTTTATTGTTTACGATTAGATTTCCTAAAGTTTTATTATTATAACATTTATTATAACATTTAACCCAACCGAAAACGCTAAAATCTTGCATAAATGCCCAAAAAGTCAAAAACTAAACAAATTAGAAATTCTAGAAATAAATAGGCTAAAACACAATACCCCTGACCAAGTAGTTCTTAATGACCAAATACTGTTTGTGCACTCCCCGTTGCTATACCCCATATAAAGAAATAAAAAATATTCCTGGAATCGATGACTGCCCAAAATGTGTTTTTGATTGATTCTAGACCCTAGCAGCTATATGGATTGGGAAAACCGAATAAGGCGCGGCCAACCTTACGGACCAAGAACTATAACATATAATATTTAAATTCAGTAATAATTTAAACAAAATTACCATTTTTTCAAACATTATATATGAATATGTAAGAAAAATAAAAATTAAAACCCATTGTATTAAACACGAACCTCCAAGAATACCTGTAATACCAATAGTTAAATTCAGAAAAATTTTACATAAATATTTGAAGATTATTTTGTATAGAATCATGTTTACCACCCCTGATCTGTATGTATATAAAGGACTAAGTTTACAATAGTGTTACCAGTCTGTCGATGCCAGCGAGCCTGGCGAAACCGGTCGCTGTCTAAATAAAGACAAAAGTGGAAGTAGTTAAAAAACATCGTTTTATTTAATTATTATTTAAAATGAACTTCCATCAAGAGATTTCAGTAAAATCATTTGATTTATTTTTATCAAATCAAATCAAATCAAATCAGTTTATTTCATCAACAGACATTACAAAATTTATTTGTAAGGCATCTATTGAGAACAGGTAAAATAATATATTGTGTGGCAGTGCAAAATTCTTATATTAACCCTTATGTATGGACGTGAAGCATGGAACTAGCGAAAGAAGGTTGAAAGTGGAATTATTGCAGAAGAAATGAGATCGATTGTTTAAAATTTGTATATGATAGTGTCAAATGCAATATAAGAAATTAATACAGTACGAATGAAAGCGGTATTTATAAAAAGTCAATGGGTAATAAAGATGGTTCGGACACATGGAAAGAATGCATGAATAACAAATAAAGTAGTAAACGGAATAAGGAGAAAGATCGAGGAATACGTGACTCAAAGAAATCAATCAAATATCAAATGTCGGTCACAAGAGGAGTCCGAAAAAGCGACGGGCGTGCATGACGCGATGAATGGTGAATTAAGAAAAGAATGTCAGGAAAGAACTGTATGGCGGTTTATTTTACTATTATGAATCGGCTCACCCGAGGGGGTTCAGTATGGCCCGATGGCGGTCCACTGCGATGGCCGTCAGGGTGAACACAGACACGTTGACGCTCAGCACCTGCACGAAGGGGCAGAAGGCGCACATGAAGTGGGGGAGATTCCACCTCTGGAGAAGGGCCGCTTGGAACTGCGAAAAATGACAAACATTGTTACGAAATAACACACAAATTAACTCAAGTGATCACCTTGGCGCAAATACATAATGTTTAATGACTGGTCGAGATAAAAGTAAAAGTAAAATAAGAAGAATGTGAATATTATATTTATTGCTGTTGACAGTTTGAAAATATTTATCAATTCCTTCGTCGTGTCACAACTAAAATATTGCAACGTAGTCTAAGCCAACGTTCCAAAACAGCAAACTAATAAACTCTAGTCTGCATTCAATGCGGCAAAAATACTGATAAAGGGTGTGTCAAAGAGTTGTCACATATCGCAGCACCTTAAAGAGCTCCATTGGCTTAAATATCCAGATAGGATACAGTATCCGATCTGTTGGACGGCCTTTTATGCGTTGCATGGAATGCCACCAGCTTATATATCTAAACTTAACTAATCTCAATGTAGACTGTCTCATTGATGCAAAGTCTTCTGCAATCAGCAGATTAACGATTACTTTGGCAACCGAGCCTTCGGAGTAGCATGCCTTTAAGCCTGGAAAAATCTTCCAGCAGACTTTAAATGCATTGAGAATCCGTCAGAATTTAGATCGAGACTCAAAACTCACCATTTAAAATTATCCTTACCTGGTGTAAATGTTGATCGACTGCGTCAGGTGCAGCCTACTAATATGTTCATTCATACTAAATATTTGTTTATTTTTTAACTAGTTCATAAAACGGAGCATTTTCTACAGCGCCCTTGAGATATAAAAAATGGCGCACTATGAATTATCCAATTTATAATGTTTATTATTATATGTAAGCCATAGCAAAATCCATACTTATTTCCCTGTTACCAGGCAACAAACGTAACATCCAAGCATTTAAATAGTCTGTTTTTTTGTAAGAGTAACTACCTTTTTATATGATACATAAAAGAATATTTTAATGAGCATGTTCTATAACAAAATTTATTATGTAAATTCTCTTCGATTTGAAAACATCATTATAAAACTTTTGATTCTTGAATGTAAACAGTAAATTAGTGTAAAAAAATCCGATTATTTCGCTTTGAGAGCGAGTATTTTAACCATTTACTTTGATGTCTGTTCGTATTGGAACCATCGTGAAAATAATTTATACTTTAAAAGCATCCAATATTGAATCATACGAATATTTGATATCGATACACATCAACAAAAAAATTAAGTCAAGTATTATATTGAATACATACGTATGGATTACTTTAAATGTATTATTTTCACTTTTACATCATTTATATTTATTACAGTCTTCGCAGATACTTGTACGTATCGTATGGTTCTCAAATAATAGCATTCAATTAAAATTTGACCATTCGTGTAAGAAGGTAAGTTTTACTGATAAATAAAGTAACTAACTAATTAACCATTACGCAATCTCCGCGAATTAGTAGACAGAAAGAATGGACTGCCACACTGTTATTTTCTGACATACTTCTCTCAAATCCTCAACATTCTTACACACGCACATCGATTTCTTCGACTCTTCACGTGGGAGACATTCATTTTTTTTTGATCGTGCCACGTTTTATGTATTGTATATAAAATAAACTTTATTTTGTTTAAATAAGGAGTTTTTGAAAAATAAAAAAAAACTAAGTTTAAGCACAATGTTTGATATTTTTACATTGATCGAAACACCCTCATTAAATTTCCAGTGCCTTCATATGAAGGACCATTTCTCCTTCTTTCATAAAGTAAATAAGTAACGATTTCGTACCAATGTATTGTCATAAATATTTATACACAAAAGAAAGATGATAAATTTCCTAAATATGTTGAGAAAATATTTTTTTATGTGAAATACTCGTAAAGTAATTCCCGAAAAGTGTTATTAACAAAATAATGAAAGGAACATTAAGTTAATTTAGACAGAATGTCTGAATGATTGAAGAAATAATCTTTAGTTACATGCCTTCAATTCAAGTTCACGAAGCTGAAGAAGTACTTGTGCCAATAGATTATTATCACCCACTGCTTTTTTTAATCTTTTGAACATCATCTTAAACTGAATTCCTTTGCTGTTTAAACGCTACTTATACAAATAAACAGATGCTTATTATTTCGAAATGAGTAAGTTCCTCGAACAAGTAGATTGGAATTGCTTCTTCGAAACAGATGACGTAAATGAAAGTCTTCTAAATTTTAATTCCATCCTCATTCAGGGTTTTGATTATTTTTTTTTGTCTACTAGAATTTTCTCTTCACCTAAATTTCCAAAATTTTAAACATAATTTTTTGACAAAAACAAAGGTTCTCAATTTATACAAATCTACTGGTCGTTTAACTTATTATAAACAATTTTCTCATCTTCGATCGCAGTGTAATATTGTATCCATAAATTTTTGACAAAAACAAAGGTTCTCAATTTATTCAAATCTACTGGTCGTTTAACTAATCATATAAACAATTTTCTCATATTCGATCGCAATGTAATATTGTATCCATTTTATGTCACAACTTCTATATTGAGGAAACAAAAAAAGATTAAACTCTAATCTCAAAATGTTTTGGCACTATGTTGCTGACAAAATAACTGATAACAATCCACCCTCAAATACGTTTCTAAATGATACCAAAGCATACAATGGTGATGATATATCTAACCTTCTTGCATCTCATTTTTCTTCTATATATTTCATCAATATAAACAACTATAACCTGTAATAAACTATAATAAAACAACTGACTTAAACCATCTTCAGTTACAACCCATTGATGTTCTTATCGAATTAAATTCACTCAAAGAAAAATCCTGCTCAGGAACCGATTTTATTTTCAAAATAATTCTCAAAATATATAAAACCACTTAATAAAAATCTCTCTGTTCTCCATTTAATTATTCACTTACGAGAGGAACATTTCCCGAAAAATGGAAATTATCTTACATTCAACCCCATTTTCAAAACTGGCAACAAATTTGATATCAAACTCTATCGACCTATATCTATCGTGTCTCATATCCTTTAATTAGTTGAATCAATCGGAACGGCCAGAATAACATAACTCTTCAATCATACACTTGTCAATCAACAACACAGCATCAGATCTTAGAAATCGACCACGACAAATTTACTCTCTTTTACTGATAATCTCGTAAAAGGTCACGAACAAAATAAAAAACTTGATCTAATTTACACTGACTTTTTCAAAGACTTCAATACAGTTAATTCTTCTTTTCAAACACAGTATAAGAGACCCATTTTTTTTTACTTATCAATTCTGACCTCAACAATAGAAAATAAATAGTACGAATCAACAATTTTTTTATCAAATCCTATAAATATAACTTCAGGTGTACCACAAGGAGCCCACCTTGCTACCTTACTATTTATTTTATTCATTAATGATGTACGTGCGTCAAATACTAATTCATCGTTCTGGTAATTTTAAAGATTCATAAAGTCATAAATACTTCAGAAAATTTTCTATTTCTTCAAGCTGTCTAAATCTCATTACAAGTAAATACTTCTTCTTCTTCTTCTTCACTTTTGGTAGACTCAGGAGTCTGTTATTTCAGGCGGGCCCGCTTGAGATGCTGAACTCCAGCTTTCTCTCCACCGTTTCGGGGGTCTTCCTGGTCGGCGTAACAAGTAAATACTAACAAATGTAAAATTATAGTATTTTTTCGGAAAAATGGACAATATACAGCTCTAAAGTGAAACCAGCATTCGCGACCTAGGAATAACACTCGACTCCCAAACCTTGCGTTATCTTACACCACACATATCGAGTTAGCTGTCAACAAATCTTATAAATTTCTTGGCTTTATTAATAGAATTACTTATGATTTCAAAAACATACCCACTCTTGAATTACTCTACTGTGCCTTAGTTTGTCTTCATTTGGAATATGCATCAGTATTCTGGTCTCCATACTATAAAATTCACATTTCCAATATTGAGTCCAAAAACATCGTTTTCTCAGTAAAATTGGTCGAATGCTTAGACTAATTGATAGAGAAGACTATTTCTACTCTAACCTGGAAAGGCTACAGAATATTTCATCACTAGTAAATCGCAGAAGTAAGTGTGATTTAAAAAAGTATCTACCTCCTTCTAACCTGACGACCTTCGTGGCAGAGTGGTTACGACCTCTGACTTCCATGCCGAAGGTCCTGGGTTCGATTCCCGGCGATGGCAGTGTGATTGTCACACTGTCTTTGGTCTGGTGTAGAATTCACGTGACAATAAAATGGAGATAGATTGGCTACCTATCACATGTCACGAGAATCAATATAATAGCTAAAAAATCAAAATTGTATACAGTAATTGGGTCCAAACGACCTGTTGTGTACATAAAAAAAAAACTCAATTTTGCAAACCAATTCAAGTTTATTAGCTAATTGTTAGTCATGTTCACATTGTTCAACTCAAGTACATTATTAATAGATCCTTCTTTCTTTGGGTCGTGGTCTTGGGGATAGAACACTTGGCTTTAGATCCAGGGGACTTGGGTTCGAGCCTGGACACGACCAGATTCCTTCTTCATAATAATCAGCTATTTTCTGCTCATATTGAAGATTGTAAAATAAATTCTAATATCATTGATTGTAATCTTTGGTATTAGTATTTTTTTTTTAAATAAAAAAATAAAAATAATTAGTCCTTAGTTTTGGCCGAAACACTATGAAACTTCAACATTATTAACTGCTAAATTATAAAACTATGTTAATGGTATCACAATTTATATTTTTTTATCTTTCGCGACAGCTGTTTCGTCAATCTTTGTTGACAGCATAAGGTGTCACAATATTTTTTTTTCAACTGTTATAATTAATTTTCGTGATTTTTCGAACCTTCGTGTATATATTTCTATGTCAATTTGAATACGTTTATTATACTCGTATTTGTACCTGAATCCTTAATTTTAATAGTGTACTTTCTTTATTATTCTATAAACCTGTAAAATACTGATCACAGCTTAACTCGTCTGAGGCTTAATGTTTACCGTTACTCTTAAAATGTTCATAGATTTAAGTAAAATATCTGTAAAAAAAAGTGTATTGGAATTTCGTCCATTTATAACTTACAAATAAATAATAAATAAATGTTGACGGTGTAAACGGAACAAGAAAAAAAGTAAGACCGAGGAAAACTTGGCATGATCATATAAATCAAATATTGAATGTAAGCCACGTGAGGAGTCGGAGAAATCGACGTGCGTGTATGACATGACGTATGTATGACATTGATGAAGCGAGGGAAGTATAACAGGAAAGCCAAGTGTGCGGCAGTCTATTCTTTCAGCCTACCCCTTCGGCGAGACAGCGTGATGGTGAGTTAGTTGATTAGGTACTTAATTTTCTATTAAATAATATTTAATGTTATTATATAATATAATAAAGTAAGATTATCTAAATGTGCTATCATTTCGAAATTTCTATGTCATCAAATATATGATTACTATCAATTTCCCAATATAGCTGGAGAGATACCATATTATTAATATGTGATCTTGAATTTCTCTTTTGAGGTAATCCTGCCGTGCATCTCAAAGCTTTCTCTTTCTTATGGATAAGAACACGACTTACTCTTGAAGCGTAATGAATTGCTGATACTTTATTACAATGTTATTTTTTTGTACTAGCACCTAATACAACTTTTATGGTATATAAACGCAAAAAATAAAACTATTCTCTGATTTCTTATTCAAGAATTGAATTTAATAATATACTTGTCCGGGGTTCAAAAGGGTACTAGGGCTACGATGGGGTATGTTTTGCTGGAAGGCATGCCTCTACATGCGCCATGTTGCATTTACAACAGCAACATTACTACCAAGTCCAACTCTCTAGCGTCCACGAGAGGTCTTAAAGACCCCGCGACACCCGGGCAATGTGGCACATATTACTTAGTGCCATAGCAGACAGAGAGAGGACGAATGGCGAGCTTCCAGTGCCATAAAACTGGATACACCCAGCTAAGGGAAGGTAACCCCGACAGAAAATCCTCCAGAGAAGGCAAGAAGATACCACTCTGGATATTTTTCCCCAGTTCATCACTTGGTGATAGTCAACGTTAGGGAGACCTGACAGGACACAGAGAGAAGAAAATAATATACTTGTAAGAGAAAGAGTTATTAAAATGAATTTTCCATACCAATTGTTGCTTTGGAGTGCCCAGATTCATAGTCGGTCTTCTTACATTGGCAGATGGATTAAAGAGTTATACATAGGGGTGTTAGTTGAAGTTTGCCGGTTTTACTCATAGATGTCGCTAGAGATATGTATACATTTCTATGATTTAGCATCTATGTCGTATTTTTTTATGGACATTAACCTTCAAAAATACATAAGTAACATTCTGCCAAAATAATAGTGTCATGGTTGTTTACCTCAGTGAATATGTCGAGTTTTGTTCCAAGTAAATCGCATTTGCGGCATTCGTTGCTTTTCTTATTTCATCAAAAGAAAAAAACAGTTGAAGCTCATCGGTTGCTGGTAGAAACTTATGGTGAACAAGCTCCAGTGATTAAAACATGTGAGACATGGTTTCGTCAATTTAAAAGTGGAGATTTCGATTTAACAGACAATGAACATCCTGGTGCAACGAAAAAGTTCGAAGACGAGGAATTGCAGGCGTTATTGGATGAAGACCCAACCCAATCGCAACAACAATTGGCCCAAACACTTAATGTAACCCGAAAAGCAATTTTTCAACGTTGAAAAGCCATGGGAAAGATCCAAAAGTATGGAAAATGGGTACCACACCAAATGAACGAGAGACAAATCGAAAATCGAAAAACCATACATACAGCTAAAGTGGTGAAGAACACTCTCAAAGCATTGAATTAAGAAATATTATTGCACCCGTCATACTCTCCAGACCTTGTCCCGTCCGACTATCACCTTTTCGCATCGATGGGACACTCACTCGCAGAGCAGCGCTTCGCCAATTTTGAAAAAGTTGAAAAATGGCTCGTCGAATGGTTTGCCTCGAAAGAGAAATTTTTTTTTTGGAATGGTATCCATGATTTGCCTCAAAGATGGGAAAAATGTATATAATCCGATAGTCAATACTTTAAATAAAAAAAAATTGAGATTCCCTTGAGAATTAAGCGTTTTCTTTATTGAAAAAACCGGCAAACTTCAACTAACACCCCTGGTATAAACTTCCAAAACATCATTTTCAATAAGTTGAGACACCTTGAATTGGTTTCGTATATTATCTAAAATGTAATTATCTAAACAAAGCCCCCTCAAAGTCATCACTGCAAATATAAATATATCCACTGAAGCCAAGAAGCCAAGTGCACAATGGAGTTGTAGTGCCATCCCTTATGTATGGAAGTAAAGCTTTTAGCTGGGAAAATGTGGATTAAACTAGGATAAATAAAATACCGAACGCGAAAAAAGGAAGAAATGTAAAGGAGATGATTGTATCATAAATAAAATTATGAAAGGATTACTGAGATGGTTTGAACATATAGAACAAGCGAAGAAGAGAAGAATGGTTAAAATGTTGTATGGAACCAGTGCGAATGGAAAGAGCCGTGAAAGACAAAAGAAAATTCATCAAATACGAAAAGACGGCCACACTCGCAATCGAAAAAATATTCGAACGTGCATGTTACGGCGTATGAATGCAGAGGTAGCTCGAGAGGTATGTCAGGACAGAGCAGTATGGCAGTCCATCCTTTCTGCCTACCTCTCCGTGAAAACGATGTGATGGTAAGTTTGTTTAACAAAGCAAAGTAATCGTAAAATATTACTCTAATGTTTGAAATAAACTAACTAACAAACTAACCATCACGCCATCTCTTCGGAGGAGGAGGCAGAAAGAATGGAACGCCACACTGTTCTGTCCTGACATACTTCTCTCGTATCTTCTACATTAATACATTTTGTTATGCACGCACGTCGATTTCTCCGACCCCTCACGTGACCGATATTTAATATTTGATTGATTTGATCGTGCCACGTTTTCCTCGGTCTTCCTCTATTTCTAGGTCCGTTCACATCGTTTACATATACCTTCTTCACCATTCTGTCTTCACTCATTCTCTCCATGTGTCCAAACAATCTAAACGACCCTTTCATTATTTTATTCATAAAACATTCATTCGCACCGCATTCACTTCTTATACTTGCATTTGACACTCTATAATATACAGATTTATCACACATTCGTCTTAGACATTTATTCTACTTTCATCCTTTCTTTGCCAGTTTCATGCTTCACTTTCATTTTAAACTATTAAAATTATTTACAAAATTTGAATTCATGAAAATAAAATATTACATAAATACTCGTTAACATTTTTTTTAATCTGTATTTATAAAAGATCCATTCCGCTCTTTTTTCAGTTTGACCAGTTTCAAAGGCTCACTGGTCAAAGGTCTTTTAAATGTTATTAATTTTTTTTTTTTCATCTTGAATTTTATTTCATCTGTGTTATTTATTTTTAAATATAAAGTGGTGAAATAGTATAAGTGGACGTGGCATATTTTGGAAACAGACGACACAGAAAGTTAGTATGCTATTAAGATTGTACAGTGATCAAGGAAGCAAACTTGTTTGTTTGTGAGTTACGAGTGATACTTCCAAGTCATTGTATAGTAATAATCTCTTCTATAATAACCGTTTTGTAGACAGAGTCAATGGTACGTGAAGTAAATCACTTCTGGTTTAATAATGTCTTCAGTTAAGTTATTCCAGGACCTTGTCATTAAGGGTACTGTATTCCAATACATGAAAGGGTACTTAAATTTGAATTGCTCTGGTGAAAGCGGGTGAAAATTTCATTTTCATTCGTACTTACTCGTACTATTGATAAAAAAACGTCCGTTTTATACATTTTTATTATATTTAATAGAAGTGATATTTTTTGTTTAACTAAAGTATTTTCACTAAATTCAATCCCAGGGATTGATTTATAGCAAAATGCTACATTTTTAAACAAAATAATAATACACAATTAAAATAGCATTAAAACCTCTTTATTCTTTACAAAAACCAACCGGTTTTGCTCCCGCGCCGATGCTTCGTCAGGGTTACAAAAGGCACTCGTGTCTTTCAGTATTTATAAAGGAATGCCGAGGAAAATATAAAACGATCAAATAAATCAAATAATGAATGTTGGCCACTTGAGGAGTCGGAAAATTTGGCGTGCATGCATGACACGATGCATTAATGTTGAGGAAGCGAGAGAAGTACATATACAGAAATATTTTAACAAAAAAGTTATTTATATTTAAGTCTCTCATTTGAAAATCAAATCTATTCTATGTTCTAAAAAACTTTTTTAAATATATTTACGTGCACTAGTTACTGGATATATGTTAAAAAAAGGGATCTCCAATTTACAAAAAAGCATTATATAAATTTATATTCAAATGCTATTTGTGTATGTACAAAAACTAAGGAAAATTAAAGTTACATTTTCCTTTCAAGTTTTAATGTAAGCCCTTGGTAAACTAAACAATTTGTCAGAGCTTAACTTTAATTAAGTAAATATTTGCTTTTCGTAATGAATTCTGATCTTCATCAATGTTTATTATGTTTTACTAATGAGGAAAGGGGGACAAATTTAATTCAAGTAACCAAGCTACATATAAAACAAAGATCCGATAGATGATAATTAAACAGAAGGGAGTTTAAACATTAAAAGATGAAACCGGTCTCATGGTCAATGTGAATTGTAAGTCAATCGAGTTATTGAACAACGCAATTGGAGAAGGGTCAAAAAGACCCTTAGATCGGATGAAGATATATTGATTATTTTGAAATCGTTGCGAAACATTTGTTTTGAATTTCCACGGGATATTTTATTGAGAGAGTTTATCAATAAAAGCACCTGTCATCTGAGCCCACTCTTTGAAGTTTGAATTATATATTTATTCTAGACCTGGTTTCTGGAATTTTCATCACCCAGTCTATTATAAAATAATACTACCCTCCCGTAGCCTATATAAAATCGTAAATCTCATATACAAATAAGCAGTTTTTTGTAAAAACATTTTTTGTACTCGTAATTTACTTTTTCGGATACTTCAAAAAATAAAATAAACAAATGAGATCAAAATTCAAACCTTTAAGTGGAAAAACAATTATTTATTGTATTTATTTAGCAACGATGGAAAGCGGATGTGTGAAATTAATTCTCGTAGAAGACGGAGGAATGCTGGCAGATGATAAGAGTGTACAAGAAAGATGGATGAACTACGAGTATTTTAAGGAAATATTTGGCAGTAACGTAGCAGCTGATATGGATGCCAGAGAAAATGTAAGTGTAACACAAATGAGGTAAGTAGTACAGAAGAGATGAATGAGATGAAGAATGCATTGAAAATGATGAAAGGTGTGTTGTGGAATTATTCTGTGCCAAAAATTATACCATTTTAAAAATAATCAACTCACGAATTTGCATTGCATAAAACTAAATTCTTCGTCGTTTAAAGTGTCAGAAACGACCCAAAACCTTCGCGTTTCTAGGTATAATTTCTTCGGCGAACAAAAAAAATCACGCCCCCGCAATGCAAGTTCATATGAACGGAATGAACGGAATCGCCATACAGTAAAAATTTGGGATCTGAACTGCAAACATGCAGTTCAGTAATCAGTTAAAAATTAAGAATCAACAATGACTGATTAAGTGTGTGTAGGTTAAGTGAATTGCCTCCTCGCGATGTATATTCCGCTGGGAGGGCTTAAAGAACCAAAAGTGGGTGAACAATAAAAACGAGAGTGATAAAAATGGTAAAATTAGAGACTAGTCAATAGGACACCTTGGATCGCTTTCCCCCGATCTTCGGTGATCGTTGGCGCTTCTTTCTCCCTCGCATTTTCCCTAGCTGTTCTATTTGGGAGGAGGGATGACAGGTGGAAAAGCAGTTGGATTTGATTGCGTTGCCATAGAGTTTGTCAAAAGTGGTGGCCGGATGGTTCTTGCTAGCTTCGCAGACTCCTTAACCAATGTTTGGAGGATGAGTATACTCCACTAGACTGGAGGAAAGCAGTTATCATGCCTCTTTACAAGGGTAAGGGAGCCCGTGTGGACTGTGTGAGCCACAGGGCCATCAGTCTGCTGAGCTCCGTTGGCAAACTATATGTCAGGATACTGATATAAAGAGTGAGGAAATTGATATCTGGAAAGATTTGGGATGTACAAGGAGCCTTCATGAGTAGACGTGGATGGACCAAATTTTTGCACTCCGCAGTCTATCAGAGCAGGTTTTGGCCAAAGACCGAAAACTTTTCTGCGCGTTTGTGGATCTGCAGAAAGCGTATGACCGAGTTGATAGGACAAAACTTTGGAAGGTCTTGGCCGAGTATGGAGTGGGCATAAAACTAATACGCGAGGTTGCATCCCTCTATGAGGGAAGCACTGCTTGTGTCAGGGTTAACGGGGCTGTCACATCTTGGTTTGACATCACCAAAAGTGTCAAACAGGGTTGTGTGATGTCTCCGTGGTTGTTCAATCTATACTTGGACAAGTGCATGAAAGAACTTGAAGGCAAAGACGCTAGTGCTAAGATGAATTTTTTGTCAGTCAGCTGTTTGTTATATGCAGATGATGCTGTGTTAACCACTGACAGTAGAGAATGTCTTAGTGTCAAGGATGTATGAGGCATTCAAAAAGAGTGACCTGGTGATGAATGTGTCTAAATCTAAAGTGATGGTTTTCGAGAAATAATAATGTATGACGATTTTTGATATAAGTGCGATGGGCGAGAAATTAGAGCAAGTTACCGAATTTACGTATCTGGGAATCATGTTTACAAAAGACGGAATAATCAAATCAAATCAAATCAAATCAGTTTATTTTCTCAAAAGACATTACAAACATTTTTTATAGTTTAAGGCATCTATTGAGAACAGGTAAAACATAAGGAATATATAATACCAGGAACGCATGAGAGATGGTTCGACATTAGGAATACAAAATACTCTCTAAAGTCAAGAGTATTTGTCTTCTGAATGTACTTTCACGAATATGAAAGACATCGATCTCCGAAGCGATCATGTTCAGCAGTTTGATTGCTCTCCCCACCGGCATCACCAGAGGCAGGTTGGTTCTGCATGCTGGGAGATAAAACAGTCTGTGCTGACGCTGTCGAAGATAGCCATCCGGAACATAAAGATGGATAGCCTCCAAGATGACGGAGTTCTCAAAGAATCCCCTGATAAGTCTGAAGAAATGGGTAAGTGTGCACCCATCCCTTCTTATCTGTAAACTATTGGTCCCCAGCATGCCCAAGAGGAATGCAGTGGGATAAAGCCACGGATAGCTACCAAACTCCCTCATGTAGAGATATCTCAGAAATCTTTTCTGAACCCTCTCCAACATGAGCGAGTATCTCGCCTCGTGGGGACTCCATATCACCGAGCCACACTCGAGCCGGCTCCGGACCAATGAGTTGTACAAAATTCGCAAAACATAGGGATTCTTGAAAACTCTACCAGTTCGGAGAATAAATCCCAACATTTTCAGTGCAACTCCACATATTCTCTCGATGTGAGCATGGAAAGTCAGCCTACTTTCATAAACGATACCAAGATCCTTTATCGTTGAAACACGCTTAAGTTGCTGGTTATCCATTGTGTATCTGTAATAAACAGTACGCAATGCTCTCGTAAAAGATAAAATTACGCATTTTGAGATATTGAAATAAATTTGATTGGTTTTACTCCAGCGGACGATATTATTTATATCTGACTGGAGATGGAGGCAATCTTCGGGGCTTTTTATCTCAAGGAATAATTTAAGATCATCTGCAAATAAAAGAAATCGCGAAAATTGTATAACCCTCGCGACATCATTAATGAAGATGGTGAAGAGGAGTGGACCAAGGTTTGAGCCCTGTGGTACTCCGGAATATACGGGAAAAAGTGCAGAATGAAATATACCGTATGAGGCAAACTGTTTCCTTTCCCTCAGGTAGCTAATAAAAAATAAAACCAACTTAGAAGAGAAACCAATTTCCGACAGCTTTCGCAGAAGTACATCATGGTTGACGGTATCAAAGGCTTTAGAAAAGTCATTATAAGAGCAGTCAACCTGGTGACCATTGTCCAAAGCCCTTGTCACATATTCTGTGAAAATCATAAGATTGGTTTCAGTAGAGCGCCCCTTCCTGAGAGAATAATGGAGAAAGACATCGAAAGATGTCTATAAAATAAATGGCGTACTCAAAGTCATTACTGCAAATAGAAATATATCCACAGAAGCAAAGATGGCAGTACATAATGGAGTTCTAGTGCCAACCCTCATGTATGGAAGTGAAGCTTAGAGCTGGCAAAAGAAGGATGAAAGCAGGATAAACGCCGTAGAAATGATCACTTAGAAGAATGTGCAGGAAAACGTTGTATGATAGAATACCGAACGTTGAAATAAGAAAGAAATATTAGGCAGATGACTGCATCATGGATAAAATTAAAAAAGGATCCCTTAGATGGTTTGGACATATGGAACAAATGGATGAGAGTAGAATGGTTAAAAAGTTGTACACAAGTACCGTGAGTGGAAAAAGAAGCCGAGAACAACCGAGGAAAACATGGCATGACCAAATTAATCAATTACTAAAAGGCGGCCACATTCGAAATCGGAATAATCGACGTGCATGCATGGTACGATATATGAATGTAGAGGAAGTCAGGAAGGTAAGCCAGGACAGAGCATTGTAGCGATTCATCCTCTCTGCCTACCCCTCCGTGGAATCGGTGTGATGGTTAGTTAGTTAGTTAGTTAGTACGATATAAAACTCCATAATAAATAATAAATACGAAAGAACACGTCGTTTTTCTAGAAGCTTTATTATAATTTGTGGGAAAAAAACGTTTCACCTTTCTAAGGCAATGGAATACATATTTTGAACATTTCATAATGCCTCAGAAATCCGAAACATGTTGTACCCATAAACTATAATGAAACTTCTAGAAAACAGATGTTCGCAAGCGTATTTATTAAGAAAAACGACGTTTTAATTCAAATATCATGGAATAACAGAAGTAAAAGCCCCCAATATGTAAAAAAAAATACGTATTGTTTGTATTTGCATATGTGTTGATGATATTTTAATTATGGATTTTTTTGGGCTTAAATGTGATTTTTATTTTATTTAATTTTAATGAACGGATCGTTCGGAGCAGAATGGTTCTTCATTTAGCATTCTATTCAACAACCATTTAATTAAAATGCTTTGTATGGAACTTTCATTAAAATTTGAACAATGTGAAATTTGGCTGAAATATACACATTACATACATATTTTACAGTAATTGTCTGTGCAGCTACACTCGTATTTCTGAGAGAATGATGCTGAACTTAATTATGACTTGGAATTGTGCAATTTTAAAGGATGGTTAATTCTTGAATGAAACCACTTTTAACAATAAAAACTATATGTTTCGGATATGTACTACATCTTGGGGTAACGTGTATCATGAAATTATAATCAAATAAACCGTGCCTCATTTAGAAAAAAAACAAAATGAATAATAATTTATTGTGATGAAAAACATCGGACTCATCATCATACAATTCACAAAAATATTATAATAGATACAATTCAGATTTAAAAAAAAGCACTTTTGGTAATGCAGCAATAATTTTCTAGGTGTATAAATATAATGAAACTCATTTAAAATAATATGAATGCATGATGGATACAATAAAAACATGTAAAATATTTTTTCTTAACCTAAGTGGTGGTATCGGGTGGTGGTCTAGGGGATAGAACGCTTGGCTCCTGATCCAGGGGACATGGGTTCAAGCCTGGACACGACCAGGTTCCTTCTTCATAATAATGAGCTATTTTCTGCTCACATTGGAGATTGTAAAATAAATTCTAATATCATTTGTCTTTTAAAAAAAAACGAAACAAAGTGTTTTTTTATCTTCTTATTCTTCTACTTCATTTCAACTATCACTTGAAAGTGCACGTTCATATCTTGCGCAGTTCTAAAGTGCCTCGAATGATCCAATTCTAGTACAGTCCGGAGCCAAGAGATCCGTCTTCTCCCCACACTTCAACGACTCTATACAATATTTATTTATGCTTTTAATGATTCTAATCCACAGTTTTAACGCCTTTAGCTTAACCCTTAACGTACCGTGTTCAAAACAAAACGCTTGCTCCCATGTGGTAAGTTCAGTTTACCGCTAACTTTATCTAAATATCAAGCATATGACTAGATGAATCAAAATTTAATTTATGTCATCTTGTAGGGAATTTCATTAGAATAGATCGATATCTATAACATACATGGATTATTTGAAAAACATATCATTATTAATTTTTTCTGGAACCATGCGATTTCTGATATGGAATGCGTCACAGCATACGGGCGAACTGGACATCGGGTATAAACTTGTCTGCGCGCCGCGGCCGGCGGGGCGAGGATAAAGGCACCTAGGCAAAATGTATAGTACGTTCAAGACAACTAGTACGTATTAATATTTGTCCCTTTTGGTAAAGTGTTAATATTTTCACAGTTCTGATATTATTAAGTTGCGTCCTGCGTTTCCGTCCACAGTGGTATTATTACGTACATATTGAAAAGGTCAAAGATATATAATTTATAATACGTTCAAAACAGCGAGTAAGTATTTGTCACTTTTGATAAAGTTGTAAATATTAGCAAAACAAATTCTACCTTAACACGAATGAAGGTGAGGGCAGTCTAGAAAATATTTTTTTTTGGGATGAAGGAAGTAATTTTTTGCTTTTTTTTTATTACGAAATATTGAAAACACTTCAATGGAGTATTACAATTTTTTTTATAATATTAGGGTCCATAGGTTTTAAGAAAATCAACTTTAAATTGGCAGTGGAAACTCAATTTACCACATGGCAACGCGACGGTTAAACGAAACATTAAAAACTTATCTCGAGCGAATATTTTATATTTTTGAATTTTAATGTGTATATCATGATAACAACTGGTTCTAAAACAACCGTAACCATACTTAGTTCATTTAGATAAGAATATTTAAGGGAAGAGATTATAAACTAGGTGTTCTCACTCAAAAAACATTATATGGACGAGCATCACACTATCTCACAAACTAATTCAAATGTTTTAATTGGAACTTGACGCTACAATGTGTAAGAAAATAATCTCGGCTGCTCAAGATGTTCAGTATATTCTGATTTTTCTTGCCTTTCCAAAATAAACCATCATTTTTGAAGTGTAGATATAATTGTTTTGGAAAATAGCATAAAAGGATACCTCCGAAGCCGAACTATATTTGGTATATTTTTCGACCACGTACTCGTATATAAATATTAAATATTAAAAATCTGATTATTTTTATTTTGCATATTTTTTGTTTTAAATTTACACATGATATGAAACTATGAATCACAACAGAAACATGTATATGATTGGTGAAATAAAAGGTTCTGAAAATACAAATATGAAAATGGTTGAATCACAACAGAAATATGTGTGTGATAATTAAAATAAAGTATTGTCAATATATACAAATATGAAAATGGTTGAATCACAACAGAAACTTGTGTGTGATAATTGAAATAAAGTGTTGTAAAATTACAAATATGAAAATGGTTAAATCACAACAGAAACATGTGTGTGATAATTGAAATAAAGTGTTGTAAAAATGCAAATTTATATTTTATTTATTCATATCAAAACAAATATTTGTATTAATAAATTCATCTATTTTTATACTCAACAGTTCTTCAATAACATAAAGCATCATTATTGTTTGTTTTTGTTTATCATTCTAATATATTGCATTACATATAAAACAAAAAGTATTTTAAAGTAAACAGCGTTTTACTGTTGTTTATTTAAAACTTCTGGAACCTTCGATTATGTCCTAGTAAGGCATAAATTGTATCACTCCCATATCCCCATGAACGTTTATATAAATATGACAATAATATATTTCAGAAAATGTATTTATTTATTATAATATTACATTTAAGAAAATGTAAATATGTTACAAACCCAAGTAAACAAGGCAGCTGCAATCTATGGCGCTCTTAAATTCACAATACGGAAAAACAAAGACATGACCATTAAGAGTAAGATGAGAATCTAAAAAACAAGCGTAAGACTAATAATAAAATATGGTGTTGAAGCAAGGGCAGACGCAGTAAGGACGATAGCAGGCAAGATGCTGAAAGGTAGCGTGAGGAACACCAGAATTAGAGAATTAGAGCAGACAGCAAAGAAGGGACTGGTACGATGTCCAAAGAATGGATAGCACCAGGCTCCCCTATATTGCACTACATAATCAGCCTCATGGGACTCGTCCTTGTGAAAGACATCCTAAAAGATAAAAGGACAGCTGGAAGCTTACCTCACAGGAGGAGCAACACTCTGTAGAACAGACCACATAAGTCTACAACAAGGAAGAAGAAGATGAAGAAGAAATATTTTTTTTACGTTAGAGATTACATGTTTAGAAAAGAGTTGTTTATCTTGGTTCAATATTTTATTTTTAAATTGACTGCTTTGTATTGAGTTTATCTGACTGTAAGTTTCCTTGATATTGTTATATCCTATTTGATCTCAAAATAATAATGGATCAGGTTAATGAAACACGTTAGTTCTTGAATATTTATATATTGTATTTTTTACTGAGATTAATTTCAAATAACTTTCATTGGGTCTCTTCAATGGAAAAACCGACATATGACCTTCGATAATAATTTCGATCCTGCTCGCATATTTTTATATACAGCGGCTTGGGCGTAACAAGGGCACGTACGTAATCGTAGATAACTGATTTACTGAATCTTGTCAAGCAACGTGTCAAATTTGTGATAAAACACATTTACAGTTAAGTACCCTCCATACCATTAACTGATAAGGTTACCGATAACATCGCATCGAAGAGTTCAAACACTTTTGTTTTATTAGAGTTTATTAAAAAAGCAGAGGCAATACATACTTGCTTGCACATTATACTGTACATAGGTGCGGTGCTTTAAAATACTCGATAATGCACGTACTGTCGTTCGAAATACAAATATTATCAAAATTCAAGATCTTGTGGCCCCATAGTGTCAAATGTGAATTTCTCTAGTCTATGGCAGACGAAAGACCAAAAAAAGGACACAGCTAGACTCTAACGACAGTCTCCCGTCTGCGTCGTTCAGGGCTCATTGTATTGGGAGATAAGATAAAGTAAGATATAACTAAAATCATCCGAGCAGGATGAGGTTTAAGGTAAAGAGCTCAATTGGAGTGGTAAGGCATCAGGTGTACGATATAATGAAGGTTGAAGAAAGATCCCATAAAACCAATACACCATGGGAGTGTGACAGAACAAGAATAATAAAAGAAGATAAATTTAGCTACGAGTTACATCATCCGAACAGTAGTGACCTATGGGTGTGAGGCGTGGACAATGACAGCGAAATCTGCAGAGCGACTGGATACTTTTGAGAGAAGGGTGCTGCGCAGAATTCTGGGGCCTGTGAATGACGGTGAAGGCTGGAGAGTGCGGCATAATGACGAGCTGTACAATATTTACAAAGCTCCCAGTCTCTCACACAGGTCAGACTGAATAGACTGAGATGGGCCGGTCACGTACAGAGGATGCCGTCATCGCGAACCCCAAAAAGATTGCTGGAGTGGCACCCAGGTGGTAGAAGACCAATTGGACGACCAAGGCTGCGAAGGGAGGATGAAGTTGGGAGAGATGGAACAAGATTGTTAAGAGTGTCAGATTGGAGGGTCGAAGCGGAGGACAGGAGGAGTTGGAGGCGAAGAATACTGGAGGCTAAGGCTCGATATGGGCTGTAGGGCCATCGAAGAAGAAGAAGACGAGTTACATTAATATTATATTATATAATACAATATTTTAGATGATGGAGAATCAAAATTATAGCCAAACACATTCATTATTATAATGTTCTCAGGAAAATGAAAATAACTTTGTTTAATCCATTAATTATTAAAAAGATATTAAAAAACACGGCATGTTTTAGAGGATACCTCCATCTTTAGGTGTAAAAATATTAAATATTAAATATTGTCATGTGGGTAGACACAGAATTATCATATTTTTACACCTGAAGATGGAGGTATCCTCCGAAGCATGTCGTCTTTTTGAATATCTCTTTAATAATTAGTGGATTAAATAAAGTTACTTTCAATTTCCTAAGTATATTACTATGGAGTTCCACAGTGTTAATGCCTTAGTGTTCAATAAGTTCATTGTTATAATTTCAATGAAAATAAATAGTTTGTAACCGATTTTTTACTACCCTTTAATTTTTTTTTACTTTTGAGTTTATTTTTCTGGACATGTTTTGAAGGATTTACACCTCAGTTTATATCGTTCTCCCGATAATGAAGGTGTAAGCCTTTGAAACATGGTGAGAAAAATAAACTCAAAAGTGGAAAAAAAATGTGTTTTAATTCTTAAAAATTCGTCGTTACTGAATTCCACAGTGATAACGCCTTAAGTTTATCTGAGAATATACAATGAATATTTGATTTACAAGAAACATTTGTCTTCAACCATAGTTGAATCTAATTTACCGTTAATAATTTAAACTTAATTAGTGTAACAGAGCGGTATAATAAACCATCCTAACAGTATTTTATAAAAGTCTTGAAAAGGAGAAAATGTTTTAAAGAATATATAGTTTTTATCCCGCCCGTTACATTTTAGATAAGTGCTTATAAATTAAACTACCGTATCACAATAAATGTTACGCTTTGGAACCTTGAGGAATTAAATGAAATGTCAAATAAACGACAGTCCATGAATGATTAAATTTGTCAATAAATAATAAATAGCATACTTTTGCACATAATGGATTGTTGGCAGATCTTCGTTGTACCTATACGTTTTTAGTACTGAATTCATAAATTCTCCGCCAAAACGCCTCAATAATAATATTCGGAATGGGAATAACTTACGAACGTAAATATTTTAACGATGGAAAGTAGAAAATTGTTTTCTCACACAAATGTTCCTTTCGTAGCATTAACATTTCGATAAATTTTGTATAAGACTAAGACTTCAGCTATCTCGGTTCTATTCATACCAATGATGGCACAATTGAAAATGACGTAGTGCATAGAATAAACGTAGGATGACTTAAATGGCTTCCCCTTTCAGGAGTACTTTGGGACAGTAAAGTACTCGTTCAAATAAAATGAAAGGTGTACCGAGCCGCCGTAAGACCTGCTATGCTCAACGGATCGGAATGCTGGGCCGCAAGGCGACAAGAAGAACAAAGGCTACACGTTACAGAAATGAAGATGCTGAGGTAGCCGTCGGGTTTACGATGCTGGATAAAGTTTGAAATGACCACATCAGAGGGAGCCCAAAAGTCGCTCCCATAGAGGAAAAAACTAGGGAATGTTGGTTGCGGTGGTACGGCCATTTGAGAAGGAGAGACAATTGATACATTGGTTACATGACCGTGGAACTGGATGACGGAAAGACGAGACCAGGTCAACCTCTTGCAACGTGGATGTCCACAATTAGGAACGACCTGAAGACGCTGGGACTGGACAGCCAGATGACTGACGCTGGGACTGGACAGGGCGAAAGAAGAATAAGACATTCCGATTCAGCGACAGAGTCGCTTATGTTCCAAAAATTCCAGGAATAATGTTTTTTTGTAAAAACAAATTATTATGAAATAAGAAAACTCATTGAATGCCACTTATATTGATATAATTAATTTTTTCGTGTTGAGGATAAACATTCTTATATCAATTTGCAAGATAGACGGAGAAAACAGAAAAATATCTATCAGGTCAATCCAAAATTTCGTAAGTATTTTTTTTGAATTTTGTAATAGTGTAAAAAAACACAATTTATTATTTTAATCAATGATGTATTTTCCTCCCTTATCTACAATGTCTCGCCATCTTAATCCATAAGTGTAAAAAACCCTGATTTTGATGTAAAAGAACTCGAAAGTTCCTTTTGTACTTCATCTTTAGAATTTTTATTTCTAGATTTTTTTTGTAGGGAACGAGATTAGTGAAAATCACTTAGGGAAATATCTGGATGAAGCGGCAAAAGCCCCCAATCAAATAGTTTTTTTGGTGGCGTGTTCCGAGCTGTCCATGACTTAACATTATCATGATAGAATGAAACTTTAAACATTCAATCATAAGTTTAAACGACAAATTCGTCTAATGTTAACATTTGCTTTAATGGTTTGATTTGGTTTAAATGGTTCATAATAAATAACACCATGCATAACCCACCAAACACTTAAATTACCTTTTCTGTTGGAGTGGGCTGCTCATTTTCATCTGTCCGTTGTCTTTTTCTTGTGACATTGTGATAAACAATCCATTTTTCGTCACTTGTTATCAAACGGTCTAAAAATTGCTCTTGTTCTAGGTGAGATAAAAGGGAAGTGCAGATGTTTATTTGCTGCTGGTAATTGGCTTTGCATAGCTCAGCTTCCAAGCTTGCGTAATTTCCCGATCTCATTTTAGTGACAAATGACTGTTTCATTAGATAAATCCATCCTTTCTGCAATATGATCTATTGTTAATTGTTCCCCTGACTCCACAAGACTTTCAAGAATGTCGTTATCAAAATTAACAGGATATCATGAAATGGCTCATAATCAATACTGATTTCTCCGTATTTTAAACCATTTTTGGGCAATCCTCATACTGATACTATGTTCATTTTTATCGCTGCAGTTCTGCCG
Organism: Lepidostoma basale; assembly: GCA_022606425.2. NCBI lineage: Eukaryota > Metazoa > Arthropoda > Insecta > Trichoptera > Lepidostomatidae > Lepidostoma > Lepidostoma basale. Next base: position 15,999 of record JAHDVF020000127.1, on the reverse strand, counting down.
ATTTCACCACACGAAAAGAAAAAATATGAAACGGCATGTTTGTATCGATTATCAATGTTTATTTTTGATGTTTACTTATATTTATTCGATGTTCACGAAAATTTGTGATAGATTGACTAACATAATAGGAAATCGAAGACAAGATTCAAAAAGTTTGATTTTTTTTTCCACGTAGTGAGTCATAGTGAATCACATGTATTATGCTATAAATGCGCACGAAATTATGGACTGACCTAATTTAATGCAATTTATTTACAAAGTTTAATACAATAATTTATTCGGTTATATAAATAATTGCACAAAGAAAATTTACTTATATTTTTATTTTATTTATGTTTTTAAATTTGTAATTTTCCATCTTTTTGGAATTGTAATTTTTGTTCTTTATTTAGTTTCGTAGATTAGACCATTATGTTTTTCATGTTTTGTTTAATATTATATGTTTTCATTTATTTTAAAGCACTTAAAGTCAATTATCACAACATAGTGTATTACGACCCCCACTAATGTATAAATTGTGATTCTGATGAAAAGCACACTATTAATATATGTGAAAACGGCCATCTTCTAGAATTTTATAATAGTGAAAATTGCCGTGATCAGTTTTGTACTTATTCCATATTCAGACAATATTTTCCACAACTTTTCTCTATTAACGTAATCATATGCTTTTTGCAAGTCGCCAAATGCACAGAAAAGTTTGCGGTTTTTGACCAGAAACTTCTCTGTCAATGTACGAAGTCCAAAATTTGTTTACATCCTCTGCCATTCATAAAGGCACCTTGCACATCCCAAACCTTGTCACTCGTCAATTTTCTTACTCTTTCTATTAAAATTATGTATGGAAGCGAAGCATGGAACTAGCAAAAGAAGGATGAAAGTAGAATAAATGCAGTAGAAATGACTCTTAGACAAATGTGTGGATACTCTGTGTATGATAGAGTGTCGAATGAAAATATAAGAAGTGAATGCGGTGCGAATGATGGTGTCATGAACAAAATAATGAAAGGATCATTAAGATGGTTTGGACATATGGAAAGAATGAATGAAGAAAGAATGGTAAAAAAATTATATGTGAATGATGTAAATGGAACCAGAAATGGCACGATCAAATAAATCACATATTGAATGTCGGCCATGTGAAGAGTAAGAGAAAACGACGCGCGTGCATGACACGATGTATGAATGTTGAGGAATCGAGAGAAATATGTCAGGAAAGAAAAGTACGGCATTCCATTCTTTCTGCCTACCCCTTGGGGGAGACGGCGTGATGGTTAGTTAGTTAGTTAGTTGAAAATGATTTTTTCATCTATGACGACAACTGACGTGTCACAGCAACTTTAATTCATATTTACACAAGCTCTTTTATTTTTATTTGATAGCTAATAAATTCAATAAAAAATCTTAATTAATTACCGAACAAAGAAGTGGAGATATTCTGAGTTTTTTTGTATTTTTTAAACTTTATTGTATTCAATATTTCAATCTTCAACGAAGTGTGGTGTTTCGTGTTGAAATGGAGAAATCAGGGGGACAACATTCAAACTCTATCTAGAAGACTTGCAAAGAGGGTTAATTAAGACATTTGCCGACATGTCAAGATAGGTTATTTCACCGATTTTTAAAGTCAATTGGATCGTAAAAATGTAATAAAGCTAATTTTATTCCAATTTTAAAAGATAAGTCATTTTTTTCAATTGAATAATATTTTTTAAACATTTAATGATGTTGACATCAAAACTAAACCATTTATATTTTTGATGCAATGTTGCATAAATAAACATTATAAGTTTGCACATACTTTTCAAACTAAACTCTGAAGGTTCTTCATATTTTATATCTAGTAAACTTTCTCTTCTTAGAAAAAGTACAACTTATTTTCTGAACGAGGAATTGTCGTATCCGATTAAAGTTTACGTTTAGAGTTATGCATTTTAAAAACTTTGACACATTTCGATACAACTCTCGTGTCGTAATTTATTCTCTCTTCTTCGTTCTTTTAAACTATTTCCAGCTCAGAGAATTTCGAACTTCTTATGTGATTAATTATTTACTATTGAAATTCAAATAATGCAATCTGCCGCCATCCGGCAATAGGGGTCTTCGAATGCTGCCATTACGAAACAAGTTTCAAAGCAATAGAATAAAATAGCATCACATGAAACCCTTCAGTAAACTTCTGGGTTCCCCTGCGGTAAGGTTGAAATTGAAATTTTAAGCGAATGTTCAAACGTAACAAAAAATACATATTTGATGTCTCAATCTTATAGAAGTAACCCTATAAGAAAAAAAACTCATTATTATTTTTACATGCCATGTAAATTTAACATTACACTAATATTTTATCAAATGTTGAATCTCGGCCACGTGAAGAGTTAGAGAAATCGACGTGCGTGCATGACGTGTGCATAAAAGTTGAGGAAACGAAAGAAGTATGTGAGGAAAGAAAAATGTGGCAGTTCTTCTTTCTGCTTACCCCTTCGGAGAGACGGTTGAATGTGAATAAGTTAGTAAGTTAGCTATCAAATATAATAAAAAATATCTCTTAAATTATTCAATTAAAGTTATATTCAAAATTATTCATAGTTTCATTTCATAAGAGAAGGATGGAGTGCCGCATCAATGAAAGTGTGACAGTCCATTCTTTCTGCCTACCCTTTCGGGGAAACGGCGTGATGGTTAGTTAGTTAGTTTATTTACAATTTAATGTATCCTATCACCCTACTATTTACAAGTAAAATCGGATTTACTATAATATTTTAATTAAAACGACGAAATCTTATTTATTTTCAAAACTTTTCGTAATCCTGTTTTGCGGCTTTAGCAGCTTAGCGCGAACCTAGAGACCGTTCTAATTACCAAAATTACTCTGTAAACTCAAAGTTTTAGGTTATTTGATTACGGATCTTACCTATTTTGATCAATAATCGATTATCTAGATTACCCGAAAAGTTTAAGAGGTCAAAATTATGTAAGAGAATCATATTTTATGAAGCTTTAAAGGTTAATACAGATTTCCAAATTTAATGGAGCATTTTAATCAATATATTTGTTTTAATGGATCATTTTTCTGTTGAGATTTGTACCACAAAAAAGGTTCGGTCACAATCAAAATATCTCTGTAAAAAGAATAAAAGGGGTTGGGAACATACAAAATGCAATTATATTTATTAAAATTTAAATCCACAACACAAAGTGAATGTGAATAAAGAAGCAAGTATATTGTATTAATATTCAATGCAAGAGAGTATACATATTTCTTCTTACACATGCAAGAGTTCTATATTGACCAGGTCGTCAAAAGAAAAATTAAGTATTCGGTAAAATTTATTTAAAATTGTCAGAACCACACAAAGAAATTTATTTCATTCACATTCAGAGAATTGCGAATATGCGAAATTTATTGGATCGTTCTTGAATTATATAATAAATAATAAACAAGTGTATTATCAAAATTCCAGTCACGTTTCGGTTATTTCTCTTACGTTGGATTTAGGCTGTTCTGGCAGAATACAGAATGGTTACCTGTAATGAGTAATCACTGTGCTTCCGATATAAGTAATGCGAATAGAATTATTTATTGTTTCTCGAACAATGATGCTAGGTCTATATTAAATAATTAATACGAATGAAAACACAGTGCGTTTGATTTTTCGCTACATTTGATAATTCCTTAGACAGGCGAAACATGTCATTCACATAAATTATAATCAAACTTCTAGAAAACTGACTATTTTATTAGTATTAATTATCGAATAGAATAAATTCCAATATTTTAATAAACATATTTTCAAAGAACTTCAAATTACTTAAAAAATATATGAACATTTTTAATAACTACCTATTGTACATATTTTGTCAAGACATACATAAAACGTTTAGGAATCCTCTTACTTAAAACTTTACACCATTTTTTTCGTTCTCGTCGCAGATAGTGAAGATGAATTACAAGTTTTAGAGTGGAGAATGTATGAAGTGTCAAGTCTTACGAATGATGAATGTCAAAAAGTCAAAGGTGATGGTTTTTGAAAGAGAAGAGAACATGAGAGTGTGTAAAAGAAATGTTAATGTGGAGAACCTAGAACAGACGTCAGAGTGTCTGTATTTAGGTAGCATGTTCACGTTGAATATCCAAACGGACAGTGACGTCGAAATAAGTGTTGGTGCGGGTAACATATTGAATGGAGCTTTAAAAACTGTAATTGGAAACAAAAATGTATCAATGAAATCAAAAATAAAGCTGAATAAATGTGATAGAGATGAGTTTTATTAGACGAATGCGTGATAAAAGGATGTACGACATTATTTGAAATGCTGATATAAGGAAGGAATATAAAGCGGAAGAAAGTATTATAAACAAATGTATGAAAGGATCACTGCGCTGGCTTGGAATGGATGAATGAAGGAAGAAAGTATACCTGAATAGAGTACTCGTGGGAGACCGAGTTAAACTTGGCATAATAAAATTAATAAATCTTTAAAGGTCAATGAATGAATTGAAGGCCATGTAAAAAGTCAGAAGAATCGACGTGCATGTATGACTCGCTGTATGAATGTGTAGAAAGGTAGAGAGGTATGTCAGGATCGATTAGTGTGGCGGTCCATAGTCCCTCTCTTCCCTCTGGGGAAACGGCGTGATGGTTTATTGTTGTTAAATAGATTTTTCTATATTAAATACTTATATTAATAATGAATTTTACACCTGGACTTATGCAACAATAATTTTAATATCAAAGAAAAGTTTTAGATAGATTAATATTATTTTATTTTAATAAATTACATAAGTGGGAAAGTAAATAATTTAAAACATTAAAGAAGAAGTCTTTTAAGGATAATATCGCTATCTTGAATTCTGTCTGCAACCAAAACGATGCGGTTTAGAAATTTTATTGCCTTTATTTCCCTCCTAACAGACATTACCTTGGGAAGATTGGTTCTACACAATGACAGAGGAAAATAACTTTTTGCTGTTTTCTCAGACAATTGTTGATAAAGTTATTTCTCCTGATAGAATTATGCTCGTCTAAGTACTTCGAACGAGTTTTTTCAATACCTTATATATTATTGTAACACCTGATAATTTCAACGTAGGTTGACGAAACAACTGTCGCGAAAAAAAAATACAATTTGATACATAATACTTTTTAATCTAACAGTGTATAATGTTAAAGTATCATAGTGTTTCGGTAAAAACAATGGACTATTTAAATAATAATGCCTTAAGATAATCGTAAGACTGTATTATTCATCCTAGTATCGGAAGTAACGAAGTTTTATCGATATCAGAGTACTACCTTATGAACTAGCCTATTATTTGTTAACAAAAAACTTGGTCAGCATCTGAAAAATTGCGCAGATAGTTCACGATTCCATCATATAAAGGTATTTCATATTATTTGAACACGAGTAACACAAGCTAGGGTTTATTTAAACTAACTAACTAACTATCACTTTGTTTCCCCGGAAGAGTAGGGAGAGAAGATGCACCGCTATACTGCTCTGTCCTGACATACCTCTCTAGATTCCTCTACATTCACACATCGTTACATGCACGCACGTCGATTTTTCCGACTTTGAATGTTGTTGCCTTTTTGAATTTGATTAATTTGGTGCTCCAATTATTTCCTTGGTCTTACTGTTTGTAAATAATGTTCATTCATTTCATATGTCCAAACCATCTCAGGGATTCTTTTTTTATTTTACTTAAGATGCAAGCAGATGCATTACATTTCTTCCGGTTTTTTCGCAGATTATTCTTAATTATCTTATTTCTATTGCGTTTAACCTACTTTCATATGTCTTTTGCCAGCTCCAATCTTCACATTCATACACTAAGGATGGCTCTAGAACTTCATTATGTATTGCCATATTTATCAGTTGATATATTTCTATTTGCAGTGATTACATTGACACATACGTATTAAAAACAGGTAAATATATTTTAATTCAAATATATATTTCCAGTTGATATGTAAACATTGTTTTTCTCCACTGAAATTAGAACTCGTAATTTAAAAGATTAGTTATAATATTGTGTATATATAATATCAAATCAAATCAATCTAATCAAATCAAATCAAATCAAATCAAATCAAATCAAATCAAATCAAATCAAATCAAATTAAATCAAATCAAATCAAATCAAATCAAATCAAATCAAATCAGTTTATTAACTCAAAAGACATTACAAAAAAGAAAATGTTTAAGGCATCTATTAAGTACAGGTAAAATATTATAAAAAATGCAACAAAGTACCAGGAACGCATTAGAGATGGTTCGACATTAGGAAGACAAGATACTTTCTAAAGTCAAGAATATTTGTCCCCTGAACGTGCCTTCACTTATATAAATGACGTCGATCTCCGAGGAGACTGCGTTCAGCAGACTAATTGATCTTCCCACCGGTGTCACCAGAGGCAGATTGGTTCTGGTGGCCGGTTGGTAAAACAATCTTGGTAATTGGCACTAGAACTTCATTATGTACTGCCAAATTTATCAGTGGATATATTTCTATTTGCAGTGATTACATTGGGCCATCACTCCCCACCAGTCTATTGGCGACCAGCGGTGCAGGGGTCTCCTCCTGCACGGCAGTCTCAGAATTAAAATGAGCATTCTTCACTCATAAGAGTTTAGTTATATATTTACACCTAGAATGAAGGTCACCTCCGAAACATGTCGTAGTTAATATTATTAGTTAATCGCATTTTGATGATTAATGAGTTTGTTTTAAAAATATTATTATCTGGACGTAATAAATCAGAGATAAAAATGTTACCTGAAATGGAATAGCAAATAATCCGATGACAATGTCTGCCAGCGCCAGGTTGGCGATGAAGCAATTGGTGACATTCTGCATCCGACGTGAAGTGGCCACAATCCACATGACCAAAGAATTACCCACGACAGCCAGTATGGAAATACTTCCATAGAAAAATGATAATAGCGCTATCAGTCCCGCTGGCACGTCGTACAGCCGCTCTGAAAACAAAATATTTCATAATAGTGAAAACATATTCTTTTTTTTATGTTAAAATGGTGTTCTTCTACCGACCCTTATGTATGAAAGCGAAGCATGGAACTGGCAAAAGAAGGATGAAAGTAGAATAAGTGCAGTCGAAATGAGATCTCTTAGACGAATGTGTGGATACTCTGTGTATGATAGACGTTCGAATGAAAATATAAGAAGTGAATGCGATGCGAATGATGGTCTTATGAACAAAATAATGAAAGGATAAGATGGTTTGGACATATGGAAAGAATGAATGATGAAATAATGGTAAATAAATTATATGTTAACGATGTAAATGGAACCAGAAATAGAGAAAGACCGAGGAAAACGTGGTAAGATAAAATAAATCAAATATTGAATGTCGTCCATGTGAGGAATCAGAGAAATCGACGCGCGTGCATGACACGATGTATGAATGTTGAGGAAGCGAGAGAAATATGTCAGGAAAGAAAAGTGTGGCAGATCACTATTTCCCGGAATTCAATAGTCAGCTTGATCGCCAAGCCTTAAGCTGAGATGATATCAAGAGAAGATCGATCAGGTCAACAAAGAGTATTTAAAAACTTTTATTTTTTTATTTTAAATCAAATTGTCGTTTAAATCAATCACTTACTTTTGAATCTATATTATTTCAATAAAAATTATATACATTACATGAATTAAAACACAGCTTTTTTTTTCATTTTTTATGGAGACGTTTCAACGGTTCTATACTCTAGTATTTTGGGAAAACTATATAAACTTCTACACGAATCGTTCTCCTAATGATAAAGGTATGACTTTCAAAACTCTTAAAGAATATTATACGAGTATATTCGTCCGAAAATCATTGCATATTAAATATTCTTCCACATGAATCAGATTTTTATATCTTTAGTTTATTAAATAGTTTCATTTCTGCTGTAAATGTGAAATCACGATAGTCAAATCGTTAATTTTACGATAGTTTAACTGTAAGAATCTCATTACTTTTCCATTTCCACATTCCACGAACTGAAATGACTATTTCTGGAAATGTAATTTCTAATTGAAATTTCTCACAAGCAAAGTTGTTTTAATTATATTGTATTATAAGATTACTGTACTTGTATGATAGCCCAAAAAACTTTACTAAAATACATTAATATAGCTTAAAACATGCCGACATTGACGACCTTCGTGGCAGAGTGGTTACGAGCTCTGAATTCCATGCCGAAGGTCCTGGGTTCGATTCCCGGCGATGGCAGTGTGATTGTCACACTGTCTTTGGTCTGGTGTAGAATTCATGTGACAATAAAATGGCGATAATGGCTATCTATCACATGTCACGAGAATCAATATAATAGCTCAAAAATAAAAATTGTATACAGTAATTGGGTCCAAACGACCTGTTGTGTACATAAAAAAAATAAAAAATAAAAATAAAAAAATAAAAAAATAAATAAAAAATAAAAAATAAACATTTCATTCTTACGCTGAGAACGGTCCCATTTTTTTTTTAAATATATTAAATAGTCTTTCGAATTTTTTTTTCCAAGTTTTCTTTCCAGCAAAGATATATTGAGCTAATGTAGTAGTGCGTTTTTTTCTCTCATTATTTTCAACAAATAAATTCAAATATTGAAGATGGATATTTCTGTTCGAAAGTTTATTTTAATAATATCTAATAATAAAATTAAATGGATTGATATACAAACGAATTAAAATTATATACGTTTTAATTATGTCAAACGATGAACATTAATGTCGCGAATAAAGCGAATAAACAAAAACGCAATATTAGTAATGGCATAGAATAATTAATTAATTAATGTATGGAATAGTACGTAAATATTTTTTTATGTAGCACGATGATTTAATCAAACAAATCGAATGATAATAAAACATTTGGTAAAGTTAAGTATTTTCGTTAATTACATATTATTTGAAAGTAGAATAATCGCAAAAAAAGTGCATAGAGAAAGAAAACCTAACCTAACATAATCAGTTTTGTTGCGTTATAATTATATATTTGTTGAAACAAAAATAAACCAGTTCTTTAGGTATTATTAAGCTATTGAAAAAAATATGCGAAATAAACCATGGATTTGTGATGAAGAACTTCACTTCTTAACACAAACCCATTATGGATATAATAAAAACTAGTTGAGAATAATCGGCTTACTCCATTTTGTAAAAATAAAATAATATAGACGTCTCGCCTAGGGCGATAAAAATACTCGTATAAGTCAATCAAAAAGAAAAATATTAAAACATACCTCTTCCCGTCAATTACAATTTTATGGCTCATAATATTCTCAAGAAAAGTATTGGATGCGGTTTTTCAAATTAATACAATATTTGATAACACGTTATACTATATAAGTTGTTTGTAAATTATTTTTGACATTTGCAAAATAAAATTAGTTGTCGTAATGTCGATCCACTCAATTTTATCAACTACCTTACAACAAGAAATTTTTTGACTTTTTTGGTATTTACGATAGGTAGGTAACTATTTCATTTACTAGTGTGCTGTCAAATGTGTGACATTACAATCTCGTTTTCAATTATATGTTTGTTTCTTAAGTTTACTATATTTATAGAAATTATTCGCGTATATATATTTTGTGATTTTTTTTAAATCTAATGTGCGTTTTTCAGTCCTTATTAATTCTATTTTCTCACACTTGAGTGTATCAGCATTAGAAGATAAATCAACAATAAAAATTACAAGGTTCTCGTTATTATATATATGTATATATATATTTTTTTATATGTGGAACACTCACTTTGTGGGATTTGATTTTACAAGTATATAAAATAAAATAATTGTGTATGTATTTTGACTATTTCGTGGTTAAAATAAAAAGGTTTTATTTCATTTGATATTATAAATTTTCATTTATATATTTAAAAATAATCAAATTGTGTAACTTATTAACTTAATATAACTTGTGGTTTAAATATTTTTTTTTTAAATATAATAAGATAAAATATTTAAATTCACATAATATATTTAATTATTATGTGAATTTGTCTATTTTATATAGTTTCAAAACAATATAGGAACTATATTAATAAATATGTTTTTTTTTAGTTTTACCATATTCTTGGCTCCAATCGATGGTCGAGTTACTTAAGAGGTCGCTGATGTTAAAGACAGATTCATTGAAGAAGTCTGAAAGTTGGTGCACCATGGTAGATACGTCACTCCTTATGAATATAGAACTGTTGTGTTGATAGTTCATGGCCTGGAACAAGAGTGAGATATACAATTAATCGAAAGTTTATCAATAAAGGTAAGATTTTCACATTGTAAATAGGTACCTTTTTTATTTATTTAATTATTTTAATTATTTAATTACTACCTGATTACTGTACCTATATACTCGTACATATAAATGTAAAAATTGCAGGTAAATGTGTGTGGTTAAAATTTTTATTGTTATTATATATAATATTATACTGTATTTTAAACACCAAATAACCATATATACGAATATAAAATATTATAAAATTATATTGTAGTATTAAAAAATAATACATTTTTCTGACGCGATATCACTAATGAATTAAATATTATAACCTTGTTCACCTACATCACTTTCCAAGTTTTTACTTCTCTTTAAAAAATTTAAGAAAACTTATTTATGAATTTAAAAATATACAAATTATTACAAAATAATCCAGAATTATTTCTTCTATATTTGTCACTTTTTGTGTTGTGAGTTGATAATTAATTGATAACAACACTTTATTTTGGTATTTCGGGTTTGTTCGTTCACAACAAACAAATTTCGGGACAGATAAGCCCTTCATCCTGTGTAATATAATGACTTTATAGTAATAAATATGTACTTAATAAATATTTTAAAAAGTATTTAAGAATATTTTCAGTTTTGACAGTTGCCAAAATGAATTTTTCGAACGTTTTATGCATTTGTTGTTACATTTTTTTTAATAAATCCTAAATCATGTTTAATGTTCTTACTGGGATTCAGGCATTAATCATGCGACAAAGGAAATAAATAAATTATTGGAATTAAAGTTTTATATATGTAACCATTTACTCAATATTTCATACTGATGAAGGTTTTTTGTGTCCTGAAATATGTTTGATGTGAATCGAAATAAAGTATATAATGAAAAAAATATTCTTCTATATTCGCCCTACTTTGCGTTGTTATGGTGGTTTATTTTTCTTTTTCTTTTTTATATAGGTACTTTGTATATACAACATTTATATTAAAAAAATAAAACTGACTGGTTGTCCGACAAACTGTGCTGCAAACCGACAAACGAGTGCTGTATACCATATACCAAAATATATAAAAAAAGAAAAAGAGAAAAAAATTTTTTTTTAATATTTTTATGCAGTATGTTTAGTATATTAAGTAAAATCCACTGATGTTTGTGTCTTCTTTCGGTTTCGGCAGCTCGCTGCCATCTTCTGGTACCTATATAAAATTTAATTAAGATTTTATACGAAATGAAAATGGTGGGGGGTTGAAGTTTAACGATTCTATATAATTCAATGGTGGTAAAAGGCTCGAACAGAATTACTAATATTAATTTTATTATAATATTTTTTTGTCAATTATTATTATTATTTTTGAGCTGCTGAAACCGGTTGAAGACACAAACATCAATGGATCATCATCTTCAAAAGATTTTTCACAAAAAAAAAATTGTTTTCATTATTTACAATGAACTTCTATCATGAAATTTTAAATAACATTTTAATTTTTTTTTATAAATAAAGTATTGTGTTACGAAGTTTAAGAAAATTATTGAATTATTTCAGATTAAATTGAATGTAAAATAATGAGAAAAAATAGCTTTTACCATAAGCAAAATCATTTATCAATATTATCCATATATATTCTACTCTACTAGGTATACAGTAATTATTCAAAAAAATACATTACTCTTATCAAATTTCTTATATGGAGAAGCTCCATAAATTAATTGTAGTACACGTCTCGAATATAATTATTTAAAAAAAGTATAATATTTTGTATCTAAGTTATAAATAATAATAAATAAATTATAATTATAATAAATAAATTATAATAATAATAAATAATAATAATAATAATAAAATATAATTACGAGTATATCTCGAGGACATAACTCTCTTTCGATTCTAATTATTTCTGCCTGCCGCTTCGGAGAGACGTCAAAGTGGTTAGCTAGTTAGTTATTCTTATATTTCAGATCGGTTGTAGTAACTCAGCGGTGCCACTGTCTAATCGTTTTTTTTTTTAATATTATAATTCCATTTTTTTCAGAACCCTGAACTTTGAGTATTTTCAGAGAAAGAGAAACAACAGACATATGATATTTTCTTGTTGTTCTTCGCTTCATTTTTCTTTGGTACCCGTGAAATGAGTTTTGTCGCTATAAATACTAGCAAATAAAAATCATTTGCATTAGAGTTTTATAGATTCAAAATAAAGTTACACTTTACATCTCATTTAAAAAAAATACCAAAGTTAGTTCATGAATAAGTACTTAACTCCGCATTCCATTCCATAGAAGTTTCCGACTGAGAAGATCCACGTTATTTATGGTAGTTCAAGTGTTTAATCTTAAAGTGTTTGAGCTTATTTAAAATGTAGCGATGGTTGTCTGTGATTTTTCTAATGGTTGCGCATACATCTGAAATAGTTACAATATTCTTATTGTCGAGTTGAAACAGTTACAGTCTAGAAATGAAAATTTTCGAAAGTGTTTCTGTGACATGAAGTCTTCACGAGGCGAGATTTTCCGTTATGCCAGAGAGGGTTCAGAATTAATTATGGGATATCCCTTCATGAGGGAGTATGAAGAAGGACTGGTTGTCCGAAACATGTCTGATATATAATTTTAATAGTGTTGTATATACAAAGTATATAAAAGAAGAAAAAGATAAATAAAAAAAATCGATTTCATCCACAATTTTTAAGTAAGCTATGAATCCCATTTCCAATTACATGGCTTTATTTACAAGTAAATTGCTAGATATGACTAATGCATAATCCAAGAGCCATTTATACTGCAACTACACTGCACTTAGTTAACTGTTTGATGAGGTATAGAGTCCATTATTTGCCCAATTTTTTTTTCTTTAAAATAAAGCCGGTGCCGCTCTTACCGTAAACGCTGATCAAGATTAGAAAATTGTGGTTGGCTGCATTTACATATAGTCTTAGCCCAGAGATATAATCTTAGTTCATTACGTACAATTTAGTAGTTAGGAACTAAAACAAAAAAAGTTATAAGATACATTCAAATGTGAGCTGAAAATGCAGTCTGTCACAGTAAGAAATCATTTTTGGACTGAAAATGAAGCCGGCCGCACTATAGGAGTATAGCTTTACGAAATTAAATACACAACTATGGTTCCAACATGACAAAAGATATGGTAGAACGTATAATAGCAGAGACACAATGACTCTGTTACAAAATATATTCTATAATTATTAAGATCATTTGACACTATTCTGTACTGCAATTTTCCTCATCGATTAGATAATATATTTCTTTATGAAAAAGTTTACAATATAGGTATGAATATAGCATCGTCATACCATAAACACAACAAATTATATCAACACGTGAAATATTCATTTACAAGAGTGGGCTTTATGACACCTTATGTAACAAAAAAATATTTGAACAGATGAAATGTGAGTTTTTTTTCATTGTTTAAAGGTGTAATAACGTAATGTATATTGTTATCAGGAGTTCAATACCAAATTACTGATCATGATAGCAGACTTATTGGTTTCTATTTAATGATACAATATTGTCAACATAAATTTATTTTTATACATACAAATTCACTTTAACGTACCCAACGTATAAACCACCAATAATGAATATGTAACAAAATTGTTATTTGCTTGTGTATTGTGTAAAATGATGTATTCATATAAGAGTAACAAATTCGACACTTATTTTGCTCAGGTTTCAAATTTCAATTTTTGAAAACAAGATTGCCGATCTTTCTTCTATATTCTTCATCACTTTGTTGTGTGGATTGATACTTTGGTTATAATTTCTTCACTTAGGTAGGATGTCTGCGGCTCGAAATATGTTTTTCGAAAAGTCCAATACGTATTGTGAATGTATTTTACAACATTTTGAATGTATACAAATACTTGTAGACGAATACTGGATTTTACCCATTGCGGGTTGTCATTTTAAGGATTAATTGTATCTCAATAGAGACTAAGATGCAAATTGGAAACATAATATGGTGGTCGAGGCGTTTACAGGACTTATGATCTGTCATTGGTTGGGTTAACCGCACGCTTTATGTAATACTACACATCCCCATTCCTCCCTTCTTACGAATTTATTTTTATATACACAAATTTACTTTAACCCTTAACGTACCGTGTTCAAAACAAAACGCTTGCTCCCATGTGGTAAGTTCAGTTTACCGCTAACTTTATCTAAATATCAAGCATATGACTAGATGAATCAAAATTTAATTTATGTCATCTTGTAGGGAATTTCATTAGGAATAGATCGATATCTATAACAAACATGGATTATTTGAAAAACATATCATTATTAATTTTTTTCTGGAACCATGCGATTTCCGATATGTAATGCGTCATAGCTTACGGGCGACTAAAAATCGGGTCGGGTCGGGTCGAAACTTGTCTGCACGCCGGGCCGGCGGGGCGAAGATAAAGGCACCTAGGCAAAATGTATAGTACGTTCAAGACAACGAGTACGTATTAATATTTGTCCCTTTTGGTAAAGTGTTAATATTTTCACAGTTCTGATATTATTAACTTACGTGCTGCGTTTTCATCCAGTCGGTATTATTACGTACCTATTGAAAAGGTCAAAGATATAATTTATAATACGTTCAAAACAGCGAGTAAGTATTTGTCACTTTTGATAAAGTTGTAAATATTAGCAAAACAAATTCTACCTTAACACGAATGAAGGTGAGGGCAGTCTTAGAAAATATTTTTTTTTGGGATGAAGGAAGTAATTTTTTGCTTTTTTTTTTATTACGAAATATTGAGAACACTTCAATGGAGGATTACAATTTTTTTTATAATATTAGGGTCCATAGGTTTTAAGAAAATCAACTTTAAATTGGCAGTGGAAACTCAATTTACCACATGGCAACGCGACGGTTAACGTACCCAACGTATATACACAATCTTAATAGATGGCGCTAGTGTAGATTGAACTAAAAAATGTGAAGTGTAGTCCACCATTGTACATATATACACCTTCCAAAAAATTTTCAGACGTAGTGGTCGTAAGAATGACGGAATGGGGAATGTTGTATTATATAAAGCGTTCGCTTAACCCAACCAATGACTGGTAAACGCCTCGACCACCATATTCTGTTTTCAATTTGCATCTTCGTCTCTATTGAATGTATCTTTTCAATCATTGCTTTTTTTGTTGCAGCCAATCTTCTTATTGTGCCATATCAGGTTCCCTGATGTTGACGACCACTGTGACGAACGCGTGATTCCCTGGGAAGTGTTCCTGGAGTAGTTACCCGTTACCTTCTACTACCTTCCCTTAGCCGGTGAGTTTTGGTTTTGTGGAGCCATACGCTTTCTCCCTGTCTGCTATGACTCTGATTAGGTCAGTGATCACATTGCCCGGGACTCGCGGGATCACGAGGATCAGCCCGCCTGAGACTCGGTATTACTGAAAGTCTTGATATTTTCATGCAAGGTAGCGTTTTAAAGCATTTTATACATACATAATTTCCATCAGGGAATGTTCCACACCGCAGCATTGACATTTATTTTCATTTCAAGGTTATTTAATCTCTAGAGTAAAAAAAATTAAGAACCCTTTTAAAATAATGACAATCACACAATTAATCTCCCAATATTAATGGGTAATAAGTAGAGAGCAATAATTTTCATGTTTATGACAAACGTTTAATATATTTTTTACCCAAAACAATGTAATATAGGTATATGCACTCAAAAATTCTGCCACGCGATTTGCAAGAAAATGGACAAAATACTCGTATATATATATTTTTTTTC
>JAHDVF020001234.1:0-289413 GCA_022606425.2 Lepidostoma basale | reverse complement strand
TATATATATATTCTTCTTTCTTCTTTAATAGCCGTTGTCGTCCACTGCTGGACACATAGGCCTCCCCCATACTTCTTCATGTATGACATGTCATACGGGGGGTGGTTGGCATTACAACGCCACGCTTGCCAGACGGGTTGGCGAGGTGTCCTTCCACGTTAGCCTATGCATCAATATTATCCACCGAGGTTATTCACCCTCGATCTCTAACATTTCGCATAGTTTCCAGGGGAGACCAAAGTCGAGGAGGTGTGGATAGGTACTTGGGATCAGATCAATCCTCCAGCGTAGCATGGCCATCACCACGGTGATGGCCATGCACCGCTCGAAGAGTCAATAGGATTCCCCTTCCCCTATATATATATATATATATATATATACATATATATATATATATATATATATATAATAGAGCATATATATATATATATATATATATATATATATATATATATATATATATATATATATATATATATATATATATATATATATATATATATATATATATATATATATATATATATATATAGTATATATATGGTATATATATATATATATATATATATATATATATATATATATATATATATATATATATATATATATGTATATATATATAAGTATAAGGAAAGCCAAAAAAAACTACCGCAGAACGTCGACATTATCAGGTTGAGACCATTTGCACATGCGACTTTTGAGTCTTGGAACATTTAAATATATTCAAAAAGTTTTTAATTCATTGGACGTTTTGGTATAAATCATGTCATGAACTTATTTGCATTTAAATTCGTGCAAATCGTTTGAACTGGTTAAAATGCATTACCTTTAAGGATTTCAATAGAAAAAAAGATAAAGGATACATTAGGATCAATTTAAATTGAGACAATATTTTTTCATATTAACACAAATCTCTGAAGGACCAAGAAAAGCGTGGCATGACAAAATTAATCAAATACTGAAAGGCGGCCACATTCGAAGTCGGAAGAATTGACGAACGTGCAGGTTACGATGTATAAATGTGGAGGAATCTAGAGAGGTATGTCAGGACAGAACGGTATGGCGGTCCATCCTCTCTGCCTACCCCTCCGGAGAAACGGCGTGATGGTTAGTTTAGTTAGTTTAAGACTACATTTTTTCTTATAACCATTAATCTTCAATGAAGAAATAAAGAGCCCGTTATTTATATTTCAAAAATGGAAATAAATAAACTTTCCAAAATATAATTTTGACAGTTAACAGGGAACAAAAAAATAACAAGAGAAACAATCATTGAAATATTTAATTTCGAATTATTTTTTTTAATTTTGGCGTTAATTTAATACGCGTCTTATATAATATTTTGATATAAAACTACATAATCAATATCCAATACGAAAGAAACCACCTTTTTACTATATCGCACGCTTAATAGAACACTGGCTTAACTCAAAAAAGCAAGTTTTACTCAATCTGACATGAGTCGGTGTTTTCACAAAAACAGTCGAAAAACACGTACGAATGAAAAATACCGATATGGCGGTCAATTGGTGGAATTTTGACTTAATATTAACGCGAAACGATGGATAGCGTTAACACAAGCCTCTGTATAATGTTAACTCAATTATGACCTTAACCATAATCGGTCAGTTTACTATTAAGCGTGCGATTTGTTTTATTATTTATTATGAAAATGACATATTTCGCCTTGCTGCAGCATTATCATAGCCTCACAGCTTAAGCCAGCCGAAATATATCACTTCCATAAATATTATAAAACTCCTATTTAACAGACTATTGCATTCTAATTATCTCTATAATAAACGAATTCACGATAATAGGTTGGCGTAATAACAGGCCTATTTTAACAAAGGGTAAAATTAATCCTTACATAATATAATTAACAGTTGAACAAACGGTATTTGAATTCATATATTCTATGTATATTTTAAATCAAAGAACCATTTTGAAACAGATATAATAATTAAAATTCCCGTTCTAAATGAAAAGATTCAGTGATATATTATATAAATTTGATACTAGTAAAGCACTAATTCGGATTACAAAGTAGGTACTTTAAGTATTAGGAAATGGGTATTCGATTCTCCACTTAAATTGATCCTGATATATCCTTTATCCTTTGCTCATCGAAATCCTTGATGATTAAACATTTTAGACAATTCAGATGAATTAAAAGTTAATTCGTTAAACGTATTTTGCACAATTCATTTAAAAAAAAAGGGTGCACGTAAAAAAAAGAGGTTTTGTCGAAAGCTTGTTTTCCTAGTTCGTAATGATTAATGATATAATTCAATCAAAGCCTATTCAAAAAAGCTTAAACGACAGTGCACAATGGTGCTCTTGTACCGATCCTTATGTATGGAAGTGAAACATAGAACTGACAAAAGAAGGATGATAGTAGAATAAATGCAGTGGAAATAAGATCTCTTAGTCAATTGTGTGGATACTCTGTGTATGATAGTGTCGAGTGAAAATATATAAAGTGAATGCGGAGCAAATGAAAGTCTTCTTCTTCTTCTTCTTCTTCTTTTTCTTCTTCTTCTTATAGACCTTTGGTCTGTTCCTGAAATCAGGCTGGCCACTTTTGGGAGGTTGACTCCCAACTATCTCTCCAAATGAAAGTGTTATGAATAAAATAATTAAAGGATAATTCCAATGTTTTTGACACATTGAAAGAATGAATGAGGAACAAATGGTAAAAAATAAATATGTTAATGATGTAAATGGAACTAGAAATAAAGGAAGACCGAGGAAAACGTGACACGATCAAATAGATCAAATATTGAATATCGGCAAAAAATAGTTACTTACTCGTACAGTATGGCATTTTAGAAAAGATTCGTGATTTCACCAGTTTTTTTTTCATTGTCATCCCTTTCATATCATTTATCTTCATTCATCTTCTTCTTCTTCTTCTTCTTCGTTGTGTAGGCCTTGTGGCCAAGGGGAATTGGCCTGTTTCTTAAGATCAAATCAAATCAAATCAAATCAAATCAGTTTATTTTCTCAAAAGACATTACAAACATTTTTTATGTTAAGATGAATTGGCCTCCTCCGAGATCGACTCCCAGCTGTTGATCCATCTTTTTGGTGGTCTGCCCGGATGTCGTCTTCCTGAAGGTTGGCCGTACAACACGATAAGAGGAAGTCTGGGCGTATCCATTATTCCCACGTGTGCATACCAGTATCTTCTCCATTGCCTTTACCACCTTACGATTTCCTCAACCTCGCATATTTCCCTTATCCTTAAGTTCCTAATTATATTGCCTAGTGTGTTGCAAGGTATATTTCTGAGCTTTATATTCATTCAATTCTAAAAAATATTACTGCTTGAAATATATTACAATTAGAAACTAAACAATTATTTAATATTAAAATTTTGTAATTTTTATGTTGGTTAGTTTTTTACTTTGTATTTCCCATGACTTAATAAATATTAAGCAGTCATGAAAACTTATTAAATATGTTGCTTTGCTAGTTATAATTACATTGTTAGAAATTTATCTATGTGGAATTCCCCAAGCTCCCAGTAATACCATATGAAAGCTCCAAAGCAATAATATTTTCTACAAACTTGGCTCCTTGGTTATCCGTGCTCCGGTAGTATTTCAAAAATTGCAATAGGGTGTATACGGGATATTAAATTCCCTTTGATAGCAATATAAAATGTAATGAAAGCTCTATTAGAAACTAAGTCCTGGAGTAAAAGTAATAAACTTTCATTTCTATACTATAATAGTTTTGAAATTAAAATCATTACATTGTAACTACGGAGTAATTTCGATTGCATGATTGAAACTGAATATTTAAAGTTTTCGTAAAATTTTAAAATCTACTCGAAAGATTTTAATTTATAATAAGAAAATACACGTTAACTGTGTGAATGCAGTACAGAGTCGTGGGAGACCAAGAAAGGCGGAATGGGGAATGTTGTATTACATAAAGCAATCGCTTAACCCAACCAATGACAGGTAATAAGTCCTGTAAACGCCTCGACCGCCATATTCTGTTTCCAAATAATTTACATCTTCGTCTCTATTGAAATACAATTAATTCTTAAATTAATCATATTTTAAAGGTTGGGCATATTATGTATAAGTCGAAAAAATCGACGGGCGTGTATAACTCGCTGTATGAATATGAATATGGACGTCAACTTTTAGAGGTTTAATTAATTGTGTACGAGTAATGTAAATATAACGCCTGGCGAAAATTTTATCAAATGTTCTCACTTAATAACGTCCTAACAATGTGACATATGTCACTCTCATAAAACATAAATAAATGTGTGATCAAATGGTTTCATTTATATATAACATTAAAAACATGCGTATCTTATAGGATTTATTTAAATAAACTAACTAACCATCGCGCCGTCTCGAAGGAGGAGTAGGCAGAAAAAATGGACTGCTACACTGTTCTGTCCTGGAATAATTCGCTTCCTCTACATTCATATGCACGCACGTAAAACGTCACTTCTATATGTTTCACTATATTTTTATTTGACACTCTATCATTAATAGATATATCGCACGCTTAATAGAACCCTGGCTTAACTCAAAAAAGCAAGGTTTGCTCAATCTGACATGAGTCGGTGTTTTAACAAAAACAGTCAAAAAACACATTCGAATGGATAGCGTTAACATTGTGAACGATTATGTTACTACGAATGGATAGCGTTAACATTGTGAAAAATAGATGGATAGCGTTAACACAAGCCTCTGTCTAATGTTAACTCAATTATGACCTAAACCATAATCGGTCAGTTTACTACTAAGCGTGCGATATATCACACATTCGTCTTATAAATCTCATTTCTACTGCATTTATTCTACTTACATCCTTCTTTTGCCAGTTCCATGCTTCACTTCCACATTTAAATAAAAATAAGAATCTTTCTTAACAAGATGGTGTCTAAAACTTTGATACTCAATGAGACAAAAAAATGATTTTCATTTAAATTCATAAAACTTTTAGTTTAGAAAGTTTTAAGTTGACAATTTTTTAATTAATCACAAATTACTGTGATAATTCTAACGAGCTAACATCTCTTTTTTAATTTATTGTGGGATGTGTTGATTTTTGTTTTATTATTTTTGAACAAAATTGAAATACACATTCTATTGACAAAACACTTTATTTTTAAATATATATATGATGATATTTCTGAGAGATTTCAACAGCTATGACGGCCACACCAAAGGGTTCGATTCCCAGCGATGACAGTGTCATTCACACACTGTCATTGATCTGGTGTAGAATACATGTGACAATAAAACGTCTATAAATTAGCTTCCTATCACATGTCATGAGAATCAATATAATATCTAAACCCTTTACATTGATTTGGCTCGCGCTGTAATATGTGAAGAGGTGTTCAACCAAATGCTAACAATGAAAATAAAAATGTGAAATATGCGTGATAAAAAATAAAACATTATTTTATACGCGACAAGTGTTTTTTTTAATAGGCGGGAAGAATCAGAAGCATAAAGACCGTGCCACACTGTTCGAATCAAGCTTTCCACAGGGGTGACCTTGGTGGAGAGCTGTGGAGCCCACGATTGGTGTAGCGTCCACATACTGTTGTAAACAAGCTCTCCACATGTGGAATGTGTGTTTAAACGGTGGATCCACACGCGTACTATGCGCGTCCGTCCACAAAGTTTATTGAAGGTCAAACGAATTTTGGTTTCAAACAAGTGTCTACACAGTTTTAAATCGCCGGTGGAGACCGATGTGGAGAGCTTGTTTAAAACATTGAGGCACGGCTTTAACAAAGGATAAATTGCGTCATTACAAATTGTGTTGAATTTATTATTTAAATTGCTAACCATCTAACTAACCATCACGCCGTCTCCGTGAAAGGGTAGGCAGAAAGAATGGACTGTCACACTTTAACCGATGCGGCACTCTATCCTTATCTTTTCACCCCGCGGGAGACGCGGTGTGATGGGTTGTGAACCTCATCGCCACCAATAGGCATCTCTCGCGCACGCTTCGATCGTCCAACATCCACAAAATAATATAAAATACAATTATATAAAATAAAAATACTTTAACACAAAATGTTATTTTTAGATGGTGCACATATTGTCTATTTAATTTATGTTCCACGTGTCCACAGTGTTTTGTTTTTTAATTAGCAGTAATTTGGCACTTAAAACAAACCAATGTTATTTTTAAATGTAATAAATGTTTGTAGATAAATATGTAACCTTAATGTATTATTAATTGTATGACACACAACACTCCATGGTGAATGGGTCAAATAAATAAATATTGAAAAAAAAAAAAAAAACAACACCAGATTAAAGAAATTATTCAAATTGTCATTGGAACAAACGAAAAAAAAATTTACACCTGTCAAAAATTTTTATATAAAAGAAAATTTTAAATTTAAGAATTAAAAATTTAATTTAATTTACATTGTTCTTTTTATAAATTTATTAAGCAATAATATGCTCCCTAAACTCCCGAGAGAAGTCCCTCAAAGCATGTATAGCATATAGTATAGTGAAGTTACCTCTCAAACTATTAAGTTCTATAAGAAGACACGAAGGAGTTAACCGCCTCCTGGATCTCAAGTCTTGCTTATACCGCTGCTGAGCGCTGCGCACACAACCTAATCCTGTAGAGGACCTCAATTCCCTCAGGACCATGTTGGAGGATGCTATTGTCCGCTTTATATCCCCCGCTGGCTGTAAAATGCGCAAGTAATGGATCTCTGTCCATCGAGTGATAGGGAATGTCACTTTCGCAATAGCACCAGCTATAAAACCGAACATATATATAAAAATTTCTAGAACATTAAGAGCCATTGATTTATGCGAATTCAATTGAACTTGACAACATTTGATTAGTAGCATTATATTAAATTATGAAAACAAAAAAATATATACACAATTTTTTTATTATTATTGTGTATTTAGTGTGCTTCCACTTGTGTTTATGTTCGACCGGTTTCGGCAGCTTGCTGCCATCGTCTAGTACCTACATCAACATTTATTTGGTTTATATAATAAATGATAGTGGTGTGGGTCAAACATTTTCCCCCCTGATTCTAAATAATGTATTACTCTTATCAAGTTGTAGTTGAAATGATTCTATATAATGTAAATTTTTGGGTTGATTAAAAATATATTATTTATAATCAAATAAACTAAAAAACGATCCTCCTTCAGAGGAACACACCGGGCCACACAAATCATGCCCCCGCATAAACTAACAACCCACCAAATCACCTTCCATCAATTTTCCCATCAGACGTAAGAGGAATAGCCACATGAGCTGAACCTCTGTTCGCCAGAAGATCCAAGTCCAAGTCCAACTACAAGTCCATTATTTGATTTGTTTCCCTTGTACCACAGTTCTTACTAAATTACAATTAACCTTACCCCTAGAATTTATTCCTTCCCCCCACCCATTTTTAATTTATCATTAAGCATGTAAATAGCGATTTTGTTTCATTATACTGTCAAAATTTCTACACGAGGAAGGGCGTCTGCATTCCGAAATATGTTAGTGAAAAGTGCAAAAAATTGTTAATTCAACGTTTTCATAACACAAAGTGATGGGGAATATAGAAGAAAAAACATATTTATATGAAATCTAATAAAAAAAATAGTAGATTTTTATGTCACTCCCATAAAATTTATTATATAATAATGACGACCTTCGTGGCTGAGTGGTAAGAGCTCCGACTTCCATTCTCAAGGTCCCTGGTTCGATTCCCGGCGACGGCAGTGTGATTGTCACACTGTCATTGGTCTGGTGTAGAATTCACGTGACAATAAAATGGTGATAGATTGGCTACCTATCACATGTCATGAGAATCAATATAATAGCTAAAATAAATTGTATACAGTAATTGGGTTCAAGCGACCTGTTGTATACAAGGAGAAAAAAAATATATATATATCCTGTAAACGAAAATTTTCAACAATACAAAATATTTTATTTAATACGAAAGAAAGCGTCTGTTTTTTATGGAAATTTTATTATATTTAATGTGAATAGCATATTTCTTCCGTCTAATGCATTATCAAATGATACATTTGATAATGCCTTAGACAGGTGAAATATGTCATTCACATAAATTATAATAACAATTCTCGAAAACAGACGTTTTCATTGATATTAACTATTCATTGTGGAGTTTTACATAATTAATTTTAGTGGAGTTTTACATAATTAATTTATATAATTAACCACCCTTTGGTGTAAATCCAGGATTTGTACGAGTATACAGGTATAAGTATACATTCACAAATATTTGGTCTTCAAATATTCTGGTCAAAATTCTTTGGCATATAGAATGGAATAATACTCCTAGCGGCTTCTAACAATATGTTGGGCGACAGCCTTCGCATTGTGTTAATAAGGTAGCTTGCTAAATGCCGAAAATCATTCTCCATAGATGGCGTTAGTGGGTCGGTTGTATAGGTTAATTCTTGAAAAAATTCACAAGTGCAACCAAATCTACATAGATGGCTGACTGAAACTGACACGTGAAGATAAATATGGATTTTGAAGTATATTCCAAAAATATCTAAGTATAGGATATATAAGTATCTTCCAAAAATTTGTCATGCATGATCACAAATAACAAAGGTGGAATGGGGAATGTTGTAATTACATAAAGCGTGCGCTTAACCCAACCAATGACAGGTCATAAGTCCTGTAAACACCTTGATCATCCATGTTCAGTTTCCAGTTTACGTCTTCGTCTCTATGGAGATACAATTAAAAAAAAAATTTACATAATTGTTCAAGAAACAATAAACAAAATATTGTGTTTAAAGAAGGAGTAGATTTGAAAATCTCGAAACAGAATTGCTAATGAACAAGCCACCGTCTCGGAGTAGAATTTCCTCCCCAGCTCATTAACTCCAAATATTATATTTAGGGGATCCTTAAAGGGAACATTAAAAGGGCGAACGCCAAGGCATGGGGATTCATTTGTGCCATAGAACCTTAATTACAAATTTAATATGTAATTATAGACACGCGTTTCGTGTATTCGTAATTCTAGAATCTGGTGAATGCGTTAAAGAAGCAAAATTACAATCTTATTTACTGATTTTTTGAAGCCAACAAATTCATAATATTTTTCTTCTTCCTCTTAGTTTTGGTCGAATGACCTGTTTGTGACGGTAAGTTGTCGCGGGATCATGATGTTTATGATGGTGAGTTGTCCTGGGAACCAATTCTCTATAGCTTCGAAGAAATGGACATCTAATAACCCATTTCTTTAGATTAATTAGGGGATACTTTGAGAACTCTGCCGTACTGGAGGATGTTGGTATTTTTGTCCCGGATAGCGACAGCACAGATTGTTTTACCTACCGTCCGCCAGAACCAATCTGCCTATGGTGACACCGGTGGGAAGAGCAGTTAGTTTGCTGAACGCGGTCTCCTCGGAGATCGACGTCTTTCATATAAGTGAAAGTACGTTCAGGGGACAAATACTCTTGACTTTAGAAAGTATTTTGTCTTCCTAATGTCGAACCATCACTAATGCCTTGCTGGTATTATGTTGTATGTGTATAATATCTAACCTGTACTCAATAGATGCCTTAAACATTTATGCTGTTTGTAATGTCTTTCGTGTAAATAAACTGATTTGATTGATTGATGTCTAGCCATCTCTCCATCTTTTTGGCGGATTTCCTGGAAGTCTCTTGCTGCTAGGGTTTTCATCTTTAACAATTTTTGCAATTCTTGTATTCTCCATGCGGTCCACGCGGTCTCTCCAAAAGCTTCTTCTATTTCTTCCCCATCTTACTATATCCTCATAACCACAGACAGACTTCATCGTTTCATTCCTGATCCGATCTCTGATGATTTTGCCCGGTAGGGTTGGCATTTCTCCTTCTCTAAGGAGGTGCTTTGTTCTATTGGTATCGGCTCTGACCTCTATTCAATACGTCACGATGGGGCGGACGCATGCCATGCATATCTTGACTTTACTTTCGATTAGTATGTATTTGTTCCAATATTAATATTTTTAAACGAAATTTCCTGGTAGAATTTTATTATAAATAATGAGTATTTTTGTGGATTTTTTTGTATTAGGTGTATTTTTTAAGTAAGAAGAAACAAGGGTGGCCAAATGAATACGAATGAAAACGTCAGTTTTCTAAAAGTTTTATTATATTTTATGGGAATCACATGTTTTGCACGAATTTCGGAATGGTGTTTAACTTGATGCATTGTTGGTTCAACCAGAGACTCTGCTCAATTTTTCGGTGTTTGAGTTTGAGTCACCAGTAAAGTATCATTTAAGTAGCTACCAATGAATGAAAACGTCTGTTTTCTAGAAGTTTTATTATATTTTATGGGAATGACATGTTTCGTGTCATAATTACGTGTCATAATGATCATATTCTGCTCTATTTACTAGTGTATATAAACAGCAATTAGCTGAAATTTCGTCACATTTGCTAATGGCTTAGAAGGGCGAAACATGTCATTATTATAAAATATAATAAAACTAGAAAACTGACGTTTTCATTCGTATTAATTATTTAATATGGAGTTTTACATCATTGTTCAAGAAACAATAAACATTGGTGACCTACATTACACCAGAAACAAAACAACAGTCCATGAAATGACGGCATTAGACATGGAAAAGATTAAGGCAGACAACTTCAGCCCGGAAAATCGTGTGTACCGTGTTTTAGGACAGGAAAGGAGTGTTGGTTGTTGATTTTTTGCCTCCACTTTCTTGGGCGATGTTGAATGCTGCCATTCCATGGATTTTTTTGTTTCTGGTTATTTTGTTACTTAAAAAATGGTGCTTACCTAAACAACACGCCTCGTATATCTAAAATGTAAGTATTTATTCAGTTTATTTCAAGCGGTTCTCTTCGGATAAAATATCACAGCCTAACTCAAGTAGAGACGTTATGTATTTTCATGCTATTTCTGTATAAACTTGAATATTATGTTAAATATAAACTCACGTACATACGTGTTTAAATATAAGTTGTACGTTATTTAGACATAAACAGAAAACGGCTATGAAACGATAAAAACATTCTCAAAGTGTTTCACTGCGATTGGATAGCAGTTCTAAAAACAGGAGGTTTTGAACCAGGTAGACTTTCCAGTCTTAGTGCCATAATGATTACTTCAGTAAGTTGGCGACCTTCGTGGCAGAGTGTTAAGAGCTCTGACCGCCATACCGAAAGTTTCGGGTTCGATTGCCGGCAATGGCAGTGTGATTGTCACACTGTTTTTAGTCTGGTGTAGAATTCTTGTGACAATAAATTGGCGAGAGATTAACTACATATCACATGTCACGAGAATCAATATATCAGCTAAAAACAAGTTGTATACAGTTATTGGGTTCAAGCGACCTATTGCATACAATTTTTTTTTTTTCAAAACTGTTTTATTTTTTCTGCCATTATCTATAAATTCTAGACTAGTCGCAAGTAAATAAGACCGATTTACTATCATTCGGTGTTTTTAGCCAACTTATCACAACAACAAAAAGCCATTAGCAGTCAGGGGCCTGATTGATGTCACTGGTCATAAGTTGTCGCGGGCCGGATTGATGACACTGGCAAACAAGATTTGGCCCGCGGGCCGTAGTTTGGAGACTCCTAATCTAGGGGATAGAATGATTGGCTCCTGAACAAGGGGTTCAAATTTGGATACGACCAGGTTCCTTCTTCAGAATAATAAGCTATTTCTGCTCATATTGAAGTTATACACGAAATTGACGAAAGGGCGCCGCTGCGTCCTATAACATATACGTGCGTAGTGGTGGATCATTTCTATTTTCGATATATCATTATAAAGTACTAGCTACCCATAAATATAATATCATAATATAAATCGACAAAAACCCAAATGTCATCGAACCAAGAAAGGAATATTTCTATTCTCTGCGAAAGTAATTCGAAATGCACACGATGCACATGCCTGAGAACGTTTCTGGATTATTTAGAATTTTTTTCTGATTTTTATTGTTCGACAATAGTGTAAAAAATAAAAAGAGAATATTTTCTGATTTTTTTAACGTATGAAAAAAAACATTTATATTAAAAGTTAAAACATACGATTTCAAAGGGTAGAAAATATTTACTTTCATGAATATCTTACGGGTTGCAAGTAATGTTTCTACAATTTTAATTTAAATATTTCTAATTCGTCGTAAAACATCCCGTTAGCATCCCTTGATCCGCAGCCGAACAAAGCACGTCTGCCCAGGACATGTTTATGCGTTCGTTCCTCAAATTCATAGTTTTGCTCCTCCCCATTTTGCCATTTTTAATAAATGTGTCTCACTCATTTTTTTGCCGGTAATACGGTACCTGTTTCTGAAGGCAGTCATACCGTTGAAATAAAACCACGTGATGTAAGGTCTTGTGACATAAATCATAAGTTTCCCGCGCAAAAATTCACGTGAACACGTTAGCCAGAATGGTGCGAAAATATAATAAGAAAATACAATATTGTTTTGCTTATATTTATTGTTTCTTAAGCACCAAGCTCCATATTAAATAATGTTTCTTATAGTTTTATTATAATTTACGGAATTGCATGTGTCGCCTTATTATGCCACTGTCAAATGTATATCCTATAAATTATAATATAAAATAACATTTGCCTTAGAAGGGCCGAACATGTCATTCCCATAAAATATAATAAAACTTCTAGAAAACTGACGTTTTCATTCGTATTAATTAGTCAATATGGAGTTTTACATCATTGTTCAAGAAACAATAAATAATAAAACATCTAGAAAAAGTCGTTTCATTCGTATAAATGATTTAATATGGATTGCGTAGATTTTCACGGTTGGCAGCAATATGTTTTGTGTGATTTTGGGTAACATCGTGTGATTTCTCATGGTGATGATGGTTTACCACATTTTACCACCGCCACATTACCCTGAAGATGGAGACTGCAACGATCTCCGAAGCGTCGGTCGAGAAGGAGAAATCAGACGGTGTTACCCAAAATCACACAAAACAGATTTAATGTGGAGTTTTCAAATCAAATCGAATCATTTTATTTTCTCAAGAGACATTTCAAACAAAATTAACCTTTAAGGCATCTTTAAAGAACAATATTTACTGTCGCTGTCGGAGATATCTATCAGGGACAAAAA
The DNA here is from genome assembly GCA_022606425.2 of Lepidostoma basale. NCBI lineage: Eukaryota > Metazoa > Arthropoda > Insecta > Trichoptera > Lepidostomatidae > Lepidostoma > Lepidostoma basale. The sequence continues at coordinate 276,284 of JAHDVF020001234.1, read as the reverse complement.
ACCGAACACCCTCCAGCACGGCCGAGTTTTCGAAATACCCCATGATTAATCTAAAGGAATGGGTTATGAGATGCCCACCTCATCGAAACTCTAGAGAGTTGTCTCCAACATTCCCAAAAGAAATGCGGTGATACGGATAGCTGCCATATTCCTTCGTGCAGAGATACCTCAGATTTTGTTTCTGTTTTATATCATTCTTCAAAAAAGTATCTCTCTCTCTCTGGTTTCAATCCTGGGATTGGTTTGCAGGTATTTCCTCTATTCTTCTCTTCCATTCTTCCCTGTCTTGTGCAACTTTTTTGATATCTGCATATGATGAGCAGCGCACGTCCACCAACAAGTCATCCAGGTACTCTCGGCGTGGGCGTCCCTTAGAGTTGGTCCCCTCGGCCATACCTTCCATTATGGCATGCAAGAAGCCTTCTTGTCGTATTACATGGCCGAACCATCTTGCACGCCTTCGGACAAAGTCCTGAGCAGGTGCCTTCCTCCTTGGATTTTTTTAAGAACCTTCTCATTTGTAATGTGGTCTCTCCAGGAAATTCCTAATACTCTTCTATAGGACCACATCTCAAAAGCCTCGAGTCTCCGTTTATAGGCACCATGCCTCGCAGCCGTACATCAAGATACTCCATACATAGGTCTCGTTGATGACTATTCTCAGTTTTAGGTCTGTATTCGACGACCTTCGTGGCAGAGTGGTTACGTGCTCTGACTTCCATGCCGAAGGTCCTGGGTTCGATTCCCGGCGATGGCAGTGTGATTGTCACACTGTCTTTGGTCTGGTGTAGAATTCACGTGACAATAAAATGGCGATAGATTAGCTACCTATCACATGTCACGAGAATCAATATAATAGCTAAAAAATAAAAATTGTATACAGTAATTGGGTCCAAACGACCTGTTGTGTACATAAAAATAAAAATAAAAAAAATAAAATATTATTCGATTCTATTATTTTCGACCTTTTATTAAATGCAAAAAAAGTATATGTTCGTATTATTTAGTTTTATTCCACTAGTAATGGTTGTAGTTCACACCGGTTTCGGTAGTTGCTGTAGTAGTAGTTGGTAGCTGCTCTCATTGGCTTAATAAGTTAGACCTTTTGAGATGTAAGCAAAACTGTTAAATAGTATTTGATCACCGCCCATGATGTTCCCGGCAAACGGTCCGAGCCACTAATGGTCCACCAACGGCGCTTATAAACTACATAATCGAAACGTTATGAGAAAACTTCTACTTTTCACTTAGTTTGGTTTGGAATCGGGACGGTAGAGGGCATCTATTTGCGGTCCCGGGGAAAGTTTTTACATTATTAATTTTACATATTTATTTTTCTGTTTTTAGACGGAAAAATGTTCAATATTGTTTAAAACTGGTAAATTAAATAACTTTGTTTTTTGTATCACAATTGTATTTTATTTCTATTTCTCTTTTTATTTCATGAAACAGTTGTCGCGTAAAATAAAATAAAATTGTGATACAAAAAACAAAGTTATTTAATTTAACAGTTTTAAAATATTAAGGTATCATAGTGTTTCGGCCAATACAATGGACTATTCAATAATTTTTGTTTTATTTTTACGATGAAATAAGAAAGAAATGTAAGACAGATGACTGCATCATGAATAAAATTAAAATAGGATCCCTGAGATGGTTCGGACATATGGAACGAATGGATGAGAGTAGAATGGTTAAAAAGTTGTACACAAGCAGTGTGAGTGGGAAAAGAAGCCGAGGACGACCGAGGAAAACACGGCATGACCAAATTAACCAATTACTAAAAGGCGGCCACATTCGAAGTCGGAATAATCGACTTGCGTGCATGGTACGATGTATGAATGTGGAGGAAGCCCGAGAGTTGTGCCAGGACAGGCCAGTGTGGCGATCCATCCTCTCTGCCTACCCCTCCGGGAAATGGCGTGATGGTTAGTTAGTAAGTTAGTTAGTTATTTTTGTTTATTTCTTTTTTTTTTAATTGCCCCAAAATCTGAATTCAATTTGTTTTTAGCTATTATTAATTTAAAATAGTAAACATGATTGTTTAATTGTTTTATTGGATTTAATTTATATAAATTATATAAATTGTGACAAATTTGTTTCGCCTTGCGAGGGTTTCTCAATGATTCAGTAGTTTATAATTATATTTATAACAATAGTTTAAGAATGCCAAATTTGTCACAATTAATATATATTAACTCCAAGTAAAACCAGTAAACAATCGCATTTTACAAAACTAATACCTCAACCATCAACAATTTAGCTATTATATTTATTCTTTTGACATATCTAATCTATCGCCATTTTTCAGTTTTCCATCTTTTAATATATTAATATTGAGACTACTATAATCGACTTCTCTCTTTTCCACTCTATAGATGGACAACATATTATTATTTTTATTATTATTATTTATGATAATTAATATTTTAAGTGCGGCGTTTTGGAAAATTAATTACCTACTCCAAGGGCGCACTAGGAAAAGACTAACCGAAAAGTGCCGCCTTTAGATGTCTCTTAAACTTAACGTCACTATCCTCATAATTAACCTCTTTTGTAGTCATTTATGACATTTTGAAATATCGTTTGTTTATTTTGTTAAACGTGTAACTATCATATTAATTCAAGGATTAATTTTATCTCAAAAGAGACGAAGATGCAAACTGGAACCTGAATATGGTGATCGAGGTGTTTACAAGACTTATGACCTGTCATTGGTTGGGTTAAGCGCACGCTTTATGTAATTACAACATTCCCCATTCCACCTTTCTTATGACCACCATGTCTGACAAATTTTTGGAAGTTGTATATATGTTAATATCCAACACCACAATTCACATGTCAGTTTCAATTTACAGACCAGCGCCATCTATGAAGATTAGATTTAAGCATTAAGCAGAAGATCTTTATAACGCCTATGTATCTGACTAATTAATTATTTTATTGTGTAGTATTATCAATTTCTTTGGTTGTCTTTGGTTATCTTTGGTTGTCTAAATCCTGGCGCAATCTGACAATATTCTAGAAATAATCATTGCGCCCCACGCATGGGGCCATACGCTATATTACTCGGTATTTCAGTGCCCCACGGCTGGGGCGATACGCACGGAGTGGTTAATACTTACATTGAGGCTATTCTTTGCCAACGGACCCGCGACGCTGAAAACACGATCGTAGAAACTTTATTGGGATAATATATGGAATATTATATGGAGATGGCGTGTAAACAAAATTTTGCCCAAAGTAAGAAAACAGATTATCGTACTGGTAAGATATTTCTACACTATGATTGATCGTAATAGGAGTGATAATGGAATCAATTCTTCATTACTTTTGTAGAAAATAATAAATTATTTTGACCCAATTAATGTAAACAATTTGTTTTTAGCTAATATATTGATTTTCATGACATTTGATAGGTAGCTAATCTAGTTCTATTTAACTGTCACGTGAATCCTACACTAGACTAAACATCATCAAATCACACTGCAATCGCCGTGAATCGAACCTGGGACCTCTGGTATGACTGTCATAGCTCTAACCAATCTGCCACGAAGGTCATCGAATTAAATTAATTAACTTAATTTATTAACATTGGCATCGGTGGCTCTACGGATAGGCGGGCTGAAGTGGCGGTGGGCTGGCCATATCTGTCGGAGAACCGACAGCCGATGGGGAAGACAGGTTCTGGAGTGGAGACCGCGTACAGGATTCCGTAGAGTTGGACATCCCCCTGCCCGCTGGACCGACGATCTGAAGAGGATTGCTGGACATGGATGGATGGAAGCAGCAATGGATAGGGGGCGGTGGCGTGCTTTGGGAGAGGCTTACATTCAGCAGTGGACGACAGACGGCTGATGATGATGATGATGAAATGAATAAACCCGAAAACATATCCGGTCCTAAGATCAATTACTGGAAAAACTCTCCGAGATCGTGTCCGCGACGTAGACATAAGAAAAACTTGCGAAATAGAGGATATCGTTCAGTGGAGTAGATCCAGAAAAAGATACTGGAGGGACCATGTGGCCCGAATGGATGGTGACAGATTTGCATATACAGCCGCTTATGAAATCCCCTCCGGACACCGCCCACCTGGAAAACCGCCGAAGAGATGGAAGGACAGCTGGATCTCCCCATCCGACGAGACATGATTTCTGTGTCACAGATCGTCAGATCTATTAAAAGAATAAGAAAAAGAAGGAAAAGAAGAAGAAAACATGTGTTTTTCGTCTATTCATTTCATTAAAAATTGCAATTGTCACGTCATCATTTGACCAATTGTAATGTAATGTAATAAGGTATGTAAATGTAATAAGGTAACCCAGTATTCGAGGGTCAAATTTTTATCTATGACCTGCCGCAAAGTGTCTATTTCTGTTCAGAAAAAAATCAATTCAATAAGGAACGAATTTCCATGAAATAGGCAGTCAATGGGTTCACACAGGATCGATTCCGCCGGCTCGGGCACGCTAAATTCTTGTTCCGTGATTGGCTGAAATTATAAACACGTCATGACGTCACCGCTTTATAATTCCGATCGATTTTTATGCGGAAACAGCAGTCAGAATTTCCCGGCCTCTGTTTTGCTTTGCTTCTAAATTGAATAGCAATAACCAATATTTACGTGATAGAATACAATTCAAATTTTTTAAATCATTTTAAAACATGCATTCTTACACCCCTTAAGTATGCAAGTAAAATATTTTTTTGGAATCTTGAGTGTATTTTGGTATCCTCTTCAAACATCCAGTATTTGTCTACAAGTATTTGTATACATTCAAAAATGTTGTAAAAACAAAAACTGGTCCAAGTTAAAAATAGCATATAAATTGAAGTCACATCTCCAGGCGTTATCTAGCAATACGTTGATGGCGGCAGCCTTTCACATTGCGTTAATAAAAAGATCTTCTGCTTAATGCTTAATCTATTCTTCATAGATGGCGCTAGTGTGTAGATTGAACTAAAAAAATGTGAAGTGTGGTGTTACTTTGTAGCAACTTCCAAAACTTTGTCAGACATGGTGGTCGTAAGAAGGGGGGAATGGGGAATGTTGTATTACATAAAGCGTGCGCTTAACCCAACTAATGACAGGTCATAAGTCTTGTAAGCACCTCGACCACCATATTCTGTTTCCAATTTGCATCTTCGTCTCTATTGAGATACAATTAATCCTTGAAAGATTATGGAGATTGTTACAGTCTCCATCTTCAATGTAGTAGAAGACCTACTACTTGACAACCTACTCGACCTACAACCCGACAACCTACTCGACCTACTATCTACCTTACACCTTCTTTTCTTAATTTTGACAACCTACTCGACCTATTTTTTACAAAAGAGAATGATGGAGTGCCGCATTGGTTAAAGTATGGCAATGGTTACTTAGTAAGTTAGTTTCCACTTTTGTATTTATTTCGACAACGACCAGCTTCGCCAAACTCGCTGGCATCGACAGACTGGTCTGAAATTGGTGAAACCGATCGCTGTCGAAATAAAAACAAAAATAAAAATTGTTAAAAAGATTGTTTAAATTTATAATTATCGAATTTCATTATTTTAACGCTATTATTATTATATTTAAATGATTCCATAACTGGGAAAAATAAAAAAAATTCGGTCAATATCGAGTAGGTACTTTTTGTGGTATTTTTCTTTCGCAATAACACACTTAGCCTCCTACACCCTCGGACTAACAATGGCCCAAAAGCAGTGCGTGTGTATGAGCATTAAGAATGTCCCAGATTGAATTTCCTTCGTGGTGGAGTGAGTACCATTCTCACCTCCATTCCGCCTGGAGCGGACCGCATTACCTTTGTTGGTCAGCTTATATCCGAAGTGACGCGGCCATTTTGACGTCATGTGAACAAAATGAAAGCCTCGACGATTAACCCTTAAAAGACGCCAGTGCCATTATCACAACCGCTTTTTTACCAAAGCAGATTTTATTATATCTCGTATACAGAAATATTACTTTTATTTAAAGGATAAACTTACACCTTTTTTTTTCTTCTATGTTCACCATAACTTTGTTTTGTAGTTGTTTCATGTTTCGTTTTTTATAATTTTATATGACTTTAACCACCCTACGTATTTGAACGTACGTGATACTTCACTGTGACTGTGCCATTCTGCGTTATCCCGTATCACGTACGCGCTTGCGAAAAAGTAATGTACCTAAAATGTACAATCTGTTAGGGATACGCGCGTGTGCCAACAACACTCGAGTACAAGTCTTCATAAATATGATAGTTATACAAGGGGCAGGCGAAGTGTGCGGCCGAGTATTTGACGTTTCGTAATTTAAAAAAATAAAATTAATATATAATTAAATTTCATTAATAAAAAAAACTGCTTTTTTGCACGTTTATCGGAAATAAACCCAAAGGTAGGGCGGTTAAACAATCTCGAAATTTTAGAAATTAAAAAAGCAATGAAATAAAAAGAAAATATTTTAAATAATCAAATAAATTTTACGTCATGTCCAATATTTGATTTATTTCCTTTGTTATAAGTTAATACCTGAACCCCAATACGAATTTTAAATGATTATTTTAAATTTTTAATTTATTCATAATATTTGTTATAACAAAAGCATAAACGTTACAAAAAAAATCATTATAACATCTGTCAAAATTGACCATTCTTATAAACAATTTTATAATATTTAAATATTTATATAATATCACTGATGAAGGGCTTGGGTATCCAAAACATGTTTGGTATCTAATTTAATTTTTTTTTTAATAAAGTGAGATGTACTCGTATACTAAAACTATATAAAAAAAGGAACATTACCGTAATTTATTTAAGTAAGTTCTTTAAATACTCGTATAAAGGGTAAAGTAATAATGTAGCCGAAATAATAAGAGGCAAATAGAAATATATCCACTAAAGCGGCGACCTTCGTGGCAGAGTGGTTACGAGCTCTGACTTCCATGCCGAAGGTCCTGGGTTCGATTCCCGGCGATGGCAGTGTGATTGTCACACTGTCTTTGGTCTGGTGTAGAATTCCCGTGACAATAAAATGGCGATAGATTGGCTACCTATCACATGTCACGAGAATCAATATAATAGCTAAAAAATAAAAATTGTATACAGTAATTGGGTCCAAACGACCTGTTGTGTACATAAAAAAAAAAGCAAAGATGTAGTTCATAATGGAGTTCTAGTGCCAACCCTTATGTATGGAAGTGATGTTTGGAGCTGGCAAAAAAATGATGAAAGTGAAATAAATGCCGTTGAAATGGGATCACTGAGAAGAATGTGAGTAGAATTTCGACATATGGAACGAATGGATGAAAGAAGAATGGTTAAAATGTTTGTTTTGTAATTATCATTATTTTAATAAAGTGAGTGTTGTTACTTAGTAAGTATATAAAAAAAAGAAACATTGAATATCTGCAACACAAAGTTATGGCGAATATAGAAGAAATTACAGTTATTTTGAGTCGTATTATAAATAGGCAGTGATCAGTTATTTTTATACATTACGTTTTCTTTTTATAAAGAGGAGCTTTGAATTTTCTTCAATTGTTCTTCGATCGCCCTTTCTTGTAACGGGATTGCGAACCGAATCCCAGCTTGGCGCGAAACATTTCCGAAACACGCATTCATTATTAAATCGTTTGGTGATTTATGCCCCTTGCGAGGCGATGTTTGCTGATTTATTGGCACTTTTACTTAGCGGGGTTCCGTTAGCTCTGTTGCCATATAATTCACAGGTAGACACCATAGGGTTGAATTGTAAAAAAGTACGCATTTTCAAGTTCTTCTCAGGTTAGACTTGAGAAAAAAAGCAAAATCAAAAATTCTATTAAATCTGCTAGCTGTTTTAAGTCATTGATCAGCGTTATACATAACTTATTAAAACCCTTAAAAATTGCAGTTAATTCATTAGGCATCTTCAGGGTTACAGCTCTTGGTGGTTCGTAGTTTCCTCAAAGAAAATTCTCCATCCTGTACTGTCTCGGACCGCCACCTCCCAGTCAGTGACGGTACTCCGATAGAACCCCAGAAACCCGGCTTGCGTAAAGAAATTAAAAAAAAAAAAACGTGAAAACACTTGCTCCATTTACTCCTATCCCTCGAAGCGTATATGAGGCTGCCCACGATCGAAAATCTTCTTTGCTGTCTATAGTTTCCCCCTGACATTAATCTGTCTGCGTCCCACGCCTCTCTTCCTCGATCTTCCTCCCAATTACCGGCTGCAGTAAATGATACTTTGGGTTGCGCATAATTTATCCTAAGGTTCAAGTGTCGGTTTTTAAAGCGCTTCACGGAATGGCACCAGCCAATATATCTGAACTATGTGTTGCTGATCAATCGATCAGCAAACTCCTCGGAAATAGGCAGATTAGTTGAGCCGAAGCGCAACCCCCGGTCAAATTTCGGAGATCGGGCTATCGCAGTGACAGGTCCGTCCGCCTGGAATATGCTTCCTGCACGCCTCAAATGCATTGACAATCCGACAGATTTTAAATGTCACCTAAAAACCCACCTTTTCAAAATATCCCTTAAACAAGGGTTATCTGATTGCTGGTGTCACATGCAGCTCTCATGACTAAAAAAATTTTCAAAGCGCCATTGACGTGAGCTATTCACGAAAACGGCGCTATACAAATTAGCCTAATTAGACTAATTATTATTATTACAAGTGTGTATTTAATTTTAACTGTTATATTATAATTCAACGGTTAATTATTTTTAAAAATACTCTTCTTTCATTCTATTTTTTTACTAAAACTAATACATCTATTTTAAACCCATTTGAAGTGGTGATTTCCTAGCTAGATATGGCCAGTAGCATGAATTTTTCGCAATTACCATTATAATAAAAATATGTTAATTCTTAAACCTCTTTTTAGCGACGAAGTCACCTGATAAATGCATAATCTTGATCTTAAACTTATAAAGGTATTTTTAAATAAATTAAACTTGAATATAACATAAATATTACAATTTAAGGGAATATATCTGTCATCTGTCATCTATCACCCTGGCGTAATTCTCTCTGTCCTGTGCTGGTTATATAAAACCGTTCTCACGATGACGAAGATGTAAAGCCTTCGAAACATGTCGAGAAAAATAAACTCAAAAGCGGAAAGAACAATGTTTTAATTCATCATAATGGAAACGCCTTACGTTTATCTAAAATTAATAATGGATTTACTTAATTGAGTAAACTTTTTTGTTTTCAGATACATCTTCCTTGCCATCTACACAGCTGAGATGATCATCAAATCGATTGCGAAGGGTTTCATTCTCAACAAGTACACCTATCTTAGAAACCCTTGGAACTGGCTTGATTTTGTGGTCATCACGTCAGGATATGCGACTATCGGCATGGAAGTCGGCAACCTCGCCGGTCTCAGAACATTCAGGGTGCTAAGGGCGTTAAAGACGGTGTCCATCATGCCTGGTGAGTTTTAACAATTTTCATATAACCTAACATACTTTGGTTCTGATTAATATGTTTTTTATTTGGTTAATGCGGGTAACAAAGTGAATAGAGCTTTAAATATAGTTATTGGAAACAATAATTTATCAATGAAAGCGAAAACGGCCGTTCACAATGGAGTTCTGGTCCCAACCCTAATGTATGGAAGCGAAGAATGGAACTGTCGAAAGAAGGATGAGAGCAGAATGAATGTGGTGGAGATGAAGTCCCTAAGACATATGTGTGGTAGAACGATATGCGACAAAATCTCAAATGCGGAAGAAAGTATTATGATCAAAATTATGAAAGAATTGCTGCGTTGGTTCGGACATATGGAGCACATGGATGGAAAAAGGAATGGTTAAGAAAGTATACGTAATGGTGTAAATAGAGTACGGAGTCGAGACAGACCGAGAAAAACATGGCATCATCAAATTAATCATATGTTAAAGTCTGGTCATGTTAGAAGTCGGAAGAATCGACATGCGTGTATGACTCGCTGTATGAATGTGGAGGAAGCTAGAGAGGTGTGCCAGGATTGAGTAGTGTGACGGTCCATTCTCTCTGCCTACCTCTACGGGGAAACGGCGTGATGGTTTGTTGTTGTTGTTGTTATTATCGGTCATCAAAGAAAGAGCACGAATATATTTTGAAGAAGTGAGAGTGAAAGAGGAATTCTTAGATTCTCTGCGAAAGTAATTCAAAATGCACACGATGTTCATACCCAAGAACGTTTCTGAATTATTATGAATTATATTCTGAGTATTTCATTTAACACACAAACAAATAAACCATGAAACTTAAAATGGAATTTGATTTATATCCGTGAATATTTCACGGGTTGCAACAAGTATATAATATTAGAGCAACTAGTTGAATGATTATATTAGGTAAAAAAACGCATAACGCTGTTTCTCTGAAAGGGTAGGCAGAGAGAATGATCGCAACACTACTCTATCCTGAGAGAACTCTCTAGCATCCTCCACATCCATACAGCGTGTCATATACGTAGGTCGGTTAACCTGAATTCTAAAACCTTAAAATTTTTAATCATTTGATCATTAAAATGTTAATTTAAAATAAACATTTAAACTATCTTAGTCAAATATCGACCAAGAAATTTCATAATAAACAATATCTTAAAATTGTACCTTTGCATTTAATTTGTCTTGTTAATTAATTGTTTTGATTTACTTTTGTAGGAATTCAAATTTAACAAAGCCAACTACTTATCTGGTCTAAAACTTTCTTTCTCCAATTAATTGTTCAAATTTAGACGAAATCTCTGAATATTAGAAAAATATTTCCTCCGCCCCACACGTGGGGCCATATTCTATCTAAATCGGTATTTCAGATTATTTCGGGCTTAACGCATGAAGAAGTTAAATACAATTAATTTCTTAGTTCGTGGAATTTAAGCTATTATATATTTCAAATCTTAATACAAATTAAAGATATGTCACCTATATTCGTCATCACATTTATGCAAAATGTGTTTTTTAAACTTATTTAGTTTTAAATATAAAAAATAAATTAGTTAACCTGTACATTTAAAATTAGGAATATTTACTAAAAAAAACTGTAGTTTTCATAAAATAAATAAAACAGAGAGCTTTGTGAAAATCTAAAGTAATTTAATTTGTATTGGAACATACCAAATTTATCATAATTTATAGTATTTAATAATTGAGGACTGGTCATTATAAAGGTATCAAAAAAGTCTAAAATGAGTTTTTGATCCCAATTGGTGTTAAACATAAAGCGCAAAGGTTCAAAGTGTAGTTCAAACTTCACCCTAAAGATGGCACGTGTTACGATAAATAGTTTTTTCCTAGTTTTATGTTTAAACCACTTAACACCTAATAACCTGCCTTTACTTCATGGTTTATTAATTTTTTCGCATTTTATTAATAAAATGTCATAAACTAAATATCCCTTTTCAATGAGACAGTACACGTTTATCAATAATACATTTGTAGAGGTTGTATGGAATGTGGAGTTGAACCATACATAGTATATTAAGTACGTATAACGCAAAAATACGACTATCTTACGTACATATGTATGTTAGTTCGAACATCCTTTATTTGTTTATGGAATCGAATATGAACAAGTTAGAGTGGTAATTTATGTGGCTACCCCTCCAGTCTGTTGGTGGGCCTCTTTTCAATTTCCATATAATACAAAGATAACATACTTTTTCTACAAACAAATTGTATTTGAACAAAGAGGGTTCGGCACTAGACAGCTCTCGTATTTGTTTACCAATTTACTTATTAAAATATTGACATTTTCTTTCAGCTAATGAGAGATAAAAGTAAAAAAAAAAATTACCACGATTTATTTACCATATTTTTTATGAATATAAACGTTAATACGAATAAAAACGTCGGCTACATAGAAGTTTTATTATTTTTAATGGCAATGACTCGTTTCGCTTAGCAAAGGCATTATTATTTGATATTATCATAATTATTCAATATTGAATTATATAATTGTCAAGAAACAGTAAATAATATAAATGTTTAAATGATTAATATCTTTTTCATTATTTGGTTATTATTATTATTACTTTTTTCATCAATATCATTGTCATTATCACTATAATTATCATTATCATTATCATTATCATTATCATTATCATTACATATCATTATCATTATCATTATCATTATCATTATCATTATCATTATCATTATCATTATCATTATCATTATCATTATCATTATCATTATCATTATCATTATCATTATCATTATATTATCATTATAATTATCATTATCATTATCATTATCATTATCATTATCATTAGCATTATCATTATTATTATCATTATCATTGTCATTATAATTATAATTATCATTATCATTATCATTACCATTATCGTAACTATTATCATTATTATTCTCATTGTCATTATTATTATCATTATCATTATCATTATTTTATTATTTGTATTACTATTATTATTATTATTATTATTACTATTATTATTATATAATAACTATTACTATCATTTGTATTTGTTTAATTACTATTATTTTGGTAATACATTAAAGCTATCCGTTGTTTGATCCAACTTGCTATCGAAACTGGTTAGCTCTTAACCCTTAGACATTCAAAATATATATGAAAAATTGACCGATGGTACTTACCAGTTATATAATTTTTAATCGTGTAATTATAAATTATTGTGATATATTTAGGTCGCTTAATTCCGCCGATACTTCTATTCAAGTAATTTCTATGCTCATTTTATATTGTATGGGATTTTGACTATCGGGAATACCAACCCGAAAGCTATTGCTCCCCCTCATATTGGAACGTTCATTGTGGATGCTGAGGTTGAATATTGACTAACCGAGGCTATATTTATAAAAAAAAAATTATTTCTAGATATTTCAGTTAACGTTAAACATTTTCATATATTGTTGACAAGTAATTGATTGATGTATATTTTGTATTCATACGATATAACGATTTACTATAAGTTTAACATACTGAGGATTCTTCATTCTCTAAGATGGATGTCAAAAAGGTTACACGTGTTTCTACGAGTACGTTAACTCTAACTATCTAACTAACGCTTCCGCCGTTTCCCCAAAGGGGTAGGCAGAGAGGATGGACCGCCATATTGCTCTGTCCTGATATACCTCTCAAGCATACATGCTCGTCGATTTTTCCGACTTCAAATGTGGCCGCCATTTAATATTTGATTAATTTCGTCATGCCATGCTTTCCGTGGTTTTCCACGGCCTCTCTTTCCACTCATACTGCTTGTATACAACATGTTAACCATTATTCTCTCGTCCATTCGTTACATATGTCCAAACCATCTCAGGAATCCTTTTTTAATTTTACTTTTGATGCAATCATCTGCCTTACATTCTTCCTTATTCTGTTGTTTGGTATTCTATCATATTTCGTTATCTCGCACATTTTTCCCAGAAGATGACAGCGAGCCGAAACCGGGCGAAGACTCAAACCTTAGTGGATTTTAACTCAAGTAGGTATATTTCAAATTCTTGCCCATGATTCATGGAGGGACCACGTTACAAATGAGGAGTTGAAGAGAACAGGCACACATTGAACACCATAACGGATAGGTACGCGAGATGGATTGGTCATGTGTTGCGACACGAATGTTTCCTGCATGATATATTGGATGAAATGGTCGAAGGATCGATTGGCAGAGGACGACCTTGTCAGAAGTACCTAGACCAGATTTGCCAAGATATGCGCTGCAACTTTTATGCGGATTGAAGATAGTTGCCGAGAACTAAGCGGAGTGGAAGAAAAAAATGAAGGCTTCCTGCAAACCAATCTTTAGATTGAGACCGGAGAAGAAGACATTTCAAAAAGATTTTTTTATTTTTTGTACTTATACCATTAAATTTCAAATAACGATTTTTTTTAAATAATCTTCTTCTTTCTGTGTCCTGTCAGGTCTCCCTAACGTTGACTATCACCCTTCATAGTGATGACCTGGGGAAAAATATCCAGAGTGGTATCCCCTTGCCTTCTCTGGAGGATTTTCTGTCGGGGTTACCTTCCCTTAGCTGGGTGTATCCAGTTTTATGGCGCTGGAAGCTCGCCATTCGTCCTCTCTCTATCTGCCATTTTATAAGTTATATGTGCCGCATTGCCCGGGGTTCGCGGGGTCTCGTGGACGCTAGAGAGTTGAACTTGATAGTAGTTTTGTTGTTGTAAATGCAACATGGCGCCTTACGACATTTTGTAGAGGCATACTTTCCAGCAAAGCATACCCCATCGTAGCCCTACTACCCTTTTGAACCCCAATAATAATTAACTACTTTCATCATTATTTTGCCAGCTCCAAGCTTCACTTTCGTACACAAGGGCTAGCACTAGACATCCATGATGTATTGAGATATTTGCTTTAATGGATATATTTCTATTTCCAGTGATGACTTTGTTATTACGATTTATTTATATAAATAGTCGGAATCCTATCCATTGGTTTATTGACAAATAAAATAATTTAATGTGCTAATAGAAAGCAAAGTTTAGATTTATAAATGCATCAGATTTATAATATCAGACACCGTCAGGATTAAACATCATCGAAATGAAAACATTGCGACCTATCGTGAGTAGAACGCTTAGAGATATAAAACCCAACGAAGACGCGCAAATCCTGCAAAATTGATGACATAGTGAAATGAAATAAGCTAAGAAGACGATTCTGGACCATGTGAACTGTATAAAGATTTCATGTTTATTCCTTTGTATGTGTGTTATATTCCGCTATTTGGATAATACGTTTCGGATTGAATCATGATTTTCAATTTTGTATCATAAACCGTACTAAGAACTGACCCGTGACCTTTCAAATCGTATGGCCATACAAAATATTTCTCAACAAGGTTGCCAGAGACCTGAAATCACTTTCCCGATTTTATTTTATGCTGTTCTTATTTTCTGGGGATTTATCATTATTCCCAACGGGCGCCCTCTGTCCGCCGCGCTTGGGACATATCCTCAGAATATTCGGTTTAAATGTGGAGGCAGAATACTAATGGAGAAAATCCGTAATCATTTTTAAATATTTATTTTAGTTTATAGTTTTTTTTAACCAAAAGAAACAAACAATTCATACCTCATTTATCTATAAAAAAATACGGATATCCCAGCAACAAGCAAAAAGTATAGGCAATAAATAACATCAGGCATCCGGACCTACTTATTACAAACGTGTAGGAAATGTTTGAGGACAGAAACTGCATAGAGCGCCCAATAGACGTATATATGGAACAGGTGATTAGAGACATGCGCAGTGGTAGCTACACACAGAGATAAAAATAGCTAGAGACAGGATTGAATATAGGAAACAAGAGAGGCTTGTTGCAGACTAATCCTCAGAATGGTAACCATGAAGGAAAGAAACTCGTTAAAAAAATGATCGTATTTTTACTCAAATAAAAAAATACCTGTATATGTTGAAGCCATTGTTTTTCGCTGTTACAGTTTCTAAGCTGACAAATATATAAATTTCAAAATATAACATTTTATTGTAGTTTCTTCATGTGCATTTGATGATGCCTTAGACAAGCGAAACTCGTCATTCACATAAATTATAATTGTTGTATCACGACTTGACTATTGTAATAGCAAACATTCCAAAACAACAAGTAAACTAACTTTAATCTGCGTTCAATGCAGCAGCAAGACTTATTAAGGGCTTTCCAAAGAACTTCACTGGCTTAAAAGTACAGAAAGAATCCACTATAAACTCTGCTGGACAGTATTCAAAGTGGTCCATGGAATGGCACCAAGTTATATATCCGAACTCTGTATAACGGACACCCTAAATCCAAGGAAATTCACACTTCGCTCAGCGAACTCGTCGGCAATAGGAAGATTAGTTAGTCGAAGCGTTCCCCTAGTACAATTTTCGGGAATCGAGCCTTTGCGGTAGCCAGCCCATCAGCTTGAAACAATCTCCCTTCATACCTTAGATGCATAAATGATCCGGCAGATTTTAGATCTAAGCTGAAAACCCATATTTTTCTTATTTCATTTCCAATTTAAAACTTGTATATTTTGTTCTAATATACTTTCTAACCGATCGCGAATATCAGATGCAGCGTTCATATTAAGATTTTTAGATTTAAAACTCGTCTTAATGTGCCCTTGAGGTGATTACATCACAAAAACGGCGCTTTAACCGCCCTTTTCAGGTTATTTTCCGAGAAACGTGCAAAAAACAAGCAGGTTTTTTATGAATGAAATTTAATTATATCTAATATTAATTTTATTTTTTTAAATTACGAAACGTTAAATACTCGGCCGCACACTTCGCCTGCCCCTTCTAAAACTATCATATTTATGAAGACTTGTACTCGAGTGTTGTTGGCACACACGCGTATCCCTAACAGTTTGTACATTTTAGGTACATTACTTTTTCGCAAGCGCGTACGTGATACGGGATAGCGCAGAATGGTACAGTCACAGTGAACGTATCACGTACCTTCAAATACGTAGGGTGGTTAAAGAGAGCTATTATCAATAATAATAATAAAACTTCTATAAAACAGAAGTTTTCATTTGTTTTGCTTATTTAATTTTACATCAATTTCAAGAAACAATTAATATGATTTTTTAGTTATACTTGATTCAGAATTTAGGGAGGTATGTTAGAAGAGAACAGTATGGCGGTCTATCCTCTCTGCCTACCTCTAGATTAGTTAGTTAGTTATGTATTAGTATTTCCTCGTTAGTTAGATAGTTATTTAATATATGTTTTATTGCCTTCAAGCTTGGACTTGGAGTTGGATCTTCTGGCTTACAGAGGTTCAGCTCGAATGGCTATTCCTCTTACGACTGTAGGAACCATTGTTGGAATGCGATTTGGTAGTTGTTAAGCATCAATGATTCATTTCACCATTTTTAAAGCTTCACATTGTTGCTTAAAAATTCCGTACAACAAAATTAAATCTCTTGCGTTCGAATCGTTTTATTCGCAGTGAGCAAACAGAGCATTTTTAAATTTCATTACTGCTTCTAGCAAACGATCATCTGGTACGATTAATCAAATTAATGGCACATGTTTCGGCTTTTGTTTATTTTTTAACCGCGAAACAATACAACGAATTCACCGTATTCTCGCTGTTTCACTTTGGAATATTAACAGAGAGAGATGGGACTGTTTGAAAGCGATGGCAGTTAATTTTGCAACACGTAATGTACCTTTCATGTTTGCTTTTGGCCAATAACACCACACAGCTCGAGTTTGAGGTTTAAACCAATAAAGCGTTTTTATTTTTAACAATCAAAAGGTGTTTAAAAAAGGTAACATTTAAAAAACGTTGTATTTTCACAACACTCTTCACACAGAAGTCTTCAGAGACTAGAAAAATATAATGGTCGTGCTTCTTCGGTGTAATTTTTATAATTTACACTGAAGTAGGTTAAGAACCACCCGAAACATGTCTGTGAAGTGTGAAATAAATTGGTGTGCAATAATTTTTTTATTTCTCTTTTTTTATGCACTTTATTTATACAACACTTACATTAAAAAAAATTAAATTACATAGAAGTGTTTCGGACAACCAGTCCTTCTTCAGTGATACATATTATAAAGATACATACAGATTTAAAATATCATAAAATTGCTTACATGATCTGACAGATGTTATATAGGTTTATTTTGGAACGTTTATGCTTTTGTTATAACAAATATTATGATTAAATTAAAAATTTTAAATAATAATTTAAATTTCTTATTCGGGTTATTTTTTACGTTTATTGTTTCTTGAACAATGATCTAAAACTCCATATTAAATAGTTATTACGAGTGAAAACGTCAGTTTTCTAGAAGTTTTATTATTTTTTTATGAGAATGACATGTTTCGCCCTTTTAAGGTTTTATCATTTGATAATGCCTAAGAAGGGCGAAACATGTCATTCCCATAAAATATAATAAAACTTATCGAACACTGAAGTTTTCATTCGTATTATAATAATTATTTTTTTAGTTATTGATATGTGAAAAGCAAAAAGGGCCGTGCACAATGCAGATCAAATTTGTACGGAAGTGAAGCATGGAACTGGCATAAGAAAAAAGAAGGTAGCCATGTTAGATGTATTAACAATTCGACGTGCTTATATGACTCGCTGTATGAATGTGAAGGAACTAAGTGTCAGGATAGAGTAATATGGCGGTCCATTCTCCCTGCCTACCCTTCTGGGACATCGATGTGATAGTTTGTTTTTGTTGTGGTGTCCACTACACGAAGTTACAGTAAATATGCATAAGAAGTATACAAGAATTTTTTTTTTATTTGTTATTAAAAAGGACCAATGGTGACGTCATCGTTGCAATAGGATTTATTTACGAATTTTTTAAGTACCTATGTTTATGCAATATCTATGGTTTATAAATATGCAATGAGAAGGTGCCTATCAATTTTATTGATATATTATATGTATAAAATGAAGACCATCGAGGCAGAGTGGTTAGAGCTATGACTGCCACAACAAAGTTCCCAGGTTCGATCGGTGTACAATTTTGTAAAATTCCGGATTTGGTCTGGTGGAGAATTCACGCGACAGTAAAAATGGCTATATATAAGCTACCGATCATGAAAATCAATATAATGCAAAAAAAATATGTATATATATACAGCAATCGGATTTAAACAACCTGTTAATAAAATAAATAATAATAATTATTATTATTATTATTATTATAATATTAATAATAATAATAATTTCTTAACCGGCCTCTTCTAGGCCTACTTTTTTTTTAAATTGTAGTGATGTGTGGCTTTTTCCTGTACATATTTTTTACAGTTTGTGAAATATTAATTTTTGATATGTGAGTTTCTAATAGAGAATAAAAGTTCTGTTTTCTCAGTGTTTTGATAAAGTGACTTAGTGATGTTTTTTTTTTTCTTCCGTTTTTTTTATGTGTTTCTCACAACCTTCTATTAAACCAGCTTTTTCGTTATCCGGCCCTAGGTCGGTCCCGTCAAGGCCGGTTAAGAGAGCGTCTACTGTAATAATAATAATAATAATAATAATAATAATAAAAATGACCTATTTCCGCACCTTAAATATATTTTCACTTTTTTTTTGACAGCCGATTTTCCCGGATTCCATTTCTATCAGATGAGAAGTTTATTCAGTTCGGCCGCCACTTTTCTAAATATAATTTCCCGAACAATGTAACATGACAATGTACAAACCATTTTATACAGTTCACAATAGATATTGCTCCATTGTTCCCTATTCAATTACTATTAGATGCCATGGATGTTTTTTTGCTTTTGGATAATAAGGGACAGTCATAACTAACTAACTAACTAACCATTACGCCATTTCCCCGGAGGGGTAGGGAGAGAGGATGGATCGCCACAATGCTCTGTCCTGGCATACCTCTCGGGCTTCCTCTATATTCATACATCGTACCATGCACGCATGTCGATTATTCCGACTTCGAATGTGACCGCCTTTTAGTAATTGATTAATTTGGTCATGCCATGTTTTCTTCGATCGTCCTCGACTTCTTTTTCCACTCACGCCACTTGTGTACAACTTTTAAACCATTCTACTCTCATCCATTCGTTCCACATGTCCAAACCATCTCAGGGATCCTTTTTTAATTCAATCCACGATGCAGTCATCTGCCTTACATTTCTTTCTTATTTCATCGTTCGGTATTCTATCATACAACGTTTTCCCGCACATTCTTCTTAGTGATCTCATTTCTACGGCATTCAAACGTTCATCTTTTGCCAGTTCCAAGCTTCACTTCCATACATGAGGGTTGACACTAGAACTCCATTGTGTACTGCCATCTTTGCTTCTGTCGATATATTTCTATTTGCAGTAATGACTTTGAGTCGAATGTTGAGACGAATGAAAACGTCTGTATTCCGGAAGTTTTATTTTATTTTATGGGAATTATACAATACCTATCGCCTTGCTAAAGCATGAATAAGTGTGAGCTTCAGAAAAATGTCAAACGTCGTCAAATTTATAAAACTCCAACGGCTTAGATGGGCTAGACATCTAGTGCGAATGAAGGACCTGTCAATACCCGCACAGTTGACATTTACAAGACCGGAGGGAAGACCGTGGCTTCGTTGGCTTGGCAGTTCTGAAGGTCCTGCAATTGTTGGGAGTCAGACCTGAGGAGTGAGATGAGTCTCAGGGTAGGGTCAATGGAGAAACTTATTAAAGGCGCTCGAGTTCCATCCAGGAATTTAGAGCCAGAGAGAAAGAAAGAGATAGAGAGAGAGAGAGAGATAGAGAGAAAGAGAGGGAGAGAAAGAGAGAGGGAGAGAGAGAGTAAGAGAAAGTAAGAGAGAGTGAGAGAGAAAGAGATAGAGGGAGAGGAGAGAGAAAGAAAGAAAGAGAGAGAGAGCTTCAGAAGAGAGGCAAATTGGAAGTTTATTATTATTTAAAATTAACTTCCATAACGAGTTTTTACTAAAATCATTATGTGTAATGGGCATGAAATGGACTAAAAATACTAAATACTGAAAGGCGGCCACATTCGAAGTCGGAAAAATACGATCTTGCATTATACGAAGTATGAATGTAAAGGAAGCTAGCGAAGTGTATCAGGACAGATCAATATGGCGATACATCCGGGATAGTTAGTTTGTTAGTTAATTATGACATTATCAAAAGTAAAATCAATGCCTTAGCAAGGCAAAGCATGTAAATCCCACAAAATATAATCAAACATCTAGGAAAAAGACGTTTTGATTCGTGTTAATTATTTATATCTTTATTCAAGAAACAATTATTAAGAAAAGTAATGATTCATTCAAAATATATTAACACTTATCACAACAGCCGTGCTTAATTATATATTGTTGTATTATTGTTGTATTTATTGCCATTTTTTATAACTCGTTTGATAAACTTTAGGCGTTAACACTGTCTAATTCCACAATGACGAATTTTTATGAATTAAAACACTGTTTTTTCCACTTTTGAGTTTATTTTTCTCGACATGTTCTCCCGATGATGAATGTGTAAGCCTTCGAAACATGTCGAGAAAAATAAATTCAAAAGTGGAAAAAAGTGTTATAATTCATAAAAATTCTTAACTCGTTTGAAAAAGTGTAGTCATTACACTCCATCGTATTGCACGGACTTTATTTAATAAAGTAAGACGAGGGTTAACCCAACTTCGGAGGCCCAAAGTAATACCGTATATACAACGTATATGTTTACTCATTAATAAAATTCCACTCAGACACGAAAAAATTAGGCACTGAGTGATATTCTAGAATTCAATTTGTAAGTAGGGCCGCCCTTATTTCTCGCTCTATCTTCCCGGCGGGCTTATCGACCCCTCTCGCTCGCGAGATCCTTTTCTGGAAAGCAGAAAACCATTTTTCTCTCACTTGTGTTATCCTTCGCGAGATGTAAGCTATTGACATACAAAGACGCTTCGTTTTATACAAACATAATGACGTAGCGGGAGTTAATTTTAACACGGTTATATTAAGCACGTTCGTTTAAGAAATAATACAAAAAAGTTGTTGATTTATTAACGCCAACTTTACTTACAATTGCCAGAGATCAGGTTAAAAATAGTCTAACAAGGAAAAGCCACAACATACATATGAATTTGACTTCGGGATGAAATTTCGTACGATTATAGTACCCCCTAAGAGTCGTCCATAATCAATGTAAGAAAGTTTTGTACGATTGTAGTACCACCTAAGAGTCGTCCATAATCAATCTGTGGGGTTAACAAACCATGCAGGACTTGGAGACCATACGAGTGGAGGCAATGGCAACTGCTGTACCAGCATATTACAATGGCGAAATACATTGCATGAACAATCAAAACACCTGACACAATAGATTCTCAGCCTAACGAAGCCGATGACCGAGTGAAAAAATGATGAATCAGGGCCCGGATTCATACACAAAGGTTACTAGACGTTGTCCGGTAGAGTATCGTGTGCAAAGGAAGCAAAACATATAAAAGCCGTACAGCCCACCACTCTACACGCCAGTCATTAATACGACTTCTAACCGACACGAGTCTACATTATCAAGTCTACGTCATGAGGGATCTCGGACTCCCTCTCGCCGATCTACGAAGCCACTCTGCTACGTCACGCAGCTTCTGGCGAGTCTTCGCTTCAGCTGACCGACACTACCGCCCAGCGTAACATCGTCATCAGCTCCTCGCTGCTATCGACACCCTGTGAAGTTACTCCGCCGTCCATCCACGCTCCATTACGAGTACCTAATACAATTAATGTATAATTATTTGTGATCGAGAATAAACGTTGAAACCTCCTACGCCTTTCAACCATCACCACAACCCAAAAATCTAAGAATGTTTTGTACGATTGTGGTACCCCATAAGAGTCGTCCATAATCAATGTAAGAAAACACAAGAGCCACCCAATTTCTCAAAAAAAGCCTACCGTTGCTAATAGGTATATTAGAAAATTGACCACCAGTATTAATGCCCGTTCCGCGTAAGTACGAGCAAAAGGAACACAAAAATATTTAAATCTGTCTTCTGTGCCACCTGGTGTGGCTATTATAGTCCTGTTTTAGATTGACAGCCCCACGACTGGACCCGTTAAAGTTGGCCACATGCCTGCATGATATGATGTGTGAATGAAGAGGAATCAAGAGATACTCGTATATGTCCGGAAAGAACAGTGTGGTGTCTCATTATTTCTGCATATCCCTTCGGAGAGACAGCGTTAGTTAGTTAGTTCTATTGTAACAGAACAATCGTTCTTGTTACAATATAATCTTAAAATATTTCAAATAAAAATATAACTTAAATAAATCTTTTGAAAATTTCTTCTTCTTCTTCCTCTTAGTTAAGGTCGTATGTTCTGCTTGTGACGGTGGGCTGTCCTGGGATGATGATGTCCAGCCATCTCTCCATCTCTTGCTACTTGGGTTTTCATCTTTAACAATTTTTGCATTTCTTGTATTTTCCATGCGGTTCACGTGGTTTCTCCTTCTGCTTCTTCCCTATCTCACTATGTCCTTAACACCACAGACAGACCTTATCGTTTTATTACTGATCCGATCTCTGAGGATTTTTCTGCGATGGAGCGCAGGTTTCGCATTTCTGCTACTCTAAGAAGGTTCTTAGTTCTATTGGTATCGGCTCTGACCTTTATTCCATACGTCATGATGGGGCGAACGCATGCCTTGTATACCTTGACTTTACTTTCGGTTAGCATTTATTTTTTCCTCCATATGGTGTCGCGCAAGCAACTGGTGTTTTTTTATAATATTTATTTAAATTTTATTCCATTTTTTTTAGTTTTGACCTGTTTCAGCAGCTCGTTGCCATCTTCTAGATTTAAAAAAATGTATTATTAAAAATGAACTTCTAAGAAGGAATTTCATTTCAACAACCTTTTTACGAGGAGGCAGCGTGTTCATTTTTTTTTCAAATCGTAATTTTTCAAAATGAAATAAAATTAATATTCTTTGGTTTTTTAAAATGAATCGCAATGTCATATTTGAAAGCCGCCGAGCTAAGTTTGTGGAGATTTAACGACATTCCATCCAATCTGAATGCTGTGCTTAAAGCGCGTTTTAATTGGAAATATAAAGGCTTCCCGGCAAATACTGCATCCACGGTGACATAATGGCCGGGCATGTAGTATAAACCATACTTTACTGGCACTAACAAAATTCTTAACCTTACAGTGGCGCGATGTCGAAAAATTTATGACAAATAAGCCTTATTCACTTTTACCACTTAGTTGCAATCATCGAGCTCGCAGCTATTTAAGGATCAGTGTCTCTCTAAACTACAGACGTACTGAGTGTACTTAAAAGTTTTTGTAATTCATTGATATTTAAGGATTTTCCATTGAGCGTAAATTTTACGATACGCGTCTGAAAGTGAGGGTATATTAAATAAACTGCTTATTAAAATATGTTTTCTCTTTTATTTCGTTTATTTTATAAACTAACTAACTAATTAACCATCACGCTGTCTCTCCGAAGTAGAAAGAAGCAGAAAGAATGGAGTGCCACACTTTTCTTTCCTGACATATTTCTCTCGCTTCCTCAACATTCATACATCGTGTCATGCACACGCGTCGATTTCTCTGACTCCTCACGTGGCCGACATTCAATATTTGATTTATTTTAGCGTGCCACGTTTTTCTCTGTCTTTCTTTTTTTTCTCGTGCCATTTACATCAAATCATATATTTTTTTTACCATTCTTTCTTCATTCATTCTTTCCATGTGTCGAAACCATCTTAATGATCCTTTCGTTATTTTGTGAGCGTCGAATGAAAATATTAGATGTGAATGCGGTGCGAATGATGGTGTTATGAACAAAATAATGAAAGGATCATTAAGATGGTTTGGACACATGGTAAAAATTAATGAAGAAAGAATGGTAAAAACGTACGAGTATATGTTATCGATGTAAATGGAACTAGAAATAGAGGAAGACTGAGGAAAACGTCGCACAATCAAAAAAATCAAATATTGAGTGTCGGCCACGTGAGGAGTCAGAAAAATCGACCCGCGTGCATAACACGATCAAGAGAAAAATGTCAGGAAAGAAAAGTGTGGCAGTCCATTCTTTCTGCCTACCCCTTCGGAGAGACTGCGTGGTTAGTTAGTTAGTCAATTAAAATATATTTTTGTAAAAGTACTATCATTTATCTTTTTCATAACCGTACAAAGAAAACACAATTTACGTGGAGAAAACTTGAAGGCATAAAATTTGCGACAAGCGCTCACAGGAAGGTTAAAGTCCCCCCTTCACTCCTGGTAATAAAATGACATACTTTAAAACGCCGTCTGCCGTAAGATTCCATTAAATTAATCGTCCTTACAAAATAAATTATGTTTTAAAAGGAAAGCTATATTATGTAAAATGAAGACTTACTTCATTTTTTTTCCTCTCCTATCGAAGGTTGAACAACATCTTGGCTATTTCTACCCTTGATACAGCTGATCTCAACAGAGATGTGCTGCAACTGAACCATTCTCGAAGACTTTCTAGCCTCATGACGTGGCCAAACCATCTCAATCTGCTTCTTCAACTTTACCTATCATACAATTTGTTGATGAGTTGTTTGGAAAAATTCAAAAAACATTTATTTTACTGTTAACATAAAAACCGTAGAAAATAATTTTTGGGTTAATAATACAATTTTTAAATCCATTGTACGAAATTTAAAATCCATTGTATCTACTTGAATACCTGTAATACCAATATTTAAAATCAGTCAATTTTACATAAATATTTGAAGATTATTTTTGTATAGAATCGTGTTTACCACCCCTGATCTGTATGTACTCGTATATGTTATTAAAAATATTATTACTTAATTTGAAAAAAAATGATATAAAATTTTTATCCATTGTTATGATATCACAATTTTTATTATTCACTGTTTGAGTGTCTCGACAGCTGTTTCGCCAACCGATGTTGGCATCATCACCTCAACTCGTGAGTTGTTTGTAACACCTGATGATGCCCATATTGATTGGCGAAACAGCTGTCGTGAAACTCAACAAGTGAAATAATAAAAAAAACACTTTTCGAGTGTCGCGACAGCTGTTTCGCCAACCGATGTTAGCATCATCATCTCAACTCATGAGTTTTTTTGTAACACCTGATGATGCCAGTATTGGTTGGCGAAACAGCTGTCGCTACACTTATAAAGTGAATAATAAATATTGTGATAAACAGTGTTCTACTATCAAATAATTTAATTTGATAATAATTGGTTTATAAACTCCAGGCAAATACATCTTAGCAACATTTTCTTCTAGGAGCGCAGAATAGTTTCGGATAAACATATTACGTTTTCACGCTCAGTTTAGCTCTCCGGGCTTAACTGCGAGCGACTAACGCTAAACCGTTCGCCGGGGCCATTAGAAGTATCTAACCTCCTCACGTCCCATTGTCTCCTGGTAGGAGGTGGATTCCTTGGGAGGGTTTGATCAATTTGAGCTATTCTTTCTGAATGATTTATGAGCGTTCTTTGCGATTTTTCCCAATTTAACCTTCGCCGTCCAATAATATTCGAAAGTTTTCTAGATGAAAATCAAATAATTGAATCTGATTTTTTGTGTTTTCTGTAATATATCAAACTGAAATCCTTATCGATTACGTTGTATTATTTGTAAATATAGAAGAAAACCCATGTTATTAATGTATTTTTTAAGAAATTAAACATAAATACATTTGATATTGCTAAAAATGGTGTTATTATCCATCTTTATACAGGTGTTTTTTCAGCTGCATGAGAAGTTTCGATAGTTGTTGTACATGGTTTGACAGTTGAGAATGTCAAATTGTGTTATTATTCCTGTTCAGTAAGGTTTGGCAATTTATCATGAATCGTTTAACGCCAGAACAACGCTTCCAAATTGTGGAAATTCACTTTGAAAAAAATAAATCTGTTCGCCAAGTTCATAGAGCACTTCGTCCATTATACGGTCAACATAATCGGCCTAGTGAGCAAGCAATTCGTGCAGTTATTGATCGTTTTCGCACTAATTTTACTCTTCTCGATTCAAAACCATCAGCAAGACAAAGAAATGTGCGTACCGAAGATAATATTGCTGCTGTAGCGCGAAGTGTTGAGGAAGACGCCGAAATGTCGTTCTCAACTTGTCGGCCTTTGTCCTTCGAAATCATTCGCGTAGCATTGTTGCACTACTTTATGTTAAACTGTGTTATTATATTTGCTGGAATGGATGAACTTCTGCTATTCGGGACAGAGACAAATCCAAAAAGTCAAAGATCATCAAAATCGGTCCAGCAGTTCTTGAGTTATAAATGGTGTGACTAACACGACTTTGTTTTATATATAGTTTAGTTGTGAAAAATAATTTCTAATCTGATCAAGTTACATATATTTGAATACAAACAAGTATACCGTTCGTTCGAGTAAATAATTCGATTCGCACGTATCGAAAAGATTTGAATTCTTTAAATTGATTTAAATATATTCTTTTCTTTGCTTTGACCTTTGGGATTCGATTTCAACTACCATTAATCAAACGCAAACGAAACGTCGCCTGTCATTAAACTCACCTGACAAAGAAAATCACCAAAGGCGTATATAATTGTTTCAAATTGTAATTTCTTTGAATACCAACGCGTTTACCTACAAGGTATTCCGAAATTAAGGATATTTGGCTGAATACGATGCTATTCATGTAAAGTATTTGTTCAAAGACGTAGAATTTTTTTGTTGTTGAATATGTTAATATTTACTCAACTTATTTCATTCGTAATTCGATGGGTAGGTCTTTGTTGCATAGAACCGGTTTCTTTTTTAAAAAAATCTCTTTCGGATTAATTGTATCTCAATAGAGACGAAGATGTAAATGGTTTTTGGAAACCGAATATGGTGATCGAGGCATTTACAGGACTTATGACCTGTCAATGGTTGGGTAGTATGATAATTTCGTAGCCTTTCACATTGCATTAATAAAGATATTCTGCTTAATGCTTACATCTTATCTTAATAGATGGCGCTAGTGTAGATTGACCTAAAAAATGTAAAGTGTTTCTCAACATAGTAGCATATACGAGAAAAAATATACGAAAAAATTGTCAGACGTGGTGATCGTAAGAAGGTCGGAATGGGGAATGTTGTTAACATAGAGCGATCGCTTAACCCAACCAATGACAGTACGTCTTTGTCTCTATTGAAATACAATTAATCCTTAAAAATGATTAACCCGCAATGGGTAAAATCCAGTATTTGTCTACAAGTATTTGTATACTCGTATATTAAAAAACAAAAACTATTTCGGGCTAAAAAATAGTTCGATGTTACATGCTACTTGTCCTGTTCTACGTTATGAAAATACGAACCTTTATAAAAGCTATAAGCAAAAATCTGGATGTTTTTGAAATTCGGATATATCGTAGAATGTTTAAAATATCATCAACAGAAAGAGTCACGGACGAGGAAGTTCTGCAGCGAACGAATAGTGAAACTGAGAGAAATTCATCAATTAAAGCGAAAATGGCCCATTCACCATTCACGCTAATTTCGAAGACGATCATGGCTCCTTTTTTTCATTCAGAAGGCATCGACGCTGAAACACCTTGTATTTTATATGTACACACGCGCATTAAGCCATACACATTGTTTAATCGCTATGAACAATTTTCTTCTGAGAAAATTGGTAAACTTTGCTACCTGTATTGTTTAAATCGCTGTAATTTTACAAACTCCGGGAGAAAATGCTTTCGAATATTAGAAAGCTTTCTTGAACTTTGGGTTAATTCCGGATATAGCCTATATTATCAAACAGATAAATGTCAGCAGTTCAAATTACATTATGTTGTAGACGGCGCATATGTAATTCTCTCTGAACCAAACTTCTATTCGTGTGTTAGGCCATTTTATTGATACTTCCTTTTAAGTAGCAAAGCAATTATTTTTCAAGCTTGTTTCAAAACTTGTCTTCTTCTTCGTATTATTATTTCTCTTGTAGTGTATCCAAAGATCTGGTTATAACGAAGATATCTCCTGGGTTATCTAATTCCAACTGTCTCGCCACCTTTTGTTGATCTTCCGGCTACCCTCTGGCATGTTATTTGTTACCACGAATGGAAGTCTGCTGGTGTCCATTCTTCCAACCTAGTCACCCTTGATTTGTTTCTTTTTCTGTCCCATCTGACAATATCTTCTATGATGCACGCTTCATATACGAGTATGATAGTGTTTCAGATTCTGTGACTCGATGTATTTCCCAGAATAACGCTTAGTGTCTGGATTTCTGCAGTTCTAAGTGTGCGAAATATTCATTTAAGGAATGTTGCTTTGCTATGATAATGAAGGTCCCGGGTTCGATTCATGGGGATGGTAGAATGATAGTCACACTGTCTTTGGTCTGGTGTAGAATTCACGAGACGAGACGTCACGAGAATCAATAGTTAAGAAAATGTATACAGTTCGGTTCAAATAACCTGTTATATTATTATTATTATTTTGATGAATATCTCTTTACATCATTACAGCGCGAGCCAAATCGATGTTAGGGGTATAGCTATCATTTTGATTCATATGACACGTAATAGGTAGCTAATCTATCGCCAGTTTATTGTCACGTGAATTCTACACCAGACCAAAGACAGTGTAAGAACCACACTGCCATCGCCGGGAATCGAACCCGGGACCTTCGATGTGGCAGTCAATGAACTTGCCACTCGACCACGAAGATCGTCGAATATGTGTAAAGCAACGAGAAACTACCACATTAAAAAGGCCCATGTGGCATCCCAAGAACCAGCAAAGATGTTTATAGACTTTGTTGCAAAACCAATCTCTGGGGTTTCTTCTTCTTCTTAATCAGCCGTGTCATCCACTGCTGGACATAGGCCTCCCCCTAACTACTCCACGTATGACACGTCATAAGGGGGGTGGTTGGCATTACAACGCCACGCTTGCCAGACGGGTTGGCGAGGTGTCCTTCCACGTTGGCCTATGAATCAATTTTATCCACCGAGATTAATTACTCCATCTCTAACATTTCGCATAGTTTCCAGGGGAGACCAAAGTCGAGGAGGTGTGGATAGGTACTTGGGATCAGATCAATCCTCCAGTTTAACATTGACATCACCATGGTGATGGCCATGCACCGCTCGAAGAGTTAATACGACCCCCCTTTCTCCCCCTAGGGTTTAAACATAAAATATTACATTAATATTCTATTTAAAATAGAAGGAACCGAATCAAATATGTTAATGTAACGAATCGAGTTAAATCTATTATGATAACACGTCCCAACCAATAAAAATCAGTCAACCGTCAAATAAAAAAAGGTGTTTTCCCAAAGAGTTCTCAAGAGATTCGAAATAAGTGACATCGTTTTCTCGGGCGAATATAATATGAGTAATATCATTTTCTGGCCCACTGGTTGCAAAACAATGTTATCACCCCGTCACAGAGATGTCACTGCTGTCGGAACTAACTTTTGGCGGTAAAGCGTTTAGCTCGCGGGCTTCCGGTCTGCGCCGTGAAACCGGAAATTTGTAATTACGTCTCATGAATATGGGGGCGCTAACTCGCCGTGTTTATGATAATCGAATTTGGAATGCGATGTTCCGCTGTCAGGCGAGCGCGGGAATAATTACTATTTGATTTTCCCGCCAAAATGAACAGATTCTTTCCGATTTACTGCTTCGCTGCGCCTAAATAAATAACATGTTTGAAAACATTTATGAATCTGAAATAATAATACATTTCTTCAATGTTCGCCATACTTTTTATTGTAGGTGTTTTATTTGTCTTTTTCTTTTTATATACTTTGTATAATATATACAACCCTAACTTTAAAAAAAAATTACATATCAGACATGTTTCGGACAACCAGTCCTTCTTCAGTAATACATACGAGTATTATAAAGATACATATTTCAAATATTACATAAAAAATTACAAATATGATCAGTTTTGACAGATGTTAAAAGATCTTAATGATTTATTTTGGAATATAAATTTATTTTCCAAAATAAATCTTTATAACATCTGTCAAAACTCATAGTCATATTTGTAAACAATTTTATAATATTTTAAATATGTATCTTTATAATATGTATCACTGAAGAAGGACCGGTTGTCCGAAACATGTGTCTGATATGTATTTTTGCTTTTTTAGTCAGTGTTGTATATACAAAGTATATAAAAAAGAAAAAGACAAATATAATTGTACATTGTTTAGAAGCTAAATATGACCTGTTTCAGGAAAAATCGTTTATATTTAAGTTAAAATTTATCCCATATATTTATTTAGACGATCAAGGTTTATTATCATACAATACCTATAATACATAATATATGTACTCTGAAATATGGATTTAATTTTTTAATAATAATGAAATATGGCGTTAACACTGCGGTAAGCAGAATTGTCCCCGAAGGGGTAGGCAGAAAGAATGGACTGCCACATTGTTCTGTCCTGACATACATCTCTCGCTTCCTCTACATTAATACATCGTGTCATGCACGCACATCGATTTCTTAGACTCCTCATGTGACCGATATTTAATATTTTATTGAATTGATCGTTCCAAGTTTTCCTTGGCCTTCCTTTATTTACAGCTCCGTTCACGTCGTTTACATTTACCGTATTCACCATTATGTCTTCATTTATTCTTTCTATGTGTCCAAACCATCTTAACGACCCTCTCATTATTTTGTTCATAACAATTTCATTCGCACCGCATTCACCTATAACATGTTTCACGATTAACAAATGTCACATTTAATTATGCCTTAGATAGACGAAACATGTCATTCACATAAATTGTAATATAACTTCTAGAAAACAGACGTTTTCAACCGTATTAATTATTTAATATGGAGTTTTACATCTTTGTTCAAGAAACAATAAATAAATAAGAAGACTATTTTTATTAATGTAATATCTTACCAGGCGACTGAACACGGGTTAAAGTAAAGTTGTTGAGGTAAATCTTGAGCGGCTTCCTTACTAAAATTATTATCGTCTGAAAGGGAAGGCTGGCGCGAGAAGTTTTGCAAACTCCAGAAGACGTTCAAAGCATTTTAGGAGAGCTAACTTGGCGATAAGTCACGAAAGGTGTGAAATTGATTATAATTTTAGTCAATGGAGGTGTTCTCTCAAGAAATTTGAAACCTCTAGAAAACGAAATATTATCTTATATGCAAATTACTGAATTCGAATTTCGAACACTTTTTTTTCTATCGAAACCAGTTTCACAATCTTATTTGTACCGTGCCCCACAAAAATCTCCACGCCCCACACTGGATCCATTTTACAAAAACATGGACTTAGGGGTCGAACTCCGAATTTTGCCCTGATTTTTTTAAATTATGTCCTTTGTGTGATTCCAAACTAATTTTAAATCTTAAAATTTTTTTATATAAAACAGCTAATTTCCAAGAAATAAAATGTTATTGTTTTTTTGTATGAAGCAAAACTGATTTTCGCAATTATTTCGGAATCAGTTGGAAACGTCAAAACCAAACTTAGTAGGGATTATAGAGGACACAATATTCTACATTACTTGTTCCAACATCTGCTTCATACCTCTGCCCGTTTAAAAACAGCAGACATTATAAATCTTAATTAATTGTTATGAGTATAAAGTGGTTTTGGATTTTTTGTTAGATGCATAAATGATCATCGCGTTCCTTTACCAAAGAATGGAGTGATTTTAGCATATTTATGCGTCTACCAAAAATCCGAAACCACTTTATACTCGTAACAATTAATTAAGATTTATAATGTCTGCTGCTTTTAAACGGCCAGAGATATGAAGCAGATGTCGTTACAAGTAATGTAGAAGATTATGCCCTCTATAATCCTTACTAAGTTTGGTTTTGATGAATCCTCCTGATTCCGAAATAATTGCAAAAATCAGTTTTGCTTCATACAAAAAAACAACAACATTTTTTTTCTTCGAAATTAGCAGTTATATCAAAAAAAGTTAAAAGATAAAAGTGGTTTGGAATTACACAAAGGACCTAATTTTAAAAATCAGACCCGTAAGTCCACGTTGCCAAATGGATCCAGTGTGCGCCCCCCCAAAATTGAGAAAATAAACTGATTTGATTTGATTTGATTTGATCCCACACCGCGATGTAGCACCAAGAAAAATTGTAATACATCGACAATAACTATGAAAAAATAAATATATTTCTGAAGACGTAATTATTGCGACAACTGTGAAAACATTAACGTGTGGATTAATATTCTTTCAAAACGTACTTTATTATAATAGAAATTGTCAATCACGTAAACACAATGCCAACATTATTGACTACTACGGGGTGCCTAAGATCAATTTACTTCAAAAGCTTGAAAGGTGAAAGGTTCAGAATCGGGATCCCATTTAGAACAGAAGCGAGATAGATAAGATGCAAGTCACGGCTATCAAAAGTGGAGATCGAAAGGTCACATTTCTCTCGTGGATGAAAGAAAACATACCAATACAATGACGTTGATCTTACCCCAAAATAATCTGTGCTTAGAATGCTCGTGAATAGGAATATGTAGGAATTTAAACCTTATTTCTTGATTTTTGATGAAAAAATTTTTTTTAATTCATATCCTTATTGAAATCGATAAAATAACTAACAACAACAACAACAAACCATCACGTCGTTTCTCCGCAGGGGTAGGCAGAGAGAATGGACCGCCACACTACTCTATCCTGACATACCTCTCTAGTTTCCTTCACATTCATACATCGAGTCATACACGCACGTCGATTCTTCCGGCTTCTGACATGACCAACCTTTCATATTTTGATTAATTTGGTCATGCCGTGTTTTCCTCGGTCTACCTCGACTCCTTACTCCATTTACATCGTTGACGTATACTTTTTTAACCATTATTTCTTCACTCATGCGCTACATAATATGTCCGAACCAACGCAGCGATCCTTTCATAATTTTGTCCATAATACCTTTTATCGCTCTACATTCCTTCCTAATATCAGCATTTAAGATTCTGTCGTACATCGTTCTACCACACATACGTTTAAGGACCTCATCTCTACCGCATTAATTCTGCTCTCATCTTTCTTCTGCCATTTCCATGCTTCGCTTCCATACATAAGAGTTGGGACCAGAACTCCATTGTGAACGGCCATGTTCGCTTTCATTTCAATAACTATTTTTAAAGCTCCATTCACTTTGTTACCCGCACCAACCCTTCTTTTAACATCACTCTCCGTTCGGCCATTCGCTGTGAACATGCTACCTAAATATATATATATTTTTTTTATACATTAATTTAAATAATACAAATCATATTTTTTATGATATGTGCTTAATTTAAAACCAAAATATGTTTGGGATATAACAGTTTTTGTATGACCCTGATGAAGCTCGTTACAGAGTGAAACCGGTTAGCGCTTCTTACTCAAAATGAATTGGTTTTATACACAGTGTTTAGCAAAAAAATAAAAACAAATATTTTTCTATATTCACCGTAACTTTGTGTTGCGAATTCATTGAATAGTGTTTATTTCTTTGTAAACTACTTTTTTATTAATTATAAATAAATTAATAGAAATACGTTTCGGACACAGAAGCCCTTCATCAGTGTAGTTAATTATTGTGATTATAAAATAAATATTTAAACAATTTTTTCATAAATGTGGTCAATATGTGGCATTTCATAATGCCTTAGACAGGCGAAATATGTCATTGACATAAAATATTATAAATAACCAAATTCCAGCTTATTCCCCATTAGTATATAGTACATCAAAAACTATTCCCCTATACAATCTAGCAATCTTTCTTATTAATGTAATCTACTTCCGTTTATTGTTTATCGTCTTTAATTTATTATGTTTAATCGTTTTTGACTATGTGTTATCTGAAATTGTTCCTTCTAATTACTATTTTTATTATTATTATAATTATTATTATTATTATTATTATTATTTATTATATTTTCCACCTAAATAGTTACTAACCGTTCTTTTAATTAAAAAATTAGGTACCTAACTCAACTCCAGCAAGAATATCAAAGAAATTATTCAATTTGACATAGGAACAAATACACATAAAGGTTCGAAAAATCACGAAAATTTAACATTTGATATATTATTGTAACACTTGATGATGTCAACATAGGTTGACGAAAGAGCTTTCGTGTTAAATAAACTACAATTGTGATACATAAAACAATTTTTTTTTAATTTAACAGTTTATAATGTTAAAGTATCATAGTGTTTCGGCCAAAACAATGGACTTAATAAAATATCTAGAAAACAGACGTTTTCATTCGTATTAATTGATTAAATTTCATATATCGGTACCTATTTGGCAAAAGATCCCAACTGCTTTTTTATGAGAGCAAAAATAATTTTACATTATTTTGATTAGTTATAAAAATGTTATTTGTGTTCTAAATTGTTTATTTCAAATGTCAATTTACGTAACATAACGTTATCTACAAGATATTTAGCAACTAAATTCAAAACAAAGATGTGTATTTTTAAAAAATAGGGGTTGAATACAATTGTACATAAAAAAAAATACAAAACAAAAAGTACAGCTCTAACGTTTTGTCAAACCATAAAGGTTGCAAAAATAATACTGATGGTATATTTAACTCAATTTCACAAAAAAACGTATCTGGGACCTTTTGCCAAATAAGTACCGATATATTCTTCAATATAATTAACTGTGACAATTGGATATAAACGTATTAAGATCTTAACTATTCACCTTCGCAATACAAGAACAACGGTTTACCTGTACGAGGGCGTATATTTTAAATAACACGTGAAAAGCGTTTTTTATACAAAATGGTATTCATAACAGAGCGTAAACTTCATATTTAAACATTCAACAGCTTGCATTGTTAGTCCATATAATGAATCCAAACCGGTCGAATCAACTGGTCGGCGGCAAACAATGTTCTTAAACAATGGACCCCTCCGAGGCCGAGATTAGGATCGGTACAAATTACAAATGGTCGGCGGTTGCCCAGCATCCCGGCGTTCTTATCTAAATTCTATCCGCTAGCGCAGATTTTCCATTTGCAACCCTCAAACTTGAGATTGGGATGAAATTTATAACTAGATTTTTTACATTCCAAATTTAAATGCATTGATTCGAAAACTAATTACAGAGATGAAAGGAGATCGGATATTATATAATATTATATAAAAGCTGTTTTAGATTGAAATTAACTAATTATTTTAGAAAACATTAATTACTTTCGTATAAAGCACTTAATTTGTGGTGTGGCATTATTAATAATAATTTTAAAACACTCTTCAATTTAAAATTGGAATTTGGAACACAGCACTGAATATTGGTGAAAATCTGGAACATGTGGATGAATTTGTTTATTTAGGAAGTATTTTTACAAAGGATGGGAGAGTGCACAAGGATATTGAAAGAAGTCACGCTGTCTCCCCCGAGGGGTAGGCAGAAAGAATGGACTGCAACACTGTTCCGTCCTGATATACTTCTCTCGATTCCTCTATATTCATACACCGTGTCATGCGCGAGCGTCGATTTCTTAAACTCCTCACGTGACCGACTTTTAATATTTGATTGATTTGATCGTGCCAAGTTTTCCTCGGCCTTTTTCTATTTCTAGCTCCGTTCACATCATTTACATACTCGTATACCTTCTTCAACATTCTGTCTTCACCCATTCTTTCCATGTCCAAACCATCATTACGACCCTCTCATTATTTTGTTCATAACACTTTATTCGCACCGCGTTCACTTATGACATGTTTCACCATTATCAAATGTCACATTTGATAATGCCTTAAATAGACGAAACATGTCATTCTCATAAACTGTAATAAAACTTTTAGAAAACAGACGTTTTCTTCTTCCCTATCTTCTTCTTCTGCTTTATTTAGGACTGTGTCCTGTTATTTCTCGGAGCCTGTTCCTGGGATGCAGATGTCCAACTGTCTCGCCATCTTTTAGGTGGTCTTCCTGCAGGTCGATTTCCTGTTGGTACTTTATTTGCGGCTATATTTATCACTCTTTCAGAACATGCTCTTTCCACATGATATCTCCAGTAGCGTCTTCTCAGTCTTCCCCATTGAACGACATCTACATTGCAGATCTTTCTTATTTCAGAATTTCTTATTCTGTCTCGGAGTGTCGTTCCCGCAACGGATCGGAGAGTCTTCATTTCTGTAGTTCTTAGGAGACTTTTTGTTCTGATGGTGTCAGCTCTCGTCTCTATTCCATATGTCATTATAGGACGTACGCATGTCTTAATTATTCAATCGTATTAATTATTTAATATGGAGTTTTACATCACGTGACCGACTTTTAATATTTGATTAAACAAACAAAAAATCCTCATGAGTGACGCATTTAAAATAATTGTTTTAAAAAATAATAATTGTATCGTGTTATTTCGAAATCGTGAAATAGGGTGCAAACATATATTTAAAAAAAATTTAGGTTATCCTAAAATATAAGTATATATGTTAATCACTGTACCGTTAAGGAACCAATCAATTTCAGCTAATTTTAATGTTTTCTATTCTGCAAAAACAGAAAAAAACCAATTTGTTTAATGTACCGAGATACTTTTCCTTCGTCTGGGTGAATATTGACTTATCTTTAAAAATACTTTTACCCTCTAATAAATTATTCTTCCTCTTCTTAGCTCTTTCTACTGTTGAATGTTGGCATCTTCAAACATTCTCTATTTTCCTCTATCCTACGCAACTCTCATCCATTGAATTTCCCCGACTGAGTATATATAATCATCATTTTTGGGGTCAACCAATGCTTCTTTTTCCCTCCTGTGGTCTTCATTTCAAAATGCTGGATTCCAGTCTCTCTGTTTCCTGCCTGGCGACACGTCCTGTCCATTTCAACTACAGTTTTAACTTTAAACATAATATTTTTAATTTGCTACTGTGAAAATTTTGCTGGTGCATTGAAATCTTTACACACCAGAGATATAATGACTATCGAGGAGGAGACATAATTTTTAAAATTCTAAGATTATTGATACAAACTTGAAACACACTTAATTTTTCTTTTTACATGCAATGTTTTATTATAATTTATGGGAATGACATATTTCGCCGGTCTAAGGCATTTTCAATTGTCCCATTTAATCTTTTATCACAGGTCACATTTAGCGACATTTGATAATGCCATAGACAGACGAAACATGTCATTCCCATAAATTGTAATGAAACTTCTAGAAAACAGACATTTTCATTCTCAATAATGAAGTTTCAATCAAATCAAATGAGTTTATTAACTCAAAAGACATTAAAAACAAAAGCAAAATGTTTAGGGCATCTATTGAGTACAGGTAAAATATTATAAAAATACAACATAATACCAGGAACTCATTAGAGATGGTTGTAGAAATGT
The DNA here is from genome assembly GCA_022606425.2 of Lepidostoma basale. NCBI lineage: Eukaryota > Metazoa > Arthropoda > Insecta > Trichoptera > Lepidostomatidae > Lepidostoma > Lepidostoma basale. The sequence goes on along the minus strand of JAHDVF020001234.1, from coordinate 238,491 downwards.
GAATCCAGAAAACAGAGTGATGGAAAACCATCATCATCTGTCATACACTGCTGAACGTAGGCCTCTCCCAAAGCACGCCACCGCCCCCTATCCATTGCCGCTACCATCCATCCATATCCAGTAATCCTCTTCAGTTCGTTGGTCCAGCGGTCAGGGGGACGTCTAACTCTGCGGAATCCTGTACGCGGTCTCCACTCCAGAACCCGTATCCTCCATCGGCCGTCGGTTCTCCGACAGATATGGGCAGCCCTTTGCCACTTCAGTCCGCCCATCCTCAGAGCCACCTCAGTCACCTCGGTTTTTTGACGAATAAATTCGTTTTTAAATTTTTCCCTCAAGGTTATTCCAAGTATGGCTCTTTCCATGGAGCGTTGGGCGACCTTGAATCTGTAGACTAGACTTTTGTCAATGTCCACGTCTCGGCTCCGTACGTCATGACTGGCAAGACGCATTGGTTGAAGACTTTAGTCTTGGGGCGAATATTAAAGAAAAATAAATATGTTTAATTAAATATTGTTTCTAAAAGTTGTCTCAAGAATATAATATGGAAAAATAAGTATATGAGAACTGACAGTAAGGTCAGAATATATAAAACCTGCGTAAGGCCTATACTGACATATATCATTGAGACTAAAGCGGATACCACAAGAACGAAGGTACGGGTGGCAGAGATGAGGACGCTGAGAATGATAGCAGGAAGGACTATTCGAAATAGGGTGAGGAACACGGCTATCCGCGAGATCTGCAAGATGGAAGATGTCGTGAGATGGGGCAGACAATGCAGAAGATACTGGAATTCGGATGGACCCACCAGAATCCCACACGCTGTTGTGCATCAGATTCCTGCCGGCTGCCGTCCCCCCGGAAGACCGCCGAAGAGATGGAGAGATAGTTGGGACTCAAGCTCCCAAGAGAGGCTAGCCTGATTTCAGGAACAGACCAAAGGTCTATAAGGAGAAAAAGAAGAATAAGAAGTTTCTAAATAGTATATGCGTGTGGTTAAAGGTAAAGTTTTAATTATTCTATAGTAAAGCGTTTGAAAATAGAATCGGTGCTGAGATCCTTTAGTATCATGCTAAAATAATGAATGTAGTTTTGAGTTGGACCGCTATTGAGGCCGCCGGGCGACTTTGCGTAATGCCGCAATGTTACTTAAAACACGGGAATTTATCTCACGTACAATTTATTGTTTATTTCTAAGACCATTCTCTCCGTCCCTTTCTTCGGTGGATTCCAGCCCTTATACATTTGTCGCATAAAGAAGTGCGGGCGGCCCGCCGTCTCCCGCCCCATACAAAGCACTTTGGGGTAAGGCAATGATGCTTTTTATAGAGGGGAAATTATGCGCCGCGGTAGAAAAACGTTCACGAAGCTTCATCATTCTTAATAGCATACCCATTCATATATATAAATATACAGAGTGTCCCGAAATTCTCCTATTTTAACTATACTCATTAAAAACTAACTAACTAACCATCACGCCGTCTCCCCGAAGGGGTAGGCAGAAAAAATGGACTGCCACATTTTTCTTTCCTGACATATTTCTCTCGATTCCTCAACATTCATACATCGTGTCATGCACGCCGTCGATTTCTCTGACTCCTCACATGGCCGACATTCAATATTTGATTTATTTGATCGTGCCACGTTTTCCTCGGTCTTCCTCTATTTCTGGTTGTAAATGGAATCGTTAACATGTTATTTTTTTACCATTCTTTCTTCATTCATTCTTTCCATATGTCCTAACCATCTTAATGATCATTTCATTATTTTGTTCATAACTCCATCATTCGCACCGCATTCACTTCTTATATTTTCATTCGACACTCTATCATGCACAGAGTATACTAATTTGATTGAATTAATCGTGCCACCTTTTCCTCGATCTTCCTCTTTTTCTAGATCCGGTTTCTTATTCTTCTTGAAATGCCATATCAGGTTCCCTAGACGTCAGCTATCACTCTGGCGTAGGCCTCTCTGTCCTGTGCCAAACGGAACAACTCCTCCACCCTCCGAATTCCAGTTCACTCCTTGATATTCCTTGATATTCGGCATTTTATAGGTACATATCTTCCAGCTGAGTATATTCCACCAAAGCATTTCGAGTCAATCGAATTTTATATATCATTTGACGATAAATCAGAATGAGACAAGCATAAAAAAACACGCTATACATCTGAATCGTGAAAAACGTGAACTGAAATAAAACATTCAAAATTTTTGTGAGGAGGAAGGATGCTGGCTAGTGATAAGCGCGGTTTACGAGAGTAAAAAATGTAATCTATCCTTTATTATGCACAATGGCCTGTAATCTAAGCTCCAGTGAGTATTTTGTGTTTAAATATTTAAATTAAGAGGGAAATGGAAAAACGAATACATGGAGAGCTTGCAATTTTTTTAACGACGCTCACATGCTTAATTCCGTGAAAGACTTTTTACTAAAAGCACATATTTCCCTTTATTTAATTCTCAAATTATTGCAGATTAAAATTGATCATTATAATCTGGTGTAAATTGTTTTTACTGATAATTTTTTTAATGTTTTAATCCTAGGGATTGGTGTGCAGCAAAGCGTAAGAATTGAAGCATGAAGAAGAACTTTTATGATTCTCGGGATGTCCACTTGGGCCTTTTTAATGTGGTTGTTTCCCGTTGCTTTACACATTGTTGTATACAACAGGATATTTGAACCCAATTACTTTATGCATTTTTTTAGCTATTGAATCTCATGACATGTTATAGGTAGTTAGTCTTTTGCCATTTTTATTGGCACATAAATTCTACCAGACCAAAGAAGTGTTTTTTTTTACACTGTCATGGCCGAAAATCGACTCCGGAACCTTAGGTGTGGCAGTCATAGCTGATGCTATTTTTCCTTCAATTCCGTCTTACTGATAATAAATACGAATGAAAACGTCAGTTTCCTGGAAGTTTTATTATATTTTATGAGAATAACTTGTTTCGCCTTGTTAAAGCATTATCAAATGTTATATTCAAATCAAATCAAATCAGTTTATTTTCTCAAAAGATATTACAAAAAAACAATTATAGTTTAAGGCATCTATTGAGAATAGGTAAAAAAATATATAATACCAGGAACGCATGAGAGATGGTTCGACATTAGGAATACAAGATACTCTCCAAAGTCAAGAGTATTTGTCTTCTGAACGTACTTTCACGAATATGAAACACGTCGATCTCCGAAGCGATCATGTTCAGCAGTTTGATTGCTCTCCCCACCGGCATCATCAGAGACAGGTGGGTTCCTTTGGAAGCAGATCACTTTTGATAATGCCAAAGCAAGGCGAAACAAATGTCTATTTAACGAAACAGGTCATTTTCATAAAATACAGTAAAACTTCTAGAAAACATATGTTTTCACTCGTATTAATTGTTTAATTTGGAGTTATACATAATTGTTCAAGAAAAAATAATTAAATATTTATTCATCATCAAGTTTTTCTCTCGAATGTACTTAATTTAGAGTTCAACGCTCAAATAATACTTTATGGCAGTGATTCTCGGTTATCAGTGTGCGATAGTAGTTGCTTCTTAGAAATATTCAGCAAAATTACAATTACTGAATGGAGGCCAAGGTTTTGCCGGAGAAGTGTCGGGAAACAGCCCTCGAGGTGGAGTGATGATATTGTGCTGACGACGGGAAGAGTTTGGAGAACACTGGCGAGAGACCGATAAGGATGGCGTGGGGGTGGAGATGCTTACGTTTAGCAGGGAATGGAGACGGTCTGACAAATAAAAATCACAATAATTTAACTAATTAAAAAACATGTATATTAATAATCATAATTAATTAAAATGACGTTTTAATTATTTATTTCCACTCTTGTCTTTATTTTGACAGCAACCGGTTTCACCAGGCTACTTTCTGCATCGACAGAAGTCTATCAATGCCAACCAACCTGGCGAAACCGATCGCAATCGAAATCAATTCAAAAGTAGAAGTACAATAGTTATGAAAAAACGTCATTTTTTAAATTATGAAAAAGTCTTTTTTTTGGGCTGATACACAATTATACTTCAAAATTATTGACTGTTAAAAATTATAATACTCTTAATGGTATCACAATTTTTTATTATTCACTTTTAATGTGTCACGATAGCTGTTTCGCCAACCGATGTTGGCATCACCAAATGTTACAAACAATTGAAACACCAAGTTATTTAACACCTGAGTTGTTTATAACATAATCGGTTGGCGAAATAGCTGTTGCGACATTAAAAAAGTTAATAATAAAATTGTGATATAGTATTGTCATAAGTTTTAACAGTTAATTATTTAATTATTTCTTCTATATACGCCATACTTTGTGTTGTTATGATGGTTTGTTTTTATTTTTATTTTTTTACACACTTTGTATATACAACACTAAATATAAAATTAAATAATATAGACATGTTTCGGACAAAGAGTCCTTCTTCAGTAAAGATACATATTTATAAAATTGTTTTTTTTTAATATCAGTGTTGCATATACAAAGTGTATAAAAAAAGAAAAATAGAAATATTTAATTATTATTTAAAACTAACTTCCATCAAGAGATTTCAGTAAAATCATTAGATTTTATATACTGATAATTGAAAAATACGACATATTGATAAGGATTTTCTTATTTAGAAAACATTTTGTATTTTTTTCAACTGTGAATTAATTTACGTAACAACACAATATCGCATATACATAAAAACGAAGATTTTCAATTGTTAAGAGGCATAAGTTCCAGAGAGGGGTTGAGCGTTAGAATTTCGAGTCACATTTCACATTTCAAGTGCTGAAAATGTCAGTTTTCAGACGCAACAAACAACGTCCCGAACAATAGCCGTGAGATAACGCGGGTGAATGCCAAGGGGTGTTACGGAACAACCCTATCTCGAGGGCCCTCGGGTCAAGGGTTGTAACACTTCCAATCCTCACCGACCGCTATTGAAATGAAGATGATTGATTTCTTAAGTGATGTTGCGCCTTTGGTTTCAACGCTTTAACGTGTTTTCAACTTGAAATATATTGTCGACATTACATTGGAGGGCCACAATTTTTCCACTCATTGTAAATGAGGAAATAATTAGAAACACAATATATATTACTGATGCAACTCCATGATAAAATATGAGATTCTAGTGCCGACCCTCAAGTATGGAAGAAGAACGATACCTGATTAACTTACAAACGATCACGCCGTCTTTCCCAAGTGGTAGGCAGAAAAAATAGACTGCCACGCTTTTCTTTCCTGACATACAGTATGTATACAACCTTTTAGCTGTTGATTCTCATGACATGTGAATGGTAGATAATCACGCAAATCCTACTAGTATGTATAAAACCTTTTCACTGTTGATTCTCAAGACATGTAGTATCGCCATTTTTATTGTCACGCGAATAGCTCTTGATTTTTATCTTATGTGAAAGGTTAATAGTCTATCGCCATTTTTATTGTTTCGCGAATTCTACCAGTATGTACACAACATTTTAGCTGTAGATTCTCATGACATATGAATGGTAAATAGTCTATCGCTATTTTAACTATTGATTCTCATACAAGTAATAGGCAGATAGTATATAGCCATTTTTATTGTCACGTGAATTCCACTACACCAAAGACGATTTTTTTCACACTATCCTCGCCGTGGCCCAGGTCCTTCATGTGGCAGTCATAGCTGTTAGGACTCTGCCACGTAGGCCGTCGGTTGATATGACTGCTTCGTACTAATCACACTCTTCTCTTTCCAGGTCTGAAGACTATCATCAACGCGCTGCTGCACTCCTTCAAGCAGCTGGCCGAGGTCATGACGCTCACCATATTTTGTCTGATGGTGTTCGCGCTGTTCGCACTGCAAGTCTACATGGGCGAGCTCCGCAACAAGTGCGTCCTGAACGTGTCTCTCGAGAACTTTACCATGACGAATATGTCTGACCACGCTTGGAAAGAGTAAGTAACATATAACCTAATATTATTCATAATTAATGAACAACATGAATTTTGACCAGACCACTCGGCGATCAAAAATTTAATGTTTTTTAAGAAGTCATCAAGGCTCTCGATAAAAGTGCACAAGTAGACTGTTTGTTCAGTGATTTTTCAAAGGCATTTGATAAGGTGGACCACCAACTGTTAATTCTGATACATCAGAGAATGGGCTTCAGTAATCTTTTACTGAGGCTTTTCTCTAGTTATTTTCTTCTCGAGTGCAGTACGTATCATATGGACGGTATCAGTCATCAGCTTTCCACACTTTTTCTGGAGTACCACAGGGTTCCATTTTAGGACCACTCCTTTTCATAATCTTCAAAATGTCTCTTATTTGCTGTTGACATTGAATTTTTCAGTGAAATTCAGTTCCTTCAGACTCCTTCAGTCTGTTTGAGGTATGATGTATCGAAAATGCTCATTTTCGTCTATTTGTGATTCTATTTTGAAAGCTGTAATCAAATCAAATAATATGTGTAACATAAATGCAAACTTGGAGAAAATAAAATTTTCTTTCGAATCACTTTTAAAATTTTGTTTTAATTTTGGTGCCCATTTTTAAATTTGGAATAAAACGGGGACAACTAATCTTAACAGCCAATACTACGAATTTCTTGCCTCACGAGAGAGCGATTATTCGCCACCGTCAAATTTGTCTAACGTAATTAAACATGGTATCTTTACAATGCAGACAAATTAATCGAGTACAGTATTGTCACTCGGGATATGGAAACACGGGGTGTATGAATGGAGTGGGGATAGACTAATTTGTCCTATAATTGGGGACATTTACCCATCTACAATATTTGACTTTCGGTCCAATTAATACGATATGTAACATACCAAATACCATTGTTTGAACGATTGCTGATAAATTTAACAAACCCATTTATTATTTATTGTTTCTTGAACAATGATGTAAAACTACATATTAAATAATTAATACGAATGAAAACGTCAGTTTTCTAGAAGTTTTATCATATTTTATGGGAATGACATGTTTAGCCCTTCTAAGGCAATATCAAATTTTTTTTTTAATAATTTATAATGCCTTAAAATATAATAAAAATTCTTGAAAACTGACGTTTTCATTCGTATTAACCCATTTATTATTTAATAGTATTTTTAGTTGTTCAATTTGGAACACTGTTATAATATCACAATTGATTTTGGAAGGAGAATACATGGATGAATCAAATATAACTAAAGCATATATAGCAGTATACAATGGGGTTGTAGTGCCGACCCTTATGTTTGCTAGTGAAACTTGGAGTTTGCAGAAAAAAGATGAAAGTAGGATAAATGCCGTGGGACTGCCACCCCGAAGGTCCCGGGTTAGATTTCTGGCAATGGCCGTGTGGTTGTCACAATATCTTTGATCTGGTGCAGAATTCACGTGACAATAAAATGGCGATATATTTGCTACCTATCAATGTCAAGCTTTATCCTTTACATCGATTTGGTTCGCGCTATAATGTTGTAAAGAGCGATTCAACAGTATAATAATAATAATAACAATGATCCTAATTAAAAATTATTTATTTGTGCACCAACAAAAATGAAATTGAAATTAAATTTGTTCATTTCCTTGCAAGGCGAACCATGTCTGATTTGAGCAAACGGAAGTATTTTTTTTTTCTATTTTTTTATTTGACACATTCACGATAGAGTGTACCGTGTCGTACAGTAGTAATACACTAATTGTTTCATATTTATGTATAAACAATTAGTAAATCTTAAAATAACAAAAGATTAAATTAACAAATTAAAAATATTGCAACATTGAGGTTATGTACGAAAAATGACACTTCCTTAAGACTTGTATTCCATTTTTAAAATATCTCGCAGCACTGTTTAAAAATACTGACACTTTCAAAATGAGATAGTTTCAAAGGGGACCACAAATCTCTTCACGTAAACTTGGCAGGTCTTCCACGGTAGGTACCGTGCAAGCAGTCAGGTACGTACCTAACTGCCAAATCCTTAACAGAAGATAATTCTCTCCGTGCTCCGTTCTGTATTGTGCTCTGTTTTGTTTCCTGTTCTGTCCTACTTAGAGCGGGCAACAGATGCCGCAGACTAGTCTGTGTGACTGTCTGTGTGATCCTAGTACCTGGGACCTGCAATCGCCTGCAGAGCTGGAGTAAACTTAAAATACGAATATTTTTAAAACATTTGTTTAAATAATCCATTATTTTGGCCAAAATACTTTGATACTTCAACATTCTTCAAAGTTTTCATTTTTGAACACTGTTATTATATTTTTTCTACATATATTCGCCATTTATTTTTATTGTGGATTCACATTTGAATTACTTTTTGGAAACATTGTATTTAATTAACTGTTTAATTGAAACACTGTTATATAATATCACAAATGATTTAATTTCTATGAAATTGTCGTGACAGCTGTTTCGCTAACTAATGCATCATCAGGTGTCACAATCAACTAAAAAGTTTTCGAGCGAAAAATTGACGAGCGTACATGTTACGATTTATGAATGTGGAGAAAGCAAGAGTGGTATGTCAGGACAGAACGGTATGGCGGTCCTTCTTCTCTGCCTACCCCTCCGGTGAAACTGGGATAGATCCATGAATAGCTACTATACTCCTTCATGTAGAGATACCTCAGATTTTTTCTGAACCCTCTCCAACATATGGGAACATCTCGCCTCTTGCGGACTCCATATCACAGAACCACTTTCGAGTTTGCTCCGAACCAATGACTTGTATAGTACTCTGAGTACATTGGGATCTCTGAAACCCTTTCATCGGCCCAATTAGGCCCCCATCGGCCCCTGATTAGGCCCAACATCTTCAGCCCAATGCCACACATTCTCTCAATATGAGCGTGAAAATAATGGATTGTCTAAATACAATTTAGTTAAGCTAATGATAATTCTCATGAAATATGATGGGTTGCTAATCTATCGCCAATTTTACTGTCATGCGAATGACAGCGCCTCAAGACTAAAGTCTTCAACCAGTGCATCTTACCAGTCATAACGTTCGGAGCCGAGACGTGGACATTGACAAAAGGTTTAGTCTACAGATTCAAGGTCGCTCGACGCGCCATGGAAAGAACCATACTTGGAATAACCTGGAGGGACAGATTTAGAAACGAATTTATTCGACAACAAACCAAGGTGGCTGAGGTGGCTCTGAGGATGGGCGGGCTGAAGTGGCGATGGGCTGGCCATATCTGCCGGAGAACCGACGGCCGATGGGGGAGACGGGTTCTGGAGTGGAGACCGCGTACAGAGTTTTACGTCCCCCTGCCCGCTGGACCGACGATTTGAAGAGGATTGCTGGACATGGATGGATGGGAGCGGCAATGGATAGGAGGCGGTGGCGCACTTTGGGAGAGGCCTACGTTCAGCAGTGGTGACAGACGGCTGATGATGATGAATGATAGCGTAAGAATTTTTTTTCTCACACTATCATCGCAGGGAATCAAATCCAAGGACTTCGGTGAGCCATTCATGGCTATTGCACTAATGTAAATTAATATTTAATAAATATTTACTTTCGAATTCCGGCACTGTCTGTGGGGTCCACTACACCTAGGCGCTGTTCAGATTGTATTATTACCGCAGCGAGTGCTGTCTTCACCCGCAAAAATCTCCGTTCCACACGAGTTGCTCCGTTCTCGGGCTGCTGCTAAACTACTTCAAATAGTTCCACCGCAATACGGCGCGCTCGGTGTTGACTTATTTATATTGTATTTATACCAACGCAACGTTTCAAACAAAGCGACTCCAAATACCTGTATTCTCCTTCATGGAGATTAGTTTCTAATTCAAATATTCGAATTCGAATACAAATTTCGAATTCAAATTCTTCTTCTTCTTCCTTGTAGTAGACCTATGCGGTCTGTTCTCCAAAGTGTTGCTCCTCCTATGACGTGGACTCCCTGCTGTCCTTCCATCTTTTAGGAGGTCTTCCACGAGGACGAGTTCCATGAAGTCCCCTTTTTTAACCATTCTTTCTTCACCCATGCCCTCCACATGTCCGAACCAACGCAGCGATCCTTTCATAATTTTGTTCATAATACCTTATATCGCTCTACATTCCTTTCTAATATCAGCTTTTGAGATTCTGTCGTACATCGTTCTATCGCACATACATCTTAGGGACCTCATCTTTACCGCATTTATTCTGTTCTCATTATTCTTCTGCCAGTTCCATGCTTCGCTTCCATACATAAGGGTTGGGACCAGAACTCCATTGTGAACGGCTATTTTTGCGTTCATTGGTAAATTTTTAACGCTCCATTCACTTTGTTACCTGCACCAACCCTTCTTTTAACGTCACTATCCGTTCAGCCATCCGGTGTGAACATGCTACCTAAATACACAAATTCCCTCACCTGTATAGGTACTTATATCTTCTTCTTCTTCTTCTTTTGGTGCCGTGCCAGGTCCCCCCAACGCTGGCAATCACTACAGCAAAGGTATTCGCCATAGTGATTCCTGGGAAAAGGTGACCAGAGTGGTTTCCCGTTGCCTCTCTGGTGGATTTTTCTGTCGGAGTTACCTTCCCTTAGCTGGTTGGATCTGGTTTGGAGGCACCAGAAACTCGCCTTTCATCCCCTCGTTATCTGCTGTGATCACACGGTTATGAGCGTGATCCCATTGCCCGGGGTTCGCGACAGGGACGCTAACGAGTTGGACTAGTCAGTAGTGTTGCCGGTGGAATGCAACTAGGCGTTTCGCAGCATTTTATAGAATCACACCCTCCAGCAAGATGTGACTAGCCGCGACCCTACTGACAGTTCGAATCCCTGACAATTCGAACAAAGGTACTTATATAAACAACTTTAGTGAGTACTAATTGAGAAAGTGTTAACTAACTAACTAACTAACTAACCATCACGCCGTCTCCCCGAAGGGGTAGGCAGAAAGAATGTACTGCCACACTTTTCTTTCCTGACATATTTCTCTCGCTTCCTCAACATTCATACATCGTGTTATGCACGCGCGTCGATTTCTCTGACTCCTCACATGGCCGACATTCAATATTTGATTTATTTGATCGTGCCACATTTTATTATTTGATTTATTTGAGAAAGTGTTTAATTTCATTATTAAATCGGTTTATTTTATTGTACAATAATTTAATGTTTGTCGTTGTTATAATAATTATTTATGATTTAATCGTATTTATAAGTTAGCTTAAGCATAACAGACTTATTTATAACTGTATCAAGTATTTCAGTAACAAAGTTGTTCTTGAATGAAGTTATTATTGCATTAGAATTACGTGTATCATTGAACACATCAGTCAGGCCATGAAGCCCCCTCCGCCCCGCAGAGAGTGTATAGCCATTTGAACCAAATTACCCCCGTCTGTATGTTTAATAATATCAGTTTCCCAGATTTGAAAGGGCATTATAAACCTGCCTATTCATCTCACCCAGTTTACTAACTTCAGCAGCCTCTGATACTTTTCAAACAGGGCCGGGTACCAAATAACATTTTTTCCATATTTATTTACTTGGGGTAACAAACAGCGATTACAGTACATAAATAAAACACATAGAAATAATAGAAAGAGGCCAATTACATGTTACCACAAGTGCTTATGATAAGAGGAGTTAACAGTACATACTAGTTAATCGAATTTGAAGTTAAACTAATAAGTTGTGATAAGTGCCTAATTAAAATGAAAAAAGTGGAATAAAAAATTAAATAAACACAAATTAATGTCCGGATCGTCCAGCTGACGACAAGTGCACCATCTAAAAGAACATTATGTGTTAAATTATTTTTATGTGTTATTTTATTTTATATTATTGTATTTTGTAAAATTTGTTTTAGATTTATTATGTAGACGTTGAATGATTGAAGTGTGCGCGGGAGATGCCTATTGGTGGCGATGAGGTTCGCAACCCATCACACCGCGTCTCTCGCGTTGGCGAAAAGAGAAGAATGGAGTGCAGCATCGATTAAAGTGTTGCAGTTCATTCTTTCTGTCTACCCTTTCGGGGAAACGGCGTGATGGTTAGTTAGTTAGTTAGTTAAGTTAAACTAGATTCAAACAAGTGAATTACAATAAATGAACATAATTAATTTATATATGATAAACTCACTAAATATCGATTTTTTATTAATTAAATCACTACATTGTTTTGGCCGAAACACTATTATACTTCAAAATTATTACAGTTAAAATTTAACACACTGTTATAATATCACAATTTCATTTTATTCACTGAGAGTGTCGCGACAGCTGTTTCGCAAACCGATGTTGGCAGCATCAAGTGTTACGAAATCGGTTGGCAAAACAGCCGTCGCGACATTCTCAGTGAATAAAAAGAAATTGTAATATTATAACAGTGTTTTAAATTTTAACAGTAATAATTAAAACATTGTTTTTTCCACTTTTGACTTTATATTTCTCGACATGTTTCGAAGGCTTACACCTTCATCATCGGGAAAACGATATAAATAGTTTATATCGTTCTCCCGATGATGAGGTGTTAACCTTCGAAATATGTAGAGAAAAATAAACTCAAAAGTGGAAAAAACAGTGTTTTAATTCATGAAAAAATTCTTCATTATGGAATTCCACAGTGTTAACGCCTTAAGTTTATCTAAAATTAACTAAATATCCAACTATCCCACCGTCTTCCCGAAGGGGTGGGGAGAAAGAATGGACTGCCACACCTTTATTTCCTGACATTCTTCTCAAGTCGCTTCTTCAACATTCATACACCGTATCATGCACACAAATATTATATAACAATTGACAAGACTAAATATATAAGTAAGGAAATTATGGTCTCATCCTCGCCAAAAGTTGCTCCGTTAATTTTTTGGAAATTTCGCTCTATCAAATGCAAAACACATTATTCTTCCTTGTTGTAGACCTACGAGTATGTGGTCTGTTCTCCAGAGTGTTGCTCCTTCTGTGAGGTAAACTCCCCGCTGTCCTTCCATTGGACGTCTTCCACGAGGACGAGTCTCGTGAGGCTGATTATGTAATGCAAAATAAGAGAGTCTGGTGGTGTCCATTCTTTGAACATGACCGTACCAGTCCGTTTCTCACTGTCTGCTCCATCTTATAATATCCTCAATTTCACACATCTTTCTTATTCTGGTGTTCCTCACGCGATCTCTCAGCGCCTTGCCTGCTATCGTCCTGAAAAACATTAATGCCATAAAAAATTGTCATTCAATAAAACAAACGTTAAGACATTGAAATATCGCGAATTGGGCGCCAGATACTATAACACCTGCTCTGTCCATAAGAATGACTCAGCCAAGTCACGGGCTTTGAGTTAATTGCCTAATCGACTGAGAAGACTTTTCGTATGAATAGTATTTAAGCTTTCCGTGGGTGTTTCTGGGAACATTTCTATATATTTACCTTCCCTTACCCAAGTAACAGTCGATACAAAAGCATAAACAATGTTATTTCTGTCTATAATGAAAATACTGTACATAAATAAAAAAAAGTTTAAAATAATCTAAATTCAAATAGCAGAATTATCACTAAAGCGCTTGACCCGGACCTTGAAATAAAATACAGAATTGAAGTTGTTATTATTTTTCAACTATAATCTTAACTTGAAACTCCGACAAAGAATGATTAAATGTTATGGTCTGTTCTACTATATGGCTGTGAAACCTGGACTCTGGAAGTGAATGTAATGAACCGGTTGGAAGCGGTCGAGATGTGGATATACCGCTGAATGCTCCGTATACCGTGAACCGATAGAGTCAGTAATGCAGACGTACTACAGAAAGCCATAGCCAATAGAGAGCTGTTGTCGAGTGTGAAAATTAGAAAGGTCTCATATTTGGGTCATGTGCTAAGGGGAGAAAAATACCACCTCCTTCGACTGATATTAATGAGTAAAGTGGAGAGACGTCGGGTAGTTGGTAGAAGGGAGTTGTCCTGGCTGCGGAACATCAAAGAGTGGACAAGAATAACAAGAGTTCAGAACCTGTTCCAAGTGGCGCAGGATGGAGATGCTTTTGCTGCAGTGATCTTAAACGCTGGGGGACCTGACATGGTACTGAAATAAGAAAGAAAAAATTCAAATAAGCCATTTTAGATCATAATAACAATAATAATAATATTTATTGAAAGTCAAGGGGTTAATACTGTGGAATTCTATTGTAATAACCTTGGAATTGAATTAATAACACTGTTTTCATTCCACTTTTATTTATTAAATATATTTATAGAATAATAAAAAAGTGTATGTGCAGTTTTTTTTCGAATAAATAAAATAAAAATTATTTCAAATGCCGATATAAGAAAGGAATGTAGAGCGGATGAATGTATTATGAAAAAAATTATGAAAGGATCGCTGGGTTGGTTCGCATGGATGGAGAAAGAATGGATAAGAAAGTATACGTTAACGATGTAAATGGAGTATCTACGGAGTTGAGGCAGACCGAGGAAAACATGGCACGACCACGACGTGCGTTTATGACTCGTTGTATGAATATGGAGGAAGCTAGAGAGATGTGTTAGGATAGAGTAGTGTGATGGTCCATTTTCTGCCTACCCCTGCGAGGAAACGACGTGTTGTTTTTTTTTGTTTGTTTGTATTAAATAGAAATAACAAACATATCCTGTTTCGGAGGTGATCTCCATTTTCAGGTGTGAATATAATATAACCTAACTTTTACCAAAAAAATACTTTTTAAATAATAAAATATAACAATAATTAAATAAAACGATGTTTTTTAACTACTTCCACTTTTGTCTTCATTTCGACAGCGACCAGTTTCGCCAGGCTCGCTGTCTAAATATAGACAAAAGAGGAAGTATTTTAAAAAAACATCGTTTTATTTAATTATTATTTAAAATGAACTTCCATCAAGAGATTTCAGTAAACGTATAGTAACCTCCGAAAGATGTTGTATTTGATATTTTTATTCTATAAAAATGAAGTGAATGCGGTGCGAATGATGGTGTCATGAACAAAATAATGAAGGGATCATTAAGATGGTTTGGACATATGGAAAGAATGAATGAAGAAAGAATGGTAAAAAAATTATATGTTAATGATGTAAATGGAACCAGAAATAGAGGAAGACCGAGGAAAACGTGGCAC
The DNA here is from genome assembly GCA_022606425.2 of Lepidostoma basale. Classification (NCBI taxonomy): domain Eukaryota; kingdom Metazoa; phylum Arthropoda; class Insecta; order Trichoptera; family Lepidostomatidae; genus Lepidostoma; species Lepidostoma basale. Next base: position 223,434 of record JAHDVF020001234.1, on the reverse strand, counting down.
GATCAAATAAATCAAATATTGAATGTCGGCCATGTGACGAGTCAGAGAAATCGACGCGCGTGCATGACACGATGTATGAATGTTGAGGAAGCGACAGAAATATGTCTGGAAAGAAAAGTGTGGCAGTCCATTCTTTCTGCCTACCCCTTGGGGGAGACGGCGTGATGGTTAGTTAGTTAGTTAGTTAAAAATATTTAATTAATAAAAATAGAATAAAATGTGTGCTGTTAATTCAATTCCAATGTTATCAACTAACTAACTAACTAACCATCACGCCGTCTCCCCGAAAGGGTAGGCAGAAAGAATGGACTGCCACTCTTTAATCGATGCGGCACTCCATCCTTCTCTTTTCGCCTTCGCGAGAGACGCGGTGTGATGGGTTGCGAACCTCATCGCCAAATAATGTAAACACGATTGTTCAATGTTATCAATAATAATATAATTACTTGTGATGCAAACAATTGAACAAATTTTAAAATATGTATTGTGCTAATTCCAGATGGATAAGCGACGAGAACAATTGGATATACAACCTGGCGGGGGACCCCGTGATCTGCGGCAACTTGACAGGCGCGCGCCACTGCCCCCGCAATTACACCTGCCTCTGCATTGGCCCCAACCCCAACCACGGCTACACCAACTTCGACAACTTCCTCTGGTCCATGCTCACCACCTTCCAGCTCATCACGCTCGACTACTGGGAGAACGTCTACAACATGGTAATAAAAAATTCAATCAATCGAAACACTGTTTTGAAGTTCTTGCTGGAGTTAGATTGTTTTAAGTGCCTAATTACAGTTAATTAAAATATCGGTGGATACGTGAAATAATAAATTTAATCAAATTGATCTATTGATGGTTGAGGTATTAGTTTTGTTAAACTCCATATTAATTAATAATAGTAAACACGATTGTTTAGTGGTTTTACTTGGATTGAATTTATATAAATTAAATAAATTGTGATTATGTAGTGAAATATAAGGGAGTCTGGTGGTGTCTATTCTTTGGACATGACCGTACCAGTCCCCCTTTTTCTGTGTAACCAACTAACTAACTAACCATCACGCCGTTTCTCCGAAGGGGTAGGCAGAGAGAATGGATCGCTAAATTGTTCTATCCTGACATAATTCTCGCGCCTCTTCTACATTCACACATCGTGACATGCACGCTCAATTGTTCCTACTTCAAACATGGCCGACTTTCAGTAATTGATTAATATGGTCATGACTTATTTTTCCATTCACACTACTTGTATCTTCTTCTTCTTCTTCAGCCTATTCCCGTCCACTCCTGAACAAAGGCCTCCTCCATTCGCTTCCATGTCATTCTATCCTATGCAGACTGCATCCAGATTATTCCGACGTGTCTGTTCAGATCATTCCTCCACCTTCCTCTACCCTTCCAGCAGTCTTCTTGTCCATTTTTCATCTGAGCTTCTGGCTACGTGACCTGCCCATTGCCATTTTAGAGTCGCCACCCGGTGGATGATGTCAGTGACCTTTGTTTTTTCTCTCGCCGTATCGTGGCAATCCATTATTTCTGCTTACCCCTTCGAGGAGACAGCGTGATGGTTAGTTAGTTAGTTAGTTAGTTTTAAAAATAAGTTCATGCTACTTATTCAGACTAAAGATACCTTTTATTTTGAAGCTATATGTTTTACATAATGATTTTCTTGTTGGCATCTTTATTCACCATAGTAATTAAGCAGTAATGAATCCTCGTCAAACGGGTAACGAACCGCGCCGAAAAAGGGCGATTCAAGTCAGTTGCAAACTTCTCCGAGGACTCGTCTTAGTAACAAAGATTTACATAGGCCGCGCGCCCTTCAGGGCCAATACAAATAACCTAACCTAATATTGCCTTAGCAAACCTAACCTTAACTAATTCAACCTAATCTCGTGTTCCTCAATGACACATTCATACAATATACATTACAACATCAAGTGAACAGTTTGTTTAATTTCTTCATTTCTTACAAGTTACATCTGTGGAAATTAATCACATTTTGAATTATGAAGTTTTATTTTTTCTATCCCTTATGTATGGAAGTGAAGCATGGAACTGGCAAAAGAAGGATGAAAGTAGAATAAATGCAGTAGAAATGAGATCTCTAAGACGAATGTGTGACAAATCTGTTTATGATAGAGTGACAAATGCAAGTATAAGAAGTGAATGTGCTGCGAATGAAAGTGTTATGAACAAAATAAGGAAAGGGTCATTAAGATGGTTTGGACACATGGAAAGAATGAGTGAAGATAGAATGGTAAAGAAGGTATATGTAAATGGCGTGAACAGAGCTAGAAATAGAGGAAGGCCGAGGAAAACGTGGCACGATCAAATCAATCAAATATTGAATGTCGGTCACGTGAGGAGTCGGAAAAATCGACGTGCGTGCATGACAAGATGTATGAATGTAGAGGAATCGAGAGACGTATGTCAGGACAGAACAGTGTGGCGTTCCATTCTTTCTGCCTACCCCTCCGGGGAGACGGCGTGATGGTAAGTTAGTTTTAGTTAGTTATTTTTTCTATCGAATTTATCTACCTGGGAAGGAAATTAAGCAAAACATCGATATAACAGAAGCATTAACCCGTGCTAGGAACAAAATAAATGGTAAATTCAAAATCATTATTGTAAATATTTAGAAATATATCGACTTAAGCAAAAATTGCAGCAGTATAATAGAATTCCAGTACCAACCCTTATGTAAAGAAACAAGGCTTGGAAATTGCAGAAGAACAGTGAAAGTAGAATTAATAACATAGATTAAAAAAAAAGGTAAGAACAATATGCCCAAAAATAATGTTTGATAGAATACCGAACGAAGAAGTTAGAAAGCAATGTAAGGTTAAAAGGCGGGCCACACTGTGATAAACAAGCTGGTTTGAAACCAAAATTTGTATACTGAATGTTATTACTCAAACTTAAACCATGTTCTAGACGTAGTAAAAACGTCGATTTTAGTTAAACCGCGGATGTTTCTGCATACGGTTATCCTTTCAAACTATTCAACAAACATGGTACGTTTATCTCTCTTCCTCGCATTATTTTACCCGGCGTAGAATGAGATAGATAGTCTGGCTCGTTGGTTGGAAACCGATGTTTATCACAGTCTGGCCCGCCTTTTATGAATACGTCCTTAGTAAAATTAAGAACGGGACACTAAGATCGATTGGACATATGGAACAAATAGATGAAGAAAAAACGGTTATGAAGATATGTACAACTAGTTTGAATAGAGAAAGAATTAGAGTCAAATTACTTAAAGGCGATTTATTTGAAATCTTACCAGTCGAAAAGCCTGCGTATTATGGTGGGTGAATGAAGTAGAAGCGCGATAGTTATGTCAGGATATTACAAGATAGCGGTCCATCCTCTGTCTCTTCTCATCCGGGGAAACCGCGATCTGGTAAGTTAGTTAAATTTGACATGATTGTTCAAAAAACAATAAATACATTATTATTACTTATAAGACTTTAAATAATTGATTTAAAATGCTATTTTTTTCACTTTTTACAAACATCAGACATTTACGAGTTCTTCTGTATAAAATTTTATACCCAGAGGAAGTTTATCAGATGTATAGTACAACATGTTTGGGAATAATCCCAAGAAGTATTTTGACAATACAGTGTATTTCAAAAGTTATACAAATTTGATCCCACTACATGATTTAATGGATAATATTAAAGATTTCAATAAATATATTATATAATAATTCCAATCAGTATTTTTACAACATTTTATTACACTTTTCACAGACCTGTTTCGGTTGTGACCCAACAAACCGAGTTCTTGTTATTTATTCAAATATGAATCCACAACACAAAATCTAGGCGAATATATTTTTCTCCTAGAAGAAATATAGAAGATAATCAGTTATTATGATTGAAGATTCATAATTTCGATAAAGCTACAGTAATACATATGATATTCCATACGTATCGCCGCACATAACATAAAAGTTATGACTACTTAAGAAGTTTGAAAGAACAGAACAGTTTATATTCCGAGAGAAGTAGATAAGATGAGACAATGATAGCAACGACCTAGAAAAGGGGTCGGAGAGATAAAATTCATATAAAAGAAGCTTTCAAACTCCGCTGCGAACATTTAAATCCGAGAGTTACAATTTCATTTCTGAAACTGAATTCAGATGGAGTCTGATGAATGCTTATTTAGTAATTCAGAATTCTTACACTTTAATATTTAATTTGTAAGACTTAAAATAATTAAGCTTTTAAAATAGTTCTTGGAAACAAGAACTTATCAATGAAAGCGAAAACGGCCGTTCACAATGGAGTTCTGATCCCATTATGTTTAGATGCGAAGCATGGAACTGACAGAAAAAGGCTGAGAGCAGAATACTTGCGGTAGAGATGAGATACCTAAGACGAATTTGTAGTAGAACAATGTACGACAGAATTTCAAATGCTGATATAAGAAAGGAATGTAGAGCGGAAGAAGGTATTATGAACAAAATTATGAAAGGATCGCTGCGTTGGTTTAGATGGAGAAAGATTGGTTAAGAAAGTATACGTTAACAGTCTAAATGGAGTACGGAGTCGAGGAAGACCGAGGAAAACATGACATGATCAAATTAATCTAATTTTAAAGGCTGGTCATATTAGAAGTCGGAAGAATCGACGTGCGTGTATGACTCGTTGTATTCATGAGGAGGAATCTAGAGATGTGTGTCAGGATAGAGTGGTGTGGCAATCCATTCTCTCTGGCTACCCCTGTGGGGAAAGGAGAACTTTACTAGAAGTTTTATCATGTTTATGGGAATTAAAGTTTCGCCATGGTAAGGCATTATCAAATATCCGACAATTGATAATCCTTAAGCATGGCGAAACATGTCACTACCATAAAATATAATAAAACTTCTAGAAAACAGAATTTTTCGTTTGTATTTAATTTTTAAGAATCTCACATTTAACATACATTACTCCAATTCATGTACATTTTCTATTATATAATACATTATACTTGAACAAGGTTGATTTTCGGGGTAGTTTTGTATCCACAATACGCACGGTTACCAATTTCCGTTCATATCAATTTCATGGAAAAACTAAACGGATGCGTTTATTTGTAGGTATTCCTTACCAGGAAGTTAACAAAGCCTTCGTTCACTAGGAAAATACTCCGGAAACTTAAGACGCCTCGGAAAACCCTATTCGCATTGTGTTTCACGCCACGCTTCTTGGGAAAATGTAGCTTGAAGGATATTGCTTGATACACTAACAGTCTTGTAGATTTAATCTAGTTACTTCTGAATTACTGAGTCAACATCAAAGCGATGCACTTTAACCATGGAACTTATTTTCACTTTATTCTTAATGGCTTTTTCATAAGGATAAAAACGTCTGTTTTAAGAAGTTTCACTACATTTAATGGGAATTATACCGTTTGTCATAAGCAAACTAAACATGTTACTCCCTTAACCACCCTACCTATTTAAACATACGTGATACGTCCACTTTTACTGTACCATTCTACGATATCCCGTATCACGTACGGGCTTGAGAAAAAGTAATTTACCTAAAATGTACAAAGATTTACGGATACGCGCGTGTGCCATCAAAACTTGAGCACAAGTCTTCATAAATATGATAGTTTTACAAGGGGCACGCGAAGTGTGCGACCGAGTATTTGACGTTTCATAATTTGAAAAAAATAAAATTAGTATATAATTTAAAAAAAAATTAAATAAAATTAGTATATAATAAAAATAACCCAAAGGTAGGGCGGTTTCCTAAAAAAATATAAAACTGTCTCTGTCAAAGTACTATAAAACTGTCATCTTGTCAGTATTTAATACTTCTTCTTCTTCTTCCTCTTAGTTGAGGTCTTATGACCTGTTTGTGATGGTGGGATGTCCTGGGATGATGATGTCCAGCCATCTCTCCATCTCTTTGACGGCCCTCCTGGTAATCTCTTGCTGCTTGGGTTTTCATCTTAAACAATTTTTTCAATTCTTGTATTCTCCATGCGGTCCACGTGGTCTCTCCAAAAGCGCCTTCTGCTTCTTTCCCATCTCACTATGTCCTCAACACCACAGACAGACCTTATCGTTTCATTTCTGATCCGATCTCTGAGGGGTTTGCCTGCAATGGAGCATATGGTTCGCATTTCTGCTCCTTTAAGAAGGTTCTTGACAAAAATGAAGTTATCAGTGGTAAGATCACATCTCGACGATCTAATAACATTTATTGACTATTCGACAGGTAACGAAGTTTAAATATAAATACGAGTATACGCATTTTCACGACGAGTGTCCGAAGACAATAAATAGAATTTTGTTTGTGTTTTGTATTGTTTGTTTATATCTGTAAATAAACAATACAATAAACCTATTTTTATATAACGGATTTTCGGCTTTAATGGATACCCCTTTTTTTTTTTTTAAAAAAGAACATAGAAGTTCCCGCCACATACCCGAGGCTGTTATAGGGCGTAGCGGCGCCCTTTTATCAGCCTCGCTCGTATACTCCCTGGGCCTGTCCCCGGTCCATCCGGGACTTACATTTAAATACGGCAACAACAAGGGGGTGCCAGACCACATTTAATCTACTCAATTTCACTTCTATGCTCCGCTGTACTTTATTGGGATACCCCTTCCCCCAATTAGTCTACTTCTTCTTTGCTATATACCTATGTAGTGTGCTCTCCATGGGCGTGGTCCTCCTGTGAGGTAGATTTCCAGCTGTCCTTCAATCATTTGGGAGGTCTTCCACGAAGACAAGTACCGTGAGGCTGATAGTAGTGCAATATAGGGGAGTCTGGTGGTGTTCATTCTTTGGACATGACCATACTTATCTTTCTTTGCTGTCTACATAATCTTCCAATATTCTGAATTTCACATATCTGAAAATATCCGCAAATAGAAATATATCGACTGAAGCAAAGATGGCAGTGCACAATGGAGTTCTAGTCCCGATCCTCATGTATGGAAGTGAAGCTTGGAGTTGGCAGAAGAAGGATAAAAGTAGGATAAATGCCGTAGGAATGAGGTCACTAAGAAAAATGTGCGGAAAAATAATGTATGATAGAATATCTAATGATGAAATAAGAAAAGAATGTATGGCGGATGAACGCGTGATAAATAAAATTAAGAAAGGGTCACTAAGATGGTTTGGATATATGGAACGAATGGATGAGGGAAGAATGTTTAAAAAGATATATTTACAAGTAGTGTGAATGGGAAATAAGTCGAGGAAGGCCAACGAAGACATGGCATGACCAAATTAATCAATTACTGATAGGCGGCCATATTCGAAATAGGAACAATCGACGAGCGTGCATGTCACGATGTGTGAATTTAGAAGAGGCGCGAGAATTATGTCAGGATAGAACAATGTGGCGATCCATCCTCTCTGCCTACCCCTGCGGGGAAACGGCGTGATGGTAAGTTAGTTTGTTAGTTAGTTCAAATATCTTAATTATATTGGGATGTCTCAGTGTCTTGCCTACTATCATGCTCAGTGTTTTCGTCTTTTTAAAGTAATGTTACTAACTAACTAACTAACCATCACGCCGTCTCCCCGAAAGGGTAGGCAGAAAGAATGGACTGTGACATTTTAACCGATACGGCACTCCATCCTTCTCTTTTCGCCCCGCGGGAGACGCGGTGTGATGGGTTGCGAACCTCATAGCCACCAATAGGCATCTCCCACGCACACTGCGATCGTCCAACATCCACAAAATAAATCTAAAACAAATCATATAAAATACAATGATATAAAATAAAATAAAATAACAAAATAAAAATATTTTAACGCATAATGTTCATTTTAGATGGTGCACTTGTTTACATGGACGATCCGGACTTTTGTGATTTATGTTACTCGCATCCACCGTTTTTTTTTAATTAACCGCAATTTGGTACTTAAAGCAATCAAACACCAACAAGAACTTAAATAATACTGAAGAAATTATTCAAATTGTCATTGGAACAAATGAAAATTTTATTTTTACACCTGTCAAAATTCTTTATATAAACGAAAAAACTTGTATAATTTAAACGTCAAAACCGCACAAACGTATTACGTGTCACAATTAACTATTATAAAGTGCGGCAACAATCAAATTGGCCAAAGCAATTCACTTTTACACGAAATATCTCCAAATTAAGGGAGCACCACATGAACCAAACAAATAAAGTAATATTTTTTTACATAAATTGTATTTTTATTTCAGGTGTTATCCTCGTGCGGTCCTATGAGCGTCTCCTTCTTCACTGTGGTCGTCTTTTTCGGGTCCTTTTACCTCATTAACCTGATGCTTGCCGTAGTCGCGCTGAGCTACGAAGAAGAATCTCAAATCACGCAAGAGGTTAGTAGTGATATATCATTATTCTTAAAAGAGTACCTTCTGCAAGTTATTTCAATTGTAGATTTTTTACCCTACATGTTTGAGTATTATGAATGCATTTTGCATATATTTATTGCTTATGATATTATCAAAATAGTTTATATTGACATCAGATAAAAATCCTACTTAACTTCATGTCAAATAAGATATGGTAACTTGAAATCTCTATGAATTGATAACTTTAAGTCTCTGTTAATTAACAACTTGACATGAAAGCTTTTTTTTAATGATTTTTTTTATATATTCATAGCGTATAACATAAAATAATCTTAAATCAGGTGGTATTTTGAAATAGAGTAAAACTTTTCAATTAAATAACTTTGTTTTATGTATCACAATTGTATTTATATTGAAATCTCCATGAATCAATGACATGAAAGCTTTTTTTAATGAATTTTTTGTATATATTTCATAGCATATAACATAAAATAAACTTAAATCAGGTGGAGTATTTTGAAATAACCTAATATCGTCAACCTATGTTGACATCATCAGGTGTTCCAATAGTATTGTAACACCTGTTGACGAAACAGCTGTCGCGTAAAATAAAATAAAATTGTGATACATAAAACAATGTTATAAAATTTAACAGTTTAAAATGTTAAGGTATCATAGTGTTTCGGCCAAAACAATGGACTATGAAATAGCCTAGCGTCAGGTTTGTCTAATAATATTGTTTATGTTTATATTATACTATTTAAGTTAATATATTGCCACCGCTGCTCTTCAACAAGTACTCTAATTATGTCTTTAAGAAAGCCCTAGAAAATGGGAGTGAAAGTAGTTCATTCAACAAAATGAGATCAATATTCTGCAATGACAACTTGAGCTTAAAACTAAGACAGAGAATGTTGAAGAATGTTTCCCGATAAAGAAAGTTTTAAAACCTTCCATGCTTAGAAAAAAACTGAAGTAGACCAAATTGTGTTTTTTTCGTAAAATTATTTCAAAAAGCAGTTATTTTATAGCAATAATTTAAAACACTTACAAAATGTGTTTTAACACTAGTGAAATCGCTCGGTAGTGTAAGAATAATACTTGTAAATTCGTAAGTGTTTTGTAAGTGTCATTTAACTTTTTGCCTTTTACATATTAATAAGAAGCCTTTATCAAATGTAACTAACTAACCATCACCGTCTCTGATATATAGCTCGGAGACTTAGACCCTGATAGTACACACTATGAATCGGTTGGAAGCTTTCGAGATGTGGTTGCACAGAAGAATGCTTCGCATACCGTGGACAGATTTCGTCAGCAATTTGGAGGTTTTGAGGAGAGCCAAATGTAGTAGACAACTGCTAAAGGACGTTATAGTCCGTAAGATTTTAAATCTGGGTCACATTCTGCGGGGAGATAAATACAGTTTGCTCCAACTAATACTGATGGGAAAAATTGAGGGGCAGCGTGGTCCTGGTAGAAGGCAAACGTCTTGGCTGTTTCAAAGCATTCTCCTGTGCAACCATATCTCGAATGCTTCCAACCGGTTCATAGTGTGCACTTTCAGAGTCCAAGTCTCCGAGCCATAGAGTAATACAGACCAGACATGGTACTTCAACATTCTCTGCCTTAGTATCTATACATGTACATTAAATAATAAACTTATTTAACTAAGAAAATTATGATTTAATTGTATCTCAATAGAGACGAAGATGCAAATCGGAAACTGAATATGGTTGATTAAGGTGTTTACAGGACTTATGACCTGTCATTGGTTGGGTTAAGCACACGCTTTATGTAATTACAACATTCCCCATTCCACATTTCTTATAACCATGTCTGACAATTTTTTTTGGAAGTTGTATATATGTTAAAGTCCAACACCAGAATTCACATGTCAGTTTCAATGCGCCATCTATGAAGATTTGATTATTTATGTTAATCTCTAAGATTACTATCTATATCTATATAATCTACATACTAACGCCATCTATGAGGATTTATGTTTATTAAGCATTAAGCATAACATCTTTTTAACACAATGTGAAAGGCTACCCCGCCATTAGCGCATTGTTAGAAGCCGCCTGGAGATGTCATTTCATTTCATTTTTCATTTCATTTATTTCATTTCATTTATTTATTTTAAATATATCTAAAGCATTACAGATTTTTTTCCAATACACTTAAGATACAAGTTAGAGATACACAATAATAAGTAATACATAATAGATTAATAAAAAGAGCGAGAAACATAAGATGCATGACAAATTAATAAAATAAATATACCATACAATTATAATAAAGATAGTACTTCCCTCAGATGAGCCAAACTATCACAAAATATGTCAAACTCCGAGGTGATACGATTAAGCAAAGATAATGCTCTACCTACCGGCATAACCATTGGCAGGTTGGTTCTGCATCGTGGGAGATAAAACAATCTATGGCCCCTTTGTCGAAGATAATTATCAGGGACGAACAGACCTACATCACTCAGGATTTCTGAGTTGTGTATACAACCGCCTATCAGTGGAAAGAAATGGATATCCTATCTATATGCCAAACTTGGACCAGATATAATAAAATTAACTCATTTAACTACATAAGTTCATTTAATATTGTCGACAAATCCGTAAAATGAAGTACGCGATCCACTCTGTCATATTACGAGTACTCCAGGCAAATTAAGAAGATAACATCCCGCTTCCGTCGTTAGCGTTATAGATCTCCAGATCTCTCCAGAATGCCCGGCCGACATTTTTTATACACAGCCGTAAAAACAAAATTACTTTTCGTAATCTTCATTACTATTCCAGAATTTCTGACGAGCGAAAACTCTCTGAAAACCCTAGCACGGTAAATAACTAAAATCCGTTTGCGGGTGGATAATCGATAACCGTAATCTGAGTCGCTGTTAGAACGACTTAATATTATAAGTGTTTTTTCTTCTTCTTCGATTTTTGTAACTATTGATTCTCATGAAATGTAAAAGGTAGCTAGTCTATCGCCATTTTTAATGTCACGTGATCACCACCAGACTAAAGGCAACATGTATTTTTTTCACACTCTCATCGCCGGGAATCGAACCTAGGTTATTATTATTTTTATTATTTTTAGTATTATTTTTTTTTTTTTTTATTATTATAATTATTATAATTATTATTATTATATAAATTTTTTATTATTATTATTATTTATTATTATTATTATTATTATTATTATTATTATTATTATTATTATTATTTTGAATCGCTCTTTACATCATGACAGCATGAGCCAAATCGATGTAAAGGGCATAACTATCATAGTGATTCTCGTGACATATGATAGGTAGCTAATCTATCGCCATTTTATTGTCACGTGAATTATACACCAGACCAAAGACAGTGTGACAATCACACTGCCCTCGCCGAGAATCGAACCCGGAACCTTCGGGGTGGCAGTCAATGCACTTACCACTCGGCCACGAAGGTCTTCATGTGTGGCAGTGATAGGTATTGCCAATCTCCGAGGAAAGACATCTAACTGATAATGTATACGAATGTCGAAGTAACTGCAATCAAATCAGATCAGTTTATTTTAAAAAAAAACATAATTATTTTTTAAGGCACATTGTTACATAAAAGGGTTTTTTAGAGTTATACAAATTCAAAATTAAAAAAAAAAACATAAAAATAATGTTAATGTCTATGATTTCGGCTTAATTTAATAGATAATTTTACGTCATTATTGTTTAAATGTGATTTCGGGCATATGAGCGCCACGGCTAGATCGAATGAAGCGCAATTGTGAAGTCCAATTATTGAGCAATTGGGTAAAATGGCAAAACGTACCGGCTACAAATCAACTATCAACTGTCAAATTGACAGTCTGTAGAAATAATGTTGTTAGTTTAAAAATCAAACCTTAAAAATAAACACCCTATATATATACTAGGAACGCATGAGAGATGGTTCGACTTAAGAAAGACAAGATACTCTCTAAAGTTAAAAGATTTGTCTTCTGAATGTACTTTCACAAATATGAAATACGTCGATCTACGAGGAGATCATGTTCAGTAGACTGATTGCTCTTCACACCGGTGTTACCAGAGGCAAGTTGATTCTGGCGACCGGTAGATAAAACAATATATGCTGTCGCTGTCAGAGATATCTATCAGAAACAAATGATTGTGGGGAGGACCCTTAGAGATAGGATACCCAATGAAGATCAAATCCTTCAAAATTGAAGACATAGTGAGATGGAGTAGGCAGAGAAGACGATTCTGGAGGGAGCAGATCGTGAGAATGGATCCAGCAAGAATTCCTAATATCGTGATGCATGAGATTCCAGAGGGCCGTCGACCGCCAGGGCAACCACCAAAGAGATGGAAAGAAGGCTGGTCGTCTTTATCACAGGAAGAAAATTGATATCCTGCATAAACAGATCGGAAGATCTACAATCAGAAAAAGAAGAAGAAGAACAAAAAGACCAACTATTACTACATTTATTACATTTCATAAGCCTCTGCCGTGTCAGGATGTCTGCATCTGGTCTGGAAGTACAAGCACATGCGTATTGACATCAAGGTTCGAATTTATAAGACATGCGTGCAACCTATCATAACTCATGATCTAGAGACTTGGACCGACACTGTACAAACCAAAAGTCTGCTAAGAACATCTGAGATGAAGGTGCTAAGATCCATTACGGGAAAAACTCTCCGTGTCCGTAACGAAGACATAAAAAAAACTTGCGAAATAAATTATCGTAAAGTAGATCCAGAAGAAGATACTGGAAAGACGATATAGCGAGAATGGATAGTGAATCAGCTGACTAAATCCCTTCGGTACAACGTCCACCTGGAAAACCACCTAAGAGATGGAGGGACAGCTGGTCCTCATCATTCGAGGAAACATGATTTCTGTACCACAGATCGTTAAAAATAAAAAGAAGTAAACTAACTAACTAACTAACTAACCATCGCACCGCCGTAGGCAGAAAGAATGGACTGCCACACTTTTCTTTCCTGACATATTTCTCTAGCTTCCTCAACATTCATTCATCGTGTGATGCACGCACGTCGATTTCTCTGACTCCTCACGTGGCCAACATTCAATATTTGATTTATTTGATCGTGCTACGTTTTCCTCGGTCTTTCTCTATTTCTGGTTCCATTTACATCGTAAACATGTAATTTTTTAACCCTTTTTTATTCATTCATTCTTTCCATATGTCCAACCCATCTTAAAGATCCATTCATTATTTTGTTCATAACACCATTCGCACCGCATTCACTTCTTATATTTTCATAAGAAATATAAGAAGTGAATAAGAAGTATTCATAAGAAGTATAAGAAGTAGAATAAGTAATACTTTAATGAGGCTTTTTTCTTTCCCAAAACGTCTTACGTGGTTTTAACACATAACCCCCCAAGGGATTCTATTTCGAGAACATATTCTTAAAGTTCTTAAACACGTTGTAATACACAACAGAACATCGCAGAACATTCTTGACTGCAGGCTAATATAAACATACTCAAACTCCCATCATCGTACAAATCTCTAGTAATGCCAATTTTATTTACAAATTTCGCAAAAATCTCGGTATCGCCGTAAGCGCTCCGATTATGCATACAATATATCTATTCAAGCACCCATTATTTCGGTCCCTTCTTCCCACTTTTCGTATATTTCTGTAGCGATCAGAATAATTAGACAATAAATTCAGTCGACTCATCGCGGCCACAGCACGTTCAGATTAATATAAGTGCCTACTTAAATGGCAGTATTTTATTTTCCCGCCCTTTCCCGATCGAGATTGTAGGCCTCAAGGGTTATAACAACTCTATACGAGTATACGTAAAAAAATACTCTGAAAGTGAATGTAATGAACCGGTTGAAAGCGTTCGAGATGTGGATACCGCAGAATGCTCCGTATACCGATAGGCTCAGTAATCCAGGCGTAGAGTTCTTTCACAAATTGAAGATCTCGTATCGATGTATGAGTGCGGTGATAGTTTTTGCAATTTGATTGGTTGGCGAGTCAAATGAGCCGCGCCGCGTCAGTACGTTCCGAGACATGGAGGGAACCGCACGTATTTGGCATTCTTTGGCATCTCGTTTACTTGGTGATTCGAAAAATACTCGTTTTGCAGGAGTATTTTTGAAATATTATTTTTATTATTGATTAAACCCATATTGACTGGGTTAGCTCTGTACAGTTTAAATACATAACCCAGAAAGAAAGTTTATAATATACTAGAGATAAACACCTGCAAATATTGTAATAATAAAAACCAACAAAGGAAAAAAAGGTATCATCATTATTGTTAGTCTCACCCTTAGTCGCTTTTCCATGAAAAATTAATAATCAAATTATAATTTTAATGAACTTAATTTTACATTCGCCATAACTTGTGTTGCGGATTCATTGAACAATGTTTTTTAAACTTTTTAAAAAATACGAAATTTGTTAAACAACACGAAGTTCGTGTTGTTTACAAAGTTTAAAAAATATTGGTCACAAAATAATTTGATCGTGCCACGTGTTCCCGGTCTTCCTCTATTTCTTGGTCCATTTACATCGTTAACACATACTTTTTTTACCATTCTTTCTTCATTAATTATTTCCATGTGTCCAAATCATCTTATTGTTAACTAACTAACTAACCATCACGCCGTTTTCCCGAAGGGGTAGGCAGAAAGAATGAACTGCCACACTTTCCTTTTCTGGCATATTATACTTCTCTCGCGTTCTCGACATTCATACATCGTGTCATCTCTTGTGGCTGATATTCAATATTTGATTTATTTGATCATGGCGCGTTTTCATCGGTCTTTCTCTATATCTAGTTCCATTTACATCGTCAACATACATATTTTTTTACCGTTCTTTCTTTATTCATTCATAACATGTGTCCAAATCATCTAAATGTTCCTTTCATTACACATTTTGTTCATACACAGATTGACACTATCATACACAGATTTTCCACACATTCGTCTAAAAGAACTTCTACTGCATTTATTCTACTTTCATCCTTCTTTTGCCAGATCCATGATTAGCTTCCATACAAAATGAAACGTGACACGATCAAATAAATCAAACTTTGAATTTCGGCCACGTGAGGAGTCGGAGAAATTGATTAGCGTGCATGACACGATGTATGAATGTTGAGGTAGCGAGAACAGTCTTTCAAGAAAGAAAAGTGTGGCAATCCATTTATTCTTCCTACCCCTTCGGGGAGGCGTGATGGTTAGTTAGTTAGGTCAAAATGATTTATTTCTCCATTCTTCTCAATAATTTGTACTTTCAATTAATTTTTAGCAACACTATTTAACTTCCACGAAATGGCTACCATGAAGAATCGACGTGTATGTCTCGCTGTATGAATGTCGAGGTGTGTCAAGATAGAGTAGTGTATCGGCCCATTTTCTCTGTCTACCCTTTCTGGGAAACGGAGTATGGGTTTATTGTTGTTGTTGTTTACAAATTATGCAGGAAATTCAGCAAAATCTGTTTATTTCTTCGTCATATTTAAAACTCAGTCAAGTATAATTTAAATATAGTGGGACGCACAGCTTTGATTGATTGTGTTCATGATTTAATTTTTCCCGGACAAGGTAAATCAATAGCAAACTTGTAATAAATCATCCAAAGTGCCCCTAAACTCGGGAAATTTCTTCCCCCATCCGTTTTGTTTTTCGTCAACACTAGCGCTATCTGTTGTCCGTCAGACAAATTACTCTAATAAATTTCACTAGCCCGCTCAGAATGCAAACTTCAATAACAGACAACAAGCTCCACTTTGTATTTGAACCATAATTAGAATTAACTTATACGAAAAACCTAATTATTTTTTTATAATTAAACTTTTCAAATTTAAATCCGGAATCTATTGATTACTACATAACATTTTATAAAACCCCATTTCCCATATAATCAATAAAATTTAAAAACTTTTCTTTTATACTTAAACAATTCTTCAAACGAACTAACTAACTAACTAGGGGGGTTAGTAAAAAGAATGCACCGCCCTACCATTCTTCACGGACTTACTTCTCTCGCATCATCAATATTCATACATCTCATCATCTTTTTTGATACAATTTTTAAAAATCTTACCTTATTTCGAATTTCGAATACGTTTTTCTGTTTTTATATTGATTTATTTATGCAAAATCCCATAACACATTCGTATTTATAAAAATATAAATAGTGTACTATTTTTTATCACAACAGGTCTTTAGAACCCAATTACTGTATACATTTTACATTTTACAAAAATAACACAGACATACATGTAAAAATAATAGACATATACCAGCAAATGTGGTATGTACCTAAATGATCCTTAAAGGACGCATAGGTCATTTGGAGAATGTCCACATCGACTGACACCTTATTCAAGAGCACCATACCCCGGGTCATTGTATGCTGCGCCATGACATTTGTTCTGCTATGCGGTATGCACAACAGATCGTGTCTTCTAGCGCGAGCATACCCGTTCGGTGCATTGAAGCCATAACTCTCTAAGAGGTATGGGCTATCAATGAGGTTACGGAGTATTTTAAATCCTAAGATCATCAATGTACTCTTTCTTCTTGATTCGAGACTGCGGTACTCTGTGTTAATCAATAGATCATTGTGGTGCATAAACCTCGGATATACCCCATTCATCCGCATGTAGAGGTATCTCAGTATTTTTTTCTGTATTTGTTTTAACACCTCCACATATTTCTGCTGGTATGGAGACCATACACCACTCGCGTATTCTGATTTTGATCTAACGATGCCGTTAAACATTGATGTCATCGCTTCGGGATTTCGGAACTGTTTGCAAGTTCTTAAGACAAAACCCAAAAGTTTATAGCCAGTCGATGCCAGTCGACACGTGATCAAAAAAAGTCAGCCTGGAATCAAATACGACACCGAGATCCTTTATTGTGGAAATTCGTTCCAGAACCTGATTTTTAATATTATAAACGAAATCAATTGGTCTTGGAGAACGCGTAAATGTCATTGCAATGAAATAAATAAATATTTTTTGGCACAAGTGAGACGGAATTGTACATGCGCGAGGAGCGGACGGGTGTATACATGTTATCGAAGCCGATGACTCATCAAAAGTTCATTCTTGCAGGGTCACCATGACTGCTAAACAATTTTCTAATTTTTATGATATTATAGTATTCATTTTAATTATTTTTTTTACAGGAGAGAAAAAAAGACCTGAACGAGCACAGGGATGACTCGATGTTCAGCTTCGATCCTGCGAACATTAACGTCAAAATACTGGCCAAGAACCACCAGAAGAAGATAGACGCCAGGAAGGGAGTATTGCTGGCCTCGTATACAAGGAAAAAGACGAGACGGAGAAAAAGGGGACGGAGCAACGCACTTATCGGGGGACTGCAGGAGGCTGCCAGCGCGCAACAGGCGCCCGTGGCGCTGGTCACGCAGCACAAAAGCAGGTTTGTTCCTTTTTACTACATCCCGAAAACAGTAAAATTTGGCAAAATACCCTGTGTATATATTTCTGCAGTATAATTAATTCAAACCGCTGATTATGAAAGCGTTAGCGGTCTCTCTATCGAGATATTTCGGGTATTGTATAATTCCCTGATAAGAAGTCGGCTGGAATATAGTTCCATTATTTGGTCACCGCCTGGGATCCTACGCTTTCTTTAACTCATGGAGCGCGGTTATTACCCGTGGCTCTTTCCGACTGGATTCTTGCTAGTTATGCTAAGCTACCTATCATTTGAGAGAAGGAGGAATATCCACTTGGGAGTTCACTTCTTTCAGCTGATTGGCGGCCATATACAAAACTCGGATGTCCTGAGTGATGTAGGTCTACTCGTATTTGTAACTACATTCGTCAAAGACAGCACAGATTGTTTTATTTGCCGCGCTGCAGAACCAACCTGCCAATAGTAGGGTAGGGCAATCATATTTCTTAATCGGGTTTATATTTAATAATGTTATATTCATTATAATTGATTTTTTATTTTTTTATATAATTTTGTAATTAAAAACAGGCTAAAACTAGAGAGTCTAAGAAAACTGAAGCATGGATCGAGGCGTGAATTCGATTCTGATATTCAGATAAATCCAAGAATTAAAAAAATATGTATAAATTAATTTTAAAATAAATCCCTTTTTTTTTAAGCAGGTCTGTGACCCCAAGCCCCAGCCCGTCTCCTCGGCGTGGGGGCTCCCCCCGGCACAGCACGGTGCGCGCCCCCGCACCTGCACCCCCAGTACCTCCTCGCACCCTGCAGCTGCAGCAGGGAAAACTACACCCAGGAAATGCTCTAGGTAACTAACTAACTAACCTTCACGCCATTTCCCCGAAGGGGTAGGTAGAGAGAATAGGCCGCCACACTGTTCTCTCCTGACATAACTCTCGCGCCCCTTCTACATTAACACATCGTGACATGCATGCTCGTCGATTCTTCCTACTTTGAACATGGCCACCTTTCAGTAATTGATTAATTTGGTCATTATATTATTAATATTATTATTATTATTATTATTATTACTATTTTTTTTATGTATACAATAGGTCGTTTGAACCCAATTACTGTATACAATTTATTTTTGACCTATTGGCAATCAATAGGTAGCCAATCTATCGCCATTTTATTGTCACGTGAATTCTACACCAGACCAAAGACAGTGTGACAATCACACTGCCCTCGCCGGGAATCGAACCCGGAACCTTCGGGGTGGCAGTCAATGCACTTACCACTCGGCCACGAAGGCCGTCGATGTCATATCTTCCTTGTCCTTCCTCGACTTCTTTTTCTATTCACACTACTCTTCTTCCCTCATCTATTCGTTCTATATGTCCAAACCATCTTAGTGACCCTTTCTTAATTTTATTTACGACACATTCATCCACCTTACATTTTTTTTTACTTTAACATTAGCTATTCTATCATTCATTGTTTTTCCGAACATTCATCTGTGATTTATATTCAGTATTTTCAGGGTAATAAAATGTATAATAAATTTTATCAATAGTATGCCACACGATGGTTATGTATTTTTAAACCTCCTATTTTTTTGTATCTTATAAGATGGAGTACGACCTGAGAAAAAATGAATGTCACATAATTGTGCCCTAAATATTCCGAAATTATCAATTGAAGGCTGTATCAAAAAAATCTAAAATGAGTTTTTGGTCCCAATTGGTGTTAAACATAAAGGTGCAAAGTGATTGAATAATATATAGTGTAGTTCAAACTTCACCCAAAAGATGCCACCCGTAGTATACTAGGGTGGCATCTTTTGGGTGAAGTTTGAACTAAAAGAACTTTATTGTTGCATATGTCACATAAGACATAATATGCTACAATAAAGCGTTTTACACTTTTTCTTTTGTTTTATTGTTTTGTTTCCTTTGTATTATCCAGCCTTTAATTGTAATTGTTCCCTTATCAAACTCCACGTATAATGAACTGATGGTTTTTTTATTGTGATTTATTTATACTTGTTATGTGGTTTCAGTGCCCCCTTATAGAGGGCAGCTAGGTGCCGGTAGCAGACAGGCGAGTGGATCAGATAACAACAGAGAATCCTCGCTGGACGACTCTGGAGTGGTGGATGACCACGAGGAACCAGACCAGCCATTCGAAGACCCGGGACAGCATTCTCACAGTCTGGTGCAGGTATTTATTAACTTGTTACTGTTTTGAAAATACAATGATTTGTACATTGGCGACAAGATCACGCAACTGGAAGATGGAAGGAACCGGGTCGGCCTCCTGCAAAGTGGATGTCCACAGTCAAGAATAACCTGAAGGCACTGTGACTAGACAGCCAGATGACCCAGGAGTATCAAGCTAGGCGAAGACATATTACTAGAGCCGATCCCAAATAACGGTAAATGGTTAGGAGAATGAAGTGTAATAAGTACGAAAAAAAACGTCTAGAAGTTTTATTATAAAATAATTTATGGGAATGACATGTTTCGCCTATCTGAGGCATTATCAAATTTCTGATAATGCCTTAGACAGGGGAAACATTTCTTCTTCTTATTCTTCCTTGTTGAAGATCTACGTGGTCTGTTCTCCAGAGTGTTGCTCCTCCTATGAGATAAATTCCCAGCTGTCTTTTCAACTTTAAGGGGGTCTTCCACGAGGACGAGTCCCATGACGCTGATTATGCAATGCAATATAGGGGAGTCTGGTGGTGTCCATTATTTGAACATGACCGTACCAGTCCCTTTTTCGCTGTCTGCTCCATCTTATAATATCCTCAACCTCACATATCACTCTTATTCTGATGTTCCTCACGCGATCTCCTAGTGTCTTGTATGCTATCGTCCTCAGTGTCTTCATTTCGGAAGTACTCAAAACTTGTTTGGTCCTTACTGTGTCTGCCCTTGCTTTGACGCCATATGTTATTATTGGTATTACGCATGCTTATTAGATTCTTATCTTACTCTTAATGGCCATGTTTTTCCATATTGAAACATTCCATTCCCATTAATTATAATAAAACTTCTATAAAACAGACGTTTTCATTCGTATTAATTATTTAATATTGAGTTTTACATCATTGTTCATGAAACAATAAATAGAAAGGGCAGAAATTGTAATGGCTGCCCATGGAACGCCATGGAACGCCATGGAACGCCCATGGAACGCCAGCTACACAGAAATGAAAATACTGCACTGTAGACAGGACTGAGTGGAGAGAACTAGTGAAATTGGTTGCAGACCAATCCGCAGGATTGTAACCATGATGAAAAAGGTACAATTTTATCATAATCTTATTTTTGTGTACTGAACAAACGATTAATTAAAGTTACAGAGAGCCGAAGCCACCCCGGTGACGGTTGCGCTTTCGCCACGTTCCGTGCGCGTCATCAAGTGCAACGGAGTCGCGCAGGCGCGGCGCGTGCGTCACGCGCACTCCACCTACACGCTGCACCCCGACTACCTCTCCCAGATAGTGGTGCTGGGTGAGTACCTACCCGCACCCTTACTCTACCATAGAAGGCTAAATGCTCAACCATAGACAATTGTAAAAATCACAATGCAATTTACTTACGACTTTAAAAATGGAACGGAATATTTATTGGCGTTTAAATGAAAATTATTCAAATTCGATTTAAATTTAAAGTTAGATGTAAAAAAAACTACATTGATTTTATCATCAGAGAAATTCATCAACACAAGTAATGTTATTTTTTTAAATCCTTAACACAACATTTATAAATAAATACTTATACATATTTATTACACAAAATTAATTTCATGTTTTCTACAATAACATAATATTTATTGCTTACCTACGAAAGCTAATCTTTTATCAATGTTCATAAAGATTTTAAGGACTTTTTAGTGGATATACGTAGTTTTTCTACCTTTATATGTGGAAAGAAAGAATGGAAAAAATGGTAAGAATGGTTATGTTAACGATGTAAATGGAACTAGAGGAAGACCGAGGAAAACGTGGCACGATCAAATAAATCAAATATTGAATGTCGGCCATGTGAGGAATCAGAGAAATCGACGCGCGTGCATGACACGATGTATGAATGTTGAGGAAGCGAGAGAAATGTGTCAGGAAAGAAAAGTATGGCAGTCCATTATTTTTGCCTACTCCTTCGGGGAGACGGCGTGATGGTTAATTAGTTAGTTAGTTAGTTGTATATTCACAGAAATAAAAATTGTTTTTATTTATTTTATTCAACACAAATAAATATATATTGTATGTTATTTTAAATAATAAATCACGGTATGCTGATGTAGCAATATTTAAAGAAAAATTTGCCTGACTACACAAATTCTTCCCGGACCACTAGTTAAAAAACTATGATCTACGACAGGGATGGCGAACGAGGAACCCGCGAGGAAATTATCTGACCCGCTTGAACTTTTAGGAATGACGTCATCTTGGATAAGTGTCGCCACGTGTGAACTAGCGGAGAGCAAGTGAGCGATGACTCCCAAAAAAGAGTTTTTTTTTAGCTCATTCGTGAAAATCATACATTTGATTTTTCGAAATAAGCAAAAAAAAGGTCGAAAAGTCGAACGACGACCGATTCTCGAAGGAGCTAAAAAAAAGGTCGCCGACTTCATTTTTTGTATTTGAAATAAATTTTACCCATGTGCGAAAAAGGTTCGCCATCCCTGATCTATGAGATAGAACGCTTTACTTCTGATCGAAGGGACTACGGATCAAGCCTGGATACGACCAGTTTCCTTCTTCATTATAATGAGCAAATTTTTTCTCATAATGGAAATTGTGTAATTAATTAAATACCATAGATTTTAAATTAGAGTGTTAGTCTTTAAAAAAAATGTTTCTTCCGACTTTCGTAAAGACCGCTTAATAATCTCCCTGGTGGCAAGATAGCAATATACAAGAGTTCGATTTCAATCACATATTAATTATTTCAATTTTTTTTTTTTTTTACATGCTGTAAATAAAATACTTTTTGAATTTATTTTACGCCAATAATATTCCGTTTCCATTTCAAGCATTAGTTTTTTTTAACCTGAATATGTTATTAACACCAAATTGCAAAATTGTATTATACTAATTTTCAAACGAAGCCTAATGGAGATAAAGCTAATGTTGCCAGAAGCCTTATTGTTCCAAACACCGGGTTTTCTTACCCGTAACACCCCACGCTTACTGCTAACCCACAAACTTACACGATAAATATACAGATTTCGGAATTTTTCCATATATAAGTAGACAGTAGTTTTAGAAATATCACGATTCAAAAACAACCTGTGTACACTCTTTCACAATGTAATTTTAAAAAATATTTTAATATTTTCCTTATCCATATAGAATATTATTTAGATTTAACAAATCTTATTTATTTAATTTCTTACTATAAAATTTTTAAATAAAATATTCATGGCAACGCCATTTATAAAATATCATTTTCTGCTTAGTTTTATTATAAATTCTATATCATTATTATTTCATTATTTGCAATCATCATTTTAAATAAAATAAAAAAACATCGCTTATATATTTAGTTATTTATTAAACGATCGTGTGTTATTTTATTTAAATCGATAGAATTCTTTTTTTATTTTTCATATTTGTGAATTGTTAGATTTTTTTCAAAATTTTACTCACATCACTATTGAATCAAAAGTCAATAGTATATTTAATTAATCTATTTTTATAGAATATACAAAAAATTCATTCTTATTCTATATACATTTTTATACATTCATCAAATCTTAAATAGGTTATTTTTCTTCTAGACATTATTCCTATAACTCTCTGATCTCTTACTATATATTTAAAAAAAAACTTATAATAAACGTGATATAGCTGGCTTTAGCTAGGCGAGCATCGACAATTACTAAAGTGACTAGTTTAGTAGTAGGTTTACTTAGAAAAAAACAATATTACACTCAGCATTTCAGAATATTTTTAAAATTTCAGAGAACTACATTAAATTAAATAGATTTAAATTTATTTTATTTTAAGCAGCAACCGATTATTGCTGTTTTTTTAAATATCTTACGATAATGCTTTTTAAATTTAAAAAAAAAACGAAAATGTGCTTAATTTTAATATACTCAACGAATACGAATGTAAACTTCTATTTTATTGAAGTTTTATTATATTTCATGGCAGTGACGTGTTTCACTTGCTAAGACATCATTTAATTTAGTAACGACCTAGCATGGCATGTAATTTCTCTTAAAATATAATAAAACAGATGTTCAATATTCAATAGCTAGTTTTGCATTATTGTTCTCCATATTAAATAATTTATACGAATGAAAGCGTATGTTTTATAAAAGTTTTATGAAATTTTATTGGAATGCCATGGTTTCCCTTTATAAAGAATAATCAGATTTGATAACGCCTTATTTTGGCGAAACGTGTTATTCTCATTAAATATAATAAAACTTCTAGACAATAAACGTTTTCATTCATATTAAATATTTAATCTGGATAATAACGATATAAAATTATTAATTAATTTATTTATACGAATGAAAACATCTGTTTTAAAAATATTTTATTTTATGGCAATGACATGCTTGGCCTTGATCAGGCATTCTCAAATTTGATAATGCCTAAGAAAATGTGGAGGAATGAATGTGGAGGAAGCTAGAGAGGTTTGCCAGGATAGAGTAGTGTGGCGGTCCATTCTCTCTGCCTACCCCTGCGGGGAGACGACGTGATGGTTAGTTAGTGAGTTAGTTAAAAATCAATTTTCATTATTTATAATGAAACTTCAAAACAGACTTTTTCATTCGTATTCATTTATTTTTATAATGATAGAGTTTTGCTAAATAGGTTATACAATATTTGTGAACATAAACAGTTTTTGATAGAGTGAATAGATTTTAATATAATATGGGATATTAAAATGTTGGCATCGTCATTCACGTTCATAATCTCTCCATAAACGAGCGAGAACCCACCCATAGACACACCACAGAGACACGTTGGTCCACGGACTTTGCATATTGTATAGAGAATGTCACGCTTTCGCTTAAGCGCATCTTGCACTTTTCCTTCAATCCAAAAGACAATAATGATCATCAGGGGCGGACTGGCCATACCGAAGGCCGGTAGAGCTAGAGCCAGACGACACTCCGCTCCCGCTGGCCGACTTATGTACGGACAAGAATATCAAATTTGTCCCGGCCCGGGATAACATGATATTGTCCTTTTACTCAGGTGAGTCCACGTTTTACACTCCACGGAGGATGGTTTGAAAACTCAGCATTATTTTGTTATCCCTCGACCCAGACCAACCTAACCTAACCTTACCTTACCTTACCTTTACGTAATAATATAAGAATTAGAAAAAATATCAATAATATAAATAATAATACCATTAAAAAATCAAACTAAAATAAATGCATTGGCAGCATAACAAATATGTAATATTCTTATTTAAAAAAATCCTTTTTATAAATATTGTGGCCTCATTGTAAAAAGCGAACCTTTAATATTAAACATTAATTATTATTATTGATTTTTTTTTTGTCAACTTTTTAGTATAGTTTTTTCAACAAGTAATTTTAACGTAAAAATGTACATTAAAAATCTTAAAAAAATGATATTCAATTTAATTCTTTCAAAATATTATTAAAAGTTTCGGTAATATTTGATACAAAAAAATTGTTTTTTTATTATTGTACTATTTAAGAAAGTAAAGGGTTTCTTTAATTATTTAAGTTATTTTTATCGTGACATATTGATTCACATTTTCACAATATATTTTAGACATGTTGAAAGAAATATTGTCATTTTTATATCAAACTCAGTTTTTATCCATTGAACAGCAATATTATAGAATTTCTAATCTCAATAGATGGCGCTAGTGTAGATTGAACTAAAATATGTTAAATGTTTCTCAACATGGCAGCATATATACAACTTTCAAAAAATAATTGTCAGACGTGGTGTTCGTAAGAAGGGCGGAATGGGGAATGTTGTATTACATAAAGCGATCGCTTAACCCAACCAATGATAGGTCCTGTAAACGCATCGACCACCATATTCTGTTTCCAAATAATTTACATCTTCTATTGAGATACAATTAATTCTTACAGAAATTCTGTTGACCCCATTAAATTTTTCAAAAAAGAAGTTCATTAAAATCTACAATAGTATAATTTTATTAAACATTACACATATAAAAATATTGTAGAACGATTATTGTTTTAATGATTGTCCCAGGAATAATATATAGTATCATTTTTGTATCAACATTCTATTCATTCTTACTAGTTATGTACGAGTTTAAGAATATTGTATGTTAATTTCTAAAAAACATCATTTGTAAAATTATCATTGAAAGATGTAAACTTTTACCGCGATTTGTACGATAAAAGTGATTCAACAGAAGACACACAAACGACGCCATTTTTGTTTGAACATAATTATAATTCCCTAAGAGCAAAATTATTTATGTAAAAGTCAAGTGATTCTTGAGAATACACATTGATTTATAATACCCCCCTTAGGTTTGTTTTTACACAAAATTGTATATTTATATAAGGGATTTGAAATTGAAAATGGAATGTTACTTCTAAATGCTGCCAAAAATACAATTTAGCTAGCGCATCCGTTTTATTTGTACTGCTTTATCTAGTTGCAGTAATTTTTAAGAGAATAATTCTGCGCTGTTTATAATGTATTTTGACCTAGACAAACCTACAAATATGATTTATTTTGACTGATGGCTGTGATTGTTCGATGTTTTGTCGTTATTGTTTTATAATTTGAAATATTACGTGTTTCGGAGTTTTCAAACCATCTGAGATAAATGGCAATCATACAGATCTGCTGGATATAATGAAACATCATTAAATCTAACACCGTAACAAAATTTTAAATAACAACAGCGTATCCATCAGATTTTTGGTTGTACGAGAGATTAATCCATTTCTTGGTGTTCTTACCGAATCATTTCACTGTGTTATGATGATGATAATATGTGTTGCATTGCTCAAAGCTTGTTCTTGCATGTATCTTCACCTCCTTCACTTCTCTATCTAATGTTTGTCTTTCTTGCATAATGACTGTGCTGTGTGTTTTAATGGCTTTTGTTCTGAACTTCTTCCACCAATACTTGAGATACATTAAAAAACCAATAATTTCAACTTGTAAAAAGTGTTAATATATTTCATATTTGTATTATTTTCTTAACAACAATAACATTGTACATATTAATAGTTAATAAGTAACAATATTTTTTTTATTTATAACCTTTTTTAATAATATTATATCTGTCGAGAAAAGGGGCCTTTGGCTCTAGCGTTAATGATTTTAAAATAGTAATTTAATAAATAAAAACACACATTTGCTACGCATTTTTTTCTGCTTTCAACTGTGAATAAATGCTTTAATAAAACAATACAATTTAGATCAGTGTAAATAAATATCCACTATTCATGAAACATGACAAAAAATCGACACATCACATTTCATAGGAAACTGAATATTCAAATATTTATATATCTATTTTTTTTTACTATAACTGGGTAGGCATTCATAAATTAGCTTTTAAAATAATTTTAAGTCATTTTATGGTAACATTGCGTATATATATATTTAAGCAAGTATATGACGTCTACCCACTTATAGTGAAGAAATAAATGTAATTTTCAGGATTTCAGCAGCTGCCATATTACATAGGTAAGCTCGAAGGGGTGGAAAATGCTGAAGGGAGGATTTAAAAAATTTGAAATATTTTTTTTATAATTATTGTTTTGTTGAAATACAACACACATAAATATCGTTATATTCCTATTAGTTTCAATAACTCATTCAGGGACATAAGTGATATATTTGATAATATGAATTATAGACAATTATTCAAAGAAATATATTTAATAATGAGATAGTGCCATGTAATATGTGTTAATTATAAAAATAATGAGACGTAGAGACAACACAATGAGATTATTTTGTCAAGAAGATGAGATACAGAGATGAGACATAGAAATGAGGCATGGATATGAGATGTAGAGATGAGACGTAGATATGAGACATAGAGATACGCCATAGAAATGAGACATAGAGATGAGACATAGTAATGGGACATAGAGATGAAACATAGAGATGAGACATAGAAATGAGACAGAGAGATTCACATAGAAATGAGACATAGATATGAGACGAGGAGATGAGAGGTAGAGATGAGACATAGAGATGAGACATAGTAATGAGACATGAAGATGAGAACGTAGAGTTGAGACGTAGAGATGAAACATAGAGATGAGACATAGAGATGAGACAGAGATGAGACATAGATATGAGACATGGAGATGAGACGTAGAGATGGGACAAAGAGATAAGACATAGAGATGAGATATAGAGATGAGACATAGAGGTAAAAAATAGGGGAAAAACAAAAATATAAGAAATACAGATGAGACGCCGAAATGAGACATGTTGATAAAATATTGATATGAGATAATAGATATGCAACACATAGATGAGATCTATAGATGAGACTCAGAGATGAAACATAGTGATTAGACAATAGAGATGAGATACAGGAATGAGGCATAGATGTGAGATGTAGAACTCAGAGATGAGACATAGAGATGCGAAGTAGATATGAGACATAGAGATGAGCCATATAGATGCGACATAGAAATGAGACATAAATATGAGACGTAGAGATGAGACGTAGAGATGCGAAATAGAGATGAGACAGAGAGATGAGCCATAGAGATGAGCCATAGAAATAAGACATAAATATAAGACGTAGAAATGAGGCGTAGAGATGAGACGTAGAGATGAGACGTAGAGATGAAAAGTCGAGATAAGACGTAGAGATGAGACGTAGAGATGAGACGTAGAGATGAGACGTAGAGATGAACGTAGAGATGAGGCGTAGAGATGAAGCGTAGAGATGAGACGGAGAGATGAGACGTAGAGATGAGACGTAGAGATGAAACGTAGAGATGAGACGTAGAGATGAGACGTAGAGATGAGACGTAGAGATGATACGTAGAGATGATACGTAGAGATGAGACGTAGAGATGAGACATAGAGATGAGACGTAGAGATGAGACGTAGAGATGAGACGTAGAGATGAGACGTAGAGATGAGACATAGTGATGAGACATAGAGGTAAAACAAAAATATTAGAAATACAGATGAGACACGAAATGAGATGCGACATACGAGTATAGATGAGACTCAGAGGTAAGACAATATAGATGACACGCAGGAATGAGAAAATAGTGATCTCACAATAAAACAATTGAAAGCCTATGGCCGTCGCATGGGCGTTTTAAATGAACTACTACAAAAGATCTTTTTTTCTTTTTAAAATATGCATTTTTTCGATTTAACATATTCTGCGTATGTGCATATCCTCCCTTCAGTATAATCATTTCTCTCGTGGTAATATGTGATGCAATGTAATGTTACTAGGTTATGAGATGCTAGGTTATGACCACAAGTTAAACCTTACATGAATATGTTGTGTATTGTGCCCCTCTATCCTCCTCACAATGAATGTTTTTTTTACAGCATGACTGTCAGTGTCACCTTGCCAGAATATGATGTTTATACTATATTTATATATCTTTGTTTAATTACTCGAGTAACTGAATGTATTTAATAATTGTAAATATTAAAATATCTTCTAAAACAGAACAATTTTATTTTTTTAACGAATTGATCTCTTGTAAATAAATAATTTTATTTGAGTATTGAAATCTGAATATTAACACATTACTTTATTTAAGGGATGATTCCGAGCTTTATGTTAAAACGGAATTATGGTGATACAGTTGCTGAAATTATTTTTTTTTGTTAATAAAGAAATACTCTCTTTAATATTTTTTCTATAGGTATTCTCAAATTTCTTCTACTCGTATCTTCTTCTTCTTCATCAGCCTTCATCGGTCCACTGCTGGACATAGGCCTCTTCCCTTCCTTTCCACTCGTCTCTATTTTTTGCCAGCTGCAGCCACATTTTTCTCCCCATGGCAGCAATGTCGTCGGCCCACCTTTTTTGCGGCTTGCTGACGCTTCTCCTATTTTCCCATGGTCTCCGCCTTATTGTTTTCTGGGTCCATCTATCCTCACTTTGTCTCGCCACATGACCTGCCCATTGCCATTTCAGTCTCGCTAGTCGTTCCATGATGTCCATACAATAATGTCTACTCGTATATTCGCTTTCAATTTGTGTTGTGTGTTCATATTTGAATAGTATTTTTACAACTCTTTATTATATTTTTCACCGACATGTTTCGGTTATTTTCAATGTACAAAATTTTGATTAAAAATAAATTAAATGATTGCTGATTACATACAACTAAATATCGCGTTTTTACCAGCGATCAAGGTCACTATGTTCCCAAATTTTCATATAAATGTATATGTTTAATAGTGGATTCTTTATATTTTAATTGTTTTTTTTTTAATCACAAATTAATTATCAAATTCATCCACTAAACCATTCCTATTTCGCTTTTACAGATCGTTCGGAATGCCCAATTTTAAACAACATCTCTCCAAATGTATATTTTTTCAAAAGATATTGGTTTTTTTATTTCAATGTTTCTGATTTTTAAAATGATCAATTTTATGATGTTGTAAAGATGTTCTATTTTTAAATGGCTTATTATTTAAAAGTTTGTTACGTGATTGTCAATTGTTTCAATTCAATGTCGTCGTGTCTATTTCATTTTGGCATCTCTAAGTGTTATTTAAGAGGACAATAATTGATTGACCATATACTAAATAAATAAAATAATTATGTCCACTGTAGTAAATCTGTTGTGATAAGGAACACATAATACATTTATTTATACTTAGTATCAAATGATACAAAAAATCATATCAATTTTATGGTGATTTTATAAACCCATTAAATTTCTCTTCTATCGTCACGTTTATACGAATAATTAAAACATATTTTAAAATAAAGTTACGAACTCATTAATTTTCAAAAAAAAAATATATTGTACAAAAGGTTCACATTTATATATTTTAGATTTACGAGTATATCGACCAAAAATTTAACTGAAAAAATGACTTTATTATATTTTTTAATTGAAAATCAAATGTTTACAGTTTAAACAATTTAATTAATATTTTAATAGATTTTCTATTTTATTAAAAACCAGAAATCAGTTACTACTTCCTGTCCCAATACTCATTTTATAGAATTATACTCGTATATCTAGAAAGAACTTAAGTTATAAAGAAAAATATATAACTATATTTATTTGTATGTAATTGACCGAATAATTTAGCGCCATCTTTTGGAAAACGGCGAAGACTCTTTCAAGAACCCAATAAATAAATAAATAAAAAATTTAAAAATCTTAAGCAACAACGTATAATAATTATTTCTTCACGATATAAACTTGGACTAACGTTATAAAAAAAAATTATACCATATAATGCTTTATCGGAGTGGTGTTCCTTATTCCAACGAAGATATTCATGAATTCTGTAGTAACATCCTTGACGAATGTAAACGTCTGTTTTCTAGAAGTTTTAATATAAGTCATGTGAATTTTCCAAATTTCTAAGGCATTATCAAATGATAATGCCTAAGAATGGCAAAACATGTCATTCCAATAAACCACAATAAAATTAATACGAATGCAAACATCTTTCTTCTAGGAGTTTTATTATAATATATTTTAGATAGGATGGCATGTTTCGCCCTTCTAAGGTATTATCAAATGTTTTGATTTGATAATGCCTTAGAAGTGCGACACATGTCGTTCAATATAAAATATAATAAAACTCCTAGAAGACAGACGTTTTCATTAATATTATTTTTTAAATATGGAGTTTTACATCATTGTTCAAGAAACAATAAATCACAATAAAATTATTATGAATGCGAACGTCTGTCTTCTAGGAGTTTTATTATATTTTAGATAGAATGACATGTTTCGCCCTTCTAAGGCATTATCAAATGCCTTGATTTGATAATGCCTTAGAAGTGCGACACATGTCATTCAATATAAAATATAATAAAACTACTAGAAGACAGACGTTTTCATTAATATAATTTTTATAATATGGAGTTTTACATTAGTTCAAGAAACAATAAATCACAATAAATTACCAGAATACAGACGTTTTCATTCGTAATAATTATTGAATGTAGAGTTATACATTATTGTTGAAGAAACAATTAATAACTTGACATATGTGTTTGGTATCTTTATTCTAGACGAGCTCCCAGATAGAAACTGTGATAAATGCATCTCGTGTTGCATCGATTATGAAGGATGGCTCCAGTTTCAAAATTGCCTTTATAAAATTGTGAAGGACCCACTATTCGAGCTGTTCATTACGACGTGCATTGTCCTCAACACTCTGTTCCTGGCGCTGGAGCATCACGGGATGAGCGAGAGTATACGCCGGGCCCTAGATGTAGGAAACAAAGTAAGTTCTCAACAAGAAAAATACATTTATTGTTATTATTATTCCTTTGACTTCGTGAACACCCGGTTCAAACAAAAAGCTGTTTTTTCATTATTCAATTTCTGCAGCTTTTAACACGTATTTTTTTAAAATAGCACTTAGGGGAGAACCACCATGAAGAGAACATTTTTTTCTCCTTGCTGTAAAAACAAAATCAATACACAGTTTCAAGAACAAAGTACGAAGTTTTGTAGAGTATTCATTCCTTCTATAATTCCTAAAGTTAATTTTAAATTCAATTATCAGATTCTAGGTTATGGATATTTTTATAAAAAATGGGAAATGTTCTCTTCAAGGGATAGTGTACCATGAAGAGAACACTGGTTCCCATGAAGAGAACAGGCACATACGTTACACATAGGTACTCTTCATGAATCCGTCTAGCCAATACATTCCAGATTTCTTATTATCTTTCCAAAAAGCTGGAGTGTTAGTATTATTAACAACTGCGAATTGGTAAGCAAGTTCTCGAGTTTGCACTTTAGTGAGACCGCGACACATTTTAGAAGCAGTGCTTAGGTATGATGCGAGCAAATTCTCATGGTCAACACTAAATATTTTCCGATTACCTATATTGCGATTATATTTAAAATTCTCCCCGGCTTCTTGTGCCTGCTTTGATCGTTTAATAACTTTCCACAATAATGTTGTTGCTATACCTGTCTCCTTAGCCACACTGCGAATGCTTTTCTTTTGTACGATGACGGCATCTATAACATCTTTGAATTCGTCGTCCGTCTTACGATTTATTTTCGGCATCTAAAAAAATGCATGATTGGTTACATCTTTTGTGATAGATAATTTTAAATAATATTATTTAATAAACAAAACACAGAAAAAACCATGAAGAGAACGTTCTCTTCATAGCACTGCGGCGTGTTCTCTTCATGGAATTAGGACTTATTTTAGAAAAGTATTGAAATTATCGAGATGGATTTAATATTATTCAATATAACCTTATCACATAAAATCTATATAATCACGTTACACTACGGGTAAATCCTTTTTACTCCTAGCTTACTATTAAAAGGTCAGCAGATGAAGCAGTCAGCACAGTTTTTTTTACTACGCCCGTAAACCTCTCTCGTCCACTGTCCGAAGCACACAGAATGGACATGCGCCCAACTTAACGCGCGATGTCGTCACACCACTGCGATCACGTGAAGGGCTGCGGGATGTCGCTAGGTTTATTACTATCGTTGCAAATGCAACTGTTCTCTTCATGGTGGTTCTCCCCTACCTCGACATGTTTAAAAAAACATTCAAACTTGACTTTATTTAAGGTGTTGTTAACACTGTGGAAGCCCATCGTTATTTTGGAAGGAAATTTTTGAAAGAAAAACGCAAGTTTCGAACATCCACACTATTATTTTTTACTATATTTAACCAATAAAGTGGATAATACAGTGTTTAAAATTCTCATCTTATATTAATTTAACTGCATTTATATGTTTTTCTAAATTGTTTCTGGTTTTATTTCCAGGTCTTCACTTCCATCTTCACACTTGAGTGCTTCCTAAAAGTCTTAGCTTTGAGCAAAGACTTCTTCGCGTGTGGATGGAATATCTTTGACCTTATAATAGTGTCTGCTAGTTTGCTAGATCTAATATTCGAACTCGTGGACGGGTTATCCGTTCTGCGGGGTCTTAGATTGGTAAGTTAATTTCCAGAAATCACTCACGTAAATATGCAAGTCATTTCCCGAAGTTTTATAATTTCACACTCACGAAATCTTAAATTTTATCATTAAATAAAAATAAAATCTTTCGTATGAAGCATTTAATTTTTAATTAATAGGTATTTCTTAAACAAAAAAAACACAATTTTATTTAGTTTTGTCATTGTTTAAACAATTAACCGGTTTCGCTCCCATCTAAACTTATAAGGAATTATGGCGTTCCTCTAAAAGCAACCATAATAGGTGTAAAGTGATTTAATTTATTTATAATTTTAAAATTATGTAAGATAAAAATAATCGCAACTAGTATCTTTTCGGTTTATTTTTATTATAAAATAAATAAATGATACCAAATATTTTACAATTATTAATTTTTTTTTAAACACTTGTGGACTTTGTTTTTACACTACATTAGTTTGCTCTTTTAAACCAACCGGTTTCGCTTCCTCGGGAGCATCGTTGCGGTTACGAAACAAACTTGTATTTTTAAGAATACAAGTATTTAAAATTACTTTAATAATAACGCCACACCACAAATTAAATGCTTCATTTTGAAGTAAATTATTTTTAAGAATTAATTGTGCTCAATAGAGACGAAGATGTAAATTATTTGGAAACATAATATGGTGGTCGAGGCGTTTACAGGACTTATGACCTGTCATTGGTTGGGTTAAGCGGTCGCTTCATGTAATGCAACATTCCCCATTCCGCACTTCTTGCGAAAACAAATTCTGACAATCATTTTTGAAAGTTGTATATATGCTACCCATGTTGAGGAACATTTCACATATTTTAGTTCAATCTACACTAGCGCCATCTATTGAATTTGTCTACAAGTATTTGTATACAATAAAAAAAACAAATGTTAAATTATTTTTTATTAATTGTTTACAAAATTCTTTCATAATATGTTTTTTCTTGTGTTTAATACATAAAATTTTGTATTTTTTTCTTTTTTCCAGTTAAGAGTTTTAAAGTTAGCTCAATCTTGGACCACAATGAAGGTCCTTTTGAGCATAATTATATCTACTATTGGTGCATTAGGTAACCTTACCTTCGTGTTAGTTATTGTCATATACATATTTGCTGTGATCGGTATGCAGCTGTTCTCCAAGGATTATACTCCTGATAAATTTGAGCCGGATCCTGTGCCAAGGTAATCTTTTTTATTCACCACACTACTATCTCCACAATATGGGAGTGACGTGTTTCGCCTGGCTAAGGATGTTAAATTACATTTGATGCCTTCTTAAGACCAAACATGTTCCTCTCAAAAAATACAATGAAACTTTTAGATAATTGACGTTTTCATCTATATTAAATTTGTAAAATAATCTTAAAGTTGTCATCGCAAACAAAAGCCTATCCAAAAAAGCCAAGATGGCAGTGCACAATGGTGTTCTTGTGCCGACCCTTATGTATGGAAGTGAAGCATGGAACTGGCAAAAGAAGGATGAAAGTAGAATAAATGCAGTAGAAATGAGATCTCTCAGACGAATGTGTGGCAAATCTGTATTTGATAGAGTGACAAATGCAAGAATAAGAAGTGAATGTGGTGCGAATGAAAGTGTTATGAACAAAATAAGGAAAGGGTCATTACGATGGTTTGGACACATGGAAAGAATGAGTGAAGACAGAATGGTAAAGAAGGTATATGTAAACGGCGTGAACGGAGCTAGAAATAGAGGAAGGCCGAGGAAAACGTGGCACGATCAAATCAATCAAATATTGAATGTCGGACACGTGAGGAGTCGGAGAAATCGACGTGCGTGCATGACAAGATGTATGAATGTAGAGGAAGCGAGAGAAGTATGTCAAGACAGAACAGTGTGGCGTTCCATTCTTTCTGCCTACCCCTCCGGGGAGACGGCGTGATGGTTAGTTAGTTAGTAAAATAATCTAATGAGTTAACTGAAATCTATTGATTGAAGTTCACCGGTTTCGCCAGGTTGGCTTGCATGACAGACTGGTGACACTGTTACAAACTTATTTTTTTATACATACAGATCAGAGATAGTAAAAAAGATTCTATTCAAAAATAGAACTCAAATAATTATGTGAAATTTACTGAATTTAAAAAATATTGACCTTCGTGGCAGAGTGGTTACGAGCTCTGACTTCCATACCGAAGGTCCTGGGTTCGATTCCCGGCGATGGCAGTGTGATTGTCACACTGTCTTTGGTCTGGTATAGAATTCACGTGACAATAAAATGGCGATAGATTGGCTACCTATCACATGTCACGAGAATCAATATAATAGCTAAAAAATAAAAATTGTGTACAGTAATTGGGTCCAAAACGACCTGTTGTGTACATAAAAATAATAAAAAAATAATAATAATAATAAAAAATAAAAAAATTAAAAAAAGATATTGATGTCAGTTAAATTTTTGTTTTTAAGTAAAATGGAATTTAAACTGATTGAAACATGTATTATATATAAAATAATGTTTGAAAAAATGTATGTATTTTTTTTAACACTGTTAAATTGAAATATATTTATTTTAAATCTATGTTCGCCTTCACTATGTGTTGTGGATTCATATTTGAATAAATATAATTATACTTTGTACTATAACACTTTTTATTTTCACTAAACTCAGACATGTTTCGGTTACAAGTAACCTTTATCAATGTTAGGAGTGAGGAGAGGTTCGCTCGATAAGTTCTCGTTACCTCTCCCCTCTCCTCATTCCTAATTAGACCCCTTCCACTTTTATATTACTCGATCTCCATTTAGTATATAAGTGACCGCTCTGTCTTATTTGATTGTTAAAATTGTATACATTGATAAAGGCTACTTGTAACCGAAACATGTGTGAGTTCAGTGAAAATAAAAAGTGTTGTAATACAAAATATAATAACCTATATTTATTCAAAAATATTTTCTTATTTATCTTGGTCCCATTGGTCGTAAATTAATTTAATTTAATTAATAATCGTTTTTCATTCATCGATTTATTTAATTATTTTTTAGAACGTTAATGATTTTTTTTTAAAATCTAATTTATTAATGATTTTTTCTTGTGTTCTAGGTGGAATTTCAATGATTTTTTCCACTCGTTTATGATGATATTCCGAATCCTGTGCGGAGAATGGATCGAGCCCCTTTGGGACTGCATGCGGGCGGAGCGCGTGGCCGGGCCCGAGACCTGCTTCTTCATATTCCTCCCCGCGCTCGTCATGGGCAACTTCATGGTCCTCAATCTCTTCCTTGCCCTGTTGCTCAACAGCTTCAATAGCGAGGAACTCAAGAACAGAAAGGAGGTAAGCGTCCTCAAGTCATTAACATAAACGCGTTCCTGTTTGCCTATGTGAATGCTTAGACCACTCGAATCAAAATTATTCCTAACACTTTTAAAAACCAAAATATCCATGATATTACTGCAGATTTTAATCAACATTTTTTTTAGTTTTTTGAAGTTATACATCTGTTGGCGTGTTAAGTCGAGGGTAAAATTAAGAGATGCGCGCGCACCCTGTTACGGAACTGCGACTTGATAAAGTTAGCCATGATGGGGGTATACCTAACACGCATGTGCAAATCAGTCAGCTGTATAAAAACGCCACGTTCTCAAAATGACACGTGGTTATTATAGAGATTTATAGTGGAAGCAGTGCATACATTATTTTTTTATGTTTAAAATCTATGGTATTAGAATTTGTTTCACAATCTTCAATCAAGAAGGTATCAGATGGTTTCCAGACTCGAACCGAAGTCCCCTGGATCAGGAGCCAAGCGTTCTATCCCCTAGACCAGGGATGGCAAACGACGAACCCGCGGGTCAACGCGTAACTCGCGGGAGAAATTCGATACCGAATTCTGGGTCGTTTTCGGGGATATTTTATGTCAGCGACCTTTAATAATCCACTATAAAAATAAATTTTAAAAGTGTTAGCAACAATTTTGATTTCAGAAGATCTTGTATGCCTGTGTGAAATGTGATTTGGTTTGTCTCTTGTATTAAAATAAATCAAATAAACGCCAGTTTTGAAATGCAGATATACCCTATTTTAGCGAAATCAAAAAATTGGCTTTAACATATATGAAAAATGATTATAAAAATGAACCTTAGATGATATTGTTCAATCTTCAATGCATCAATAGTCAATGAAAGATGTGGTGTTCTATTTTTAAAACTGCCGTTTATATTATTTAAATAGATTGTTATGTGTGCTATGTGATGTTGTGTGATAATGTGTTTTGATACGCCAGCATGTATTTTGCTCGCTGTTATTTATAACAACATATGTATGTGTATGTACTCTGTGTGTGTATATGTTTTCTCGTATTCTTCTTCTATCCTTAACGTGCTAATATGCATATAAAATATTTTTTCCTTTCTACTACAATATTTATTGATTCATACGGAATTTTTCAAATATGCTATTATATTATAATCAAGATTTTTAAATTACGAAATGTCATATCCTACGCTCACTAATAATTAAAGCATTCTGCTTTTTAATATATATAAAAAAAACTATTTATTTTACTTACAGCTACTTGCTTTAAAATCTATTTAATTACTATTGCATTAATAACAAATAAAAGGGATTATAAAACATCGATTCATGAATATTTCACTTCATACAAAGAAAGTAATATTAGCTTAATAAAATTGTCACCCAAGTCGATAATTTGACTTTCAATTCAATTGTGATCTATTCGCTATGTCGGCGCATTGCCGGCAAAATTTTCCTTGGCAAATTGATCTCGCCGAGCCGTCATAAGAAATTTTACTGTTCGAGTAAATGAGTGCCGCGAACGCGAGAGTTCACACATTTGGACGATATTATTTTTAAGAAATAAATTCTAAAACTTTCTTAATCGATCCAGTAAATATAAACATTCTTTTGAACACCTTGTAGAATTTAAAATGTGATGTATTACAATGTTTATGATCTCTTGCTTAGTTACAAACTTAACCTTATAATTACCTATGTGTTTAAATTTTCACAACTTTAAAATCATCTCACAACCCTTGCTAGCCAGTGTGATGTGTGTTTACTGTGTATTGTGACATTGTGCATGTCTTTCTAATTATGTCCTTTATGTAATTGTGTGTCTTACAGTTTTGATGTTGTCCTTTGGATATTTCAGTGAAGTTTTTCGGTTCTTCGGCTTTGCAACGGTAATGTTCTCCGGGAGGTTTGTGTGCTGCATGCTATAGTGTCGTATTAAACTTTGGAACGTTTGTTTCATGAATTAGATATTCCAGGAAGTAGGCGAGGACTCCAAGTTGGCCAGGAGCTTCGAGAGGATAAGGTCCATCATCAGGAAGAAACGAAGCGCCTTCGGGCTCAAGCCCAAGGTGGAGGAAAAGGCCTCGAGGCTGGAGCAATTGGTTAACGAAGTTATCATCCAAAAGAAGTTGAACAGCGAGAAGAGGTTTTCAACAATTAGCGAACATCGCTACTCTACGTCTCTACAGGAGACCATTGTCGGTTTCCCCCATGACAACATCTACAACCACAGCTATCAAGAAGCGCTTAACAGGTAAAATTTTATTTTCAATAACCAAATGCGATTTTCTTCTTCTTTCTCTTCATTTCAAACTGTCATAATCTTTCGAACAAAAAAAATATATTTTATTTAAATGCAAAATGAAACTCAAAAAAATATATTAATTACATCACGTCACCTTACTTTATTTATTTTGTTTTTAAATAGCTTAAAAAATCAAAACTGTTTAACCCAATAGCCGCGGCGGACTCACCCGTGATAACCCCTATGCTTACCCAGTATGCGGGCGACTCACCCGTGAGTCCCCCTAAGCTTCGAATTTCCGCATGAGGGTACCGCTATAAGTTTCTCCCATCATAATATAGAAGATCCTTGTCAATTCGAGATTATTGTTTTAAGAAAAGACTCATATGTTCATAAACCGTATTCACATTTAAAAAGTACACATAAAAATACCGTAAAAATATATCGCGTGCTAGGAACATCGCCTTGTAAATTAGCCGCGTGTATTGGGTTAAAACACCATCCTGCAATAATATTGCTTATTTATCATAATATTATTTCAATAACTTATTGATACACGCCTATGCAATTAACTTCAATCCAAAGATGTCGCCTTCACTTCACCCTATAAAGCTATCAATGACTTGG
The DNA here is from genome assembly GCA_022606425.2 of Lepidostoma basale. Taxonomy (NCBI): domain Eukaryota; kingdom Metazoa; phylum Arthropoda; class Insecta; order Trichoptera; family Lepidostomatidae; genus Lepidostoma; species Lepidostoma basale. The sequence goes on along the minus strand of JAHDVF020001234.1, from coordinate 183,413 downwards.
GATTTCTGGACAATATTAAAAGTTAGGTTATTTTAGCTCTCTTTCCCGTGATTATTCTAAAATGCCGGTTAAATGGCTATCCTGGTCTCTATATACGGTGCGAGTGGAGTTTGATAACAAAAGAAATGCGTAATTATAATTTGTTTTATTCGAATTATAATAGAAACACCCCATACGATTTACGCATTATTACTTCTTCTATACCGGCCGTTATTCGGAGTTGACGTAAACGCTCATCAGGTTTTCGTCTATCCATAAACGCATTTTGGTTGTAACAATATAATAATATTTGTACTTATCTCGTGACATGTGAAAATACAATAAATTGAAATCTAAACATCGGATTTTTTTTTAATTCGTGCATGAAACTGTTATCAATTCAAAGACTGCATGAACAATTATTCTATCAACTATCCTCTACTCTTCAGTAGTTCTTTTAGATGCATGGTAACATCTAAATATGGTATAACCCTCAATCCGGCGCCCGAGATTCAATTTATTGTGTGGTATTGTTGTAGGCCTGTATCAGGTTCTGATTTTTGCTATTCTACCGGTGGTCTCTTTCACCAAAGTGCTGCCTATAACCACGGAAGTCAGGAGACGCTAAAGGATATCAAGGAGATCGGCGGCGAGTGCAAGAGGTACTCGGCCACCATCCGCGAGGACTCCAAGGAGGCGCTGGACGAGATGTCTCCGGAGAGGGAGAGGAAGGAGTTTGCCAACAAGCAGCTGCTGCAGATGCAATACTCTTCGGGATTCGGAACCCAGCAGAAGGACAGTAAAGGTGAATATTTGAATGGCAAACGCAGCTCGCTGACGAAGTCGGTCAGAACTAATAATCAAGTGGAATATAACTAAGAATATTCTTAATAATGTTGTAGACCTATGTGGTCTGTTCTTCATAGGATTGCTCCTCCTGTAAGGTGTATTCCCAGCTGTCCTTCCATCTTTTAGTAGGTCTTCTACTGTGCTAATCGCTGACAGTAGAGAAAATTTGCAAATCTTAGTATCAAGGATGTATGAAGCATGCAAAAAGAGTGACTTGGTGATGAATGTGTCTAAATCTAAAGTGATGGTTTTCGAGAAAGAAGAATGTATGAAGATTTGTGATCTAAGTGCGATGGGCGGGAAATTAGAACAAGTTACCGAATTTACGTATCTGGGAAGCATGTTTACAAGGGACGGAAAAATGGAAAAAGACATCGAAAGAAGTGTTGGTGCTGGGAATAAAATAAATGGCGCACTCAAAGTCATTACTACAAATAGAAATATATCCACAGAAGCAAAGATGCCAGTACACAATGGAGTTCTAGTGCCAACCCTCATGTATGGAAGTGAAGCTTGGAGCTGGCAAAAGAAGGATGAAAGCAGGATAAATGCCGTAGAAATGAGATCACTAAGAAGAATGTGGGGGAAAACGTTGTATGATAGAATATCGAACGATGAAATAAGAAAGAAATGTAAATCTCTTATCCATGATCAACGTGTCTTACTGAATATTTTTAAACGATTATTTAATTAGACGAAACAGGTACCGAAAGCATTGAAATGGCCGTCCTAGAGAAGGGATCGTCAAAAGACACAGAAACCGAGGAGGGCGGTCAGCTGCCCATCATCAGCGACAGGGAAGAGATGCTGCCGGGAAGGATCAAGGTGGTGAGCCTCAAGGAGCCGAAGGAGGAAGTCAAGGAGAAGGAGACGAGCGGCAACAAGCGCCCCTGGCACGCGCTAGTCTCCTACGTGGACGAGCTGACTGTCGGTGGCAGGAGGAACTCAAAAGGACAATACGTGGATAGGTTCTCCAATTTCCCCGGTTTCGGAAGGAACAAAACAGCGAAGGCGCCGCAAGATTGCTTCCCGCAGCATTGTTATCAAAGGTATGCTGTTGCTTTTGTTTTAATATTATATCAAACAAGGTCAAAATCTAATATGATCATGGTTACTAGTTTCTGAGCAATCGCCAAAAATGTAGTTGGACGTACAAACCATTGTTGACTTTGTCTGTAAGTAAGCCTTACTGGTCTGTTGACACAGTTAAATGTACTCTCTGTACCAACATTAATCGATATGTTATGAATGTCAATATGTCAAAAAGGCGCCGCTGCGTTCTAAAACATTTTCGGGGGTGTTGCGGACCTTTTATACGAATTAGTACAATGTTTTATCAAATTTATCCTTCGATTAATTCGTATGAATTGTTATGTTTTTACGTATTCTTCATCTTCTTCTTCTTCTTGACTTTTGGTAGACTCAGGAGTCTGTAATTTCAGGCGGGTCTTCTTGACATGCTGAACTCCAGCTTTCTCTCCACCGTTTCGGGGGTCTTCCTGGTCGGCGTTGTCCGTTTGGCGTTCCATGGAGAGCTATGTATGGTATCCTATTTGAGCTCATTCTTTCTACATGTTGATGCCAGTATCGCCGTCTTTGATGTCCCTATCTGACCACATCTTCGACCTCGCAGATTTCTCGGATTGCTGTATTCCTATCACGATCACGTAGGGTTTTGCCAGCTATAGCGCGGAGTGTTTTCATCTCAGTTGTCCTGAGCATGCTCTTAGTCTTGACAGTGTCTGCCCTCGATTCAATGCCATATGTGAGGATTGGTCGCACACAGGTCTTATAAATGCGTATCTTGCTGTCAGTCCTCAAGTTCTTGTTTCTCCATAAGACATCTTTCAGGCAGCCTGCAACCGCTGCAGCCTTATCAACCTGTGACCTTACTTCTCTGGGGAGGTCACTAGAGCTGGTTACTTCGCTTCCGAGATATCTGAATTGGTCTACCTGGTCAATTTTTTCTTGGCGTACGGAGATTTCGCATCTTAGTTGATTTCTAGAGAATGTCATACACTTCGTTTTTGAGATGGATATGATCATGTTGTATTTAGAGCAGGATTCATAAAATTTTGAGAGCATTACGTATTAATTAAATATTTGTTTTATTACATAAAAACAACTATATTCTTACAATAAAATGTCTGTCCATTTCCAGGTGTTCCTGCTGGGATAACTTAGTTCAAACACCATTCGGTCAGAGATGGACAACTACCAGAACTGTGGTGCTACAGTATGTAGACACGCCAGCATTCGAATGGTTTATCTTGGTCCTCATCTTCGCCTCCAGCATCACCCTCTGTTTCGAAGATATCCACTTGGAGAGCAATAAACCGCTGAAGAAAATCTTGTACTGGACCAACTTAGCCTTCTGTCTGATATTCACCCTAGAAATGTTTCTCAAATGGCTGGCGCTAGGGTTCACAAAATACTTTACTAGCTTCTGGACTATTCTAGATTTCATTATCGTATTCGTAAGTATTATTTTGTTTTTTTATTTTTTTAACCTTTTAAATAAACTGAATTCAACTAAATTCATGAAAACGTGGCACGATAAAATCTATCAAATGTTAAATGTCGGCCACGTAAAGAGTCAGAGGAATTGACCTTTGTGGCAGAGTGGCAAAAGTTATGACTGACTAGTGTGATAGTCACATTGTCTTTGGTCTGGTGTAGAATTTACGTGACAATAAAATGGCATATGTCATTACAATCTATAGCTAAAAAAACTGTATCGAGCAATTGAGTTCAAATGACCTGTTGTGTAAAAAAATCGAGGTGATGCCTAACAGAGTGTATGAATGTTGAGGAAGCGAGAGAAATATGAAAGGACAGTGGGGTAGTCCATTATTTCGAAAGGGCGTAATGATTAGTTAGTTAAAAACCAATTATTATTATTATTATTATTATTTTGTTGAATCGCTCCTTACATCATGACAGCGTGAGCCAAATCGATGCAAAGGGTATTATAGCTATCATAGTGATTCTCGTGACATGTTATGGATAGCTAATCTATCGCCATTTTATTGTCACGTGAATTCTACACCAGACCAAAGACAGTGTGACAATCACACTGCCCTCGCCGGGAATCGAACACGGAACCTTCGGGGTGGCAGTCAATGCACCTACCACTCGGCCACGAAGGTCATGAATTAACCGTTTCAGTAGTCTTGGGAATAATTAATCCCAAGAATTTTCAAATCAACACTGAGGTCTCAAAATGCATTGTTAATGGGTTTTTATTATCCCATTCAGTATTAAAACGGTTAAGGCCTAAACGTATAAATTATTATTTTAGGTGTCAGTATTCAGTCTGCTAATAGAGGAGAATGAAAACCTGAAGGTGTTAAGATCCTTGAGGACCTTGCGAGCCCTACGGCCACTGAGGGCCATTTCTCGTTGGCAAGGAATGCGTATTGTTGTGAACGCACTCATGTACGCCATTCCCAGCATCTTCAACGTGCTGCTGGTCTGTTTGGTATTTTGGCTCATCTTCTCCATCATGGGTGTACAGTTCTTCGGAGGCAAATTCTTCAAGTGCGTAGATGAAGAAGGGGAACTCTTACCCGTCAACGTAAGTCAACATCTTTTATCAAGAAAAGGTTTACATCTAAATATTGGGTTGATGCAAAAGTTTTGACGTTTTTGTATGATCCCAGCGATTTTTTTTTAAATAACACGAAAAAGACATAGGGCTATGGCAAGCCCCATTAACCTTCCCTTCCCTGTGATGGGTATCTTCTACACGTTGCTTCTAATAACCACCAATATCTCTATACATTTAATAAATACAAGGTTAAGATTTTAGGTATTCCTCCATAATATATTTACGCATTGATTAAAAAATAATAATAATAATAATAATCAGAATTCATCGGGTACATCGGAGGTATTTTGTGAACATCGGAAACAAAATTCGTAGCGCTGAGTACGCGACAATATATTCGCATCTCACTCTTGCATATGTTCTAGCTCAATGTTCTCACTCTCGCAGTCCCGCCGCGCCGGCGACAGTCGCTTTCGAGCTTGCAACCAGAGCGGGTCTATGCCCGTTCCGTGAGCATTGCCAGATGGTTTTTTAATGTTTTTAGCAATCAAATCACAATTATTATAATTTTTTACTTCAATTATAATTATATAAGGGGATTAGCTATGAATGTTCCTTTTTTCCGATTTAAAATTGCTAATTTTTTAACGCGTACTGACTACCCTACACCGGAACGCACGTTTTACAACTTCCAATGCCGGAATTCGTAAAAAAAATGTTTTGTTATTTGGTGGAATTGTTAGGGTATTGTGTATTTTGAACTTCTAAAACGCAATCATACAATTACATCAGAACGATATTGTCAACAATTAATAAAATTTAACATCGCTCTTGAAAAGAATAGACCAGAATTGATAAACAGAACTTGGGTAGTGTTACATCACAACAACGCGCGACCACATGTGGCGATGATAAGCTAAATGAGTTGAATTGGGATGTTATCAAGCAACCACCGTATTCTTCAGATCTGGCTCCTTCTGATTATCATTTATTCAGATCAATGCAATTTTTTTTAATGATAATTTTTATATGCAATAATAGCAAGTAAAAACATCCCTTAATACATTTTTCGTATCAAAGTTACCGGAATTTTACTCTAACGTTATTAATAAGTCAATAGAAAGGTTGGAGAATGTTATAAGAATCGATGGAAATTATAAATTTGATTAAATAAATAACAAAAAATGGAATAGTTTTATTTTATTAAAAAACGTCAAAACTTTTGCATCAACTCAATATATAATAAATACTAATGAAAACGGCTGTTTTCTATTTGTTTTAATATTGTATATTTTATAGGAATGATATGTTTCTCTTTGTTAAGGCATTATCAAATGTCAAAAGATATACGAGTAGCATATCAGACAATATTTAATAATACTTTAAGCAAAGCAAAACATGTCCTTCTCATAAAATATATTGAAACTTCTAGAAAAGAGACGTTTTCATTCGTATTAATTATTTAATATAGAGTTTTACATCATAACTCAGGAAACAATAAAAAAACATCATTTTAATTACAATATTTTGATCACTTCCAGATTGTGAACGACAAATGGGAGTGCGTGTATCGTAACTATTCGTGGGTTAACTCGAAGATCTCGTTTGATCACGTGGGGATCGCCTATCTGGCGCTGTTCCAAGTGGCCACCTTCGAGGGCTGGATGGAAGTGATGGCGGATGCTGTGGACGCGCGCGGCGTGGACCTCCAGCCACAACGGGAGGCCAACCTCTATGCATACATATACTTCGTCATCTTCATCGTCTGCGGTTCCTTCTTCACCCTCAACCTGTTCATCGGAGTCATCATCGATAACTTTAACATGCTCAAGAAGAAGGTAAAAAGGAATATTTTTCACAGTTGATTTGCCAGTCACCTCATGAATTAGCCATTTATCGGAAGCTCGATATGTGCACAAAAAGTCAGCCTACTCTCATAGATGATTCTGAGATCCTTCATCGTAGATACATGTGTTAGTTGCTGGTAGTTCATTGTGTATCTATGATACACAGTTCTCAATGCTCTAGTAAAAGATAGCATAGGGCACTTAGGGACATTGAAGTGCATTTTGTTACTGTGACTCCAGTTAACAATATTATCAATCTATATATCCGACTGGAGACGAAGACAGTCGTCAGGATTGTTAATTTCTAGGAATAATTTCAGATAATCGGCAAATAAAAGAAATCGCGAGAAATTTATCACCTTCGCAATATCATTTATGTATTATGTATGTATATTGAAAATACCCTGAGTTAAAGTATTACTCCAAAAAAGATGGGCTGACGACCTTATTCCAACCGGGGAAAGAAGATAGATGACAATCGCACAGGATAGAAAAAAAGGAGAACGTTTGAAGAGGCCTACATCCAGCACTGTAGAGACAGTTAAAGAAGAAGAAGAAGAAACCATTAGGAAGAATCGTACAGCTTTACACAAACAAGATACCTTATCTGAACAAATTTAATGAAATACAAAGATAGGGATATCTTAATACTTTTCTGGAGTTGTCAAAGTATTGGACATTTAGCCCATCATTCAAAGATTACATTTATGATGATACGAGTACCTCAATAGGGTTTACTAAACCCGGTAGTAAAAAACTAAACTCTTGATCTCGGGGACTTGGGTTCAAGCCTGAACACGATCAGATTCCTGCTTCATTATAATGAGCTACTTTCTGTTTATTGGAGATTTTATAATAAATTCTAATATTTATTTAAATCCTTCTTCTTCTTGTCCTGTCACACCTCCGTGGTACATAGGACATCAAGGAACCTCCACCAGACTCTATTGCATGCCCGATGCCTAACATCATCCCAAGTGAGGCCTGCTGCTTTAACCTCATCCTGTAGGGTTCTTCACCAAGTGGTTCTAGGTCTGCCTCGCTTCCTCTTTCTACCCACAGGGGACCAGCCTAGTGCGCCCTGAGCAATGCGGGCTGGGTTCCGTCTCAGGGTGTGATAAAATTTAAATAACTGGTTATTCTCTCGACCGTAATTAAAATTAACACTTTCTTCTTTAGAGACACCTCTTAAGGATGTGTGCAAGGTTTCAAAATATAAAATATATATTTTGAAACCTTGCTTGCTTAGTAATTCATCACCACTCTAGTGATATCGTATCACCCTAAATCTTTTCTTCGTCGGCTTGTCTCCATTCACTGCAGGACGTAAGCCTCTCCAACCCCACACCATTCCTCTCAGTATCTTGCTAGTGTTCTCCAGACCCTTCCCGCCGTCCGCACAATATCATCGCTTCACCTGGTAGGCTGTCTCCCGACACTCCTCCATTCAGTAACTCTCTGACTCCATCTTCTATCATCCCATTGGCACACATGTCCATTGCATTGCCACTTCATCCTCGCAATGCGTACCTATCCCCGACCCTGGCACGTCTTTCAAATCAATCTTTTATTTTTAGGATATTATCCATAAGGAATTTTCTAAATATGCGTTTCATTTGACTATTGATTGATATAATTAATTGGCAATTTTGTTTATTCAGTACGAAGGTGGCGTACTGGAGATGTTCCTGACAGAAAGTCAGAAGCACTACTACACAGCCATGAAGAAACTAGGGCGCAAGAAGCCACAGAAGGTGATCAAAAGGCCCATTAATCAGTTCCTGGCCATGTTTTACGACTTGTCCAACTCGCGCCGCTTCGAGATCGCCATCTTCGTGCTCATCTTCCTCAACATGCTCACCATGGGCATCGAGCACTATAACCAGCCGCACGCCATCTTTTTCATTCTAGAAGTTAGCAACGCATTTTTTACAACAGTATTCAGTCTGGGTAAGTAGAACACACTGTTTTTCAAATCAAATCAGTTTATTAACTCAAAAGACATTAAAAACAGCAAAATGTTTAAAGCATCTATTGAGTGCAGGTAAAATATTATAAAAATACACTATAATACCAGGAACGCATTAGAGATGGTTCGACATTAGGAAGACAAGATACTTTCTATAGTCAAGAGTATTTGTCTCCTGAACGTACCTTCACTAATATGAAAGACGTCCATCTCCGAGGAGACCGCATTTAGCAGACTAATTGCTCTTCCCACCGGTGTCACCAGAGGCAGATTGGTTCTGGTGGCCGGTAGTTAAAACAATATGCTCTGTTGCTGTCGGAGATATCTTTCAGGGACAAAAAGACCAACACCCTCTAGCACGGCCGAGTTCTCGAAATATCCCCTGATTAATTTAAAGAAATGGGTAATGAGATGCCCATCTCTTCGAAGCTGTAAAGAATTGGTTCCGAGCATTCCCAAAAGAAATTCCGAGGGATAGAGCCACGGATAACTACCATACTCCCTCATGTTTTCTTCAATTTCGCATAGTTTTTTCTTCACAAACATTGGAATATAAATTTCCATATTATTTCTTGTTTCAGAGGCTATAGTGAAGATGGTAGGCCTACGCCATCACTACTTTACGGTTCCTTGGAACATGTTCGACTTCCTTCTGGTCCTCGCAAGTATACTTGGAATTCTCATGGAGGACATCATGATTGATCTGCCTGTATCGCCTACGCTACTGCGTGTCGTTCGTGTCTTCAGGATAGGAAGGATATTACGCCTGATCAAGGTACATCTGCCCTTAATCGGATTCTACTGTTCATTTACTCCTTACGTCTGCAATAATGCTTATTTATTCCACTACAGGTTCAGATAATCTAGAACCCCCTTCGTGGTAGAGTGTCAACAGTTAATACTGCAACACCGGGTTCGATTCCCGGCAATCTTTAATCTGGTAGAATTCACGTGACAATAAAAATGGTCAGTGATCACATGTCATGAGAATCAATAATTATAAAATTGTATACAGTAATTGAGTTCAAATAACTTGTTGAATACAAAAATATGGAAAGTTAGCGGAAACTGCCACATTAAAAAGGCCCAAATGGCATCCCATGAACTAGCGAAGATATTAAACTTTGCTGCAAAACAATCCCTAGGATATTCTAAAACTAGAACTGATTTATAATCCCAATTTACCCAATTAATTATCTTTCTAATTTTGGTATACATTGGTTCTGATTTTGAAAATTTGGTTTAGTTCATATGGTGCTCCCGTCAATTTGGAGATATTTCGTGTATAAGTGAATTGTTTTGGTCAATTTGATTATCGCCGCTCTTTATGAAAGTTATTTGTGACAAAAAATACGTTTTTACTGTTTTGGTGTTAAAATTATATAAGTTTTTTCGTTTATAAAAAGAATTTTGACAATGTAAAAATAAATTTTTCATTTGTTCCAATGACAATTTGAATAAATTCTTCAATGATATTTTTAAGTTCTTGCTGGTGTTGGATTGTTTTAAGTGCCTAATTACAGTAAATTAAAAAAATCAGTGGATAACGTGGAATAAAAATTAAATAAACACAAATGTCTGGATCGTCCAGCTGACGACAAGTGCACCATCTAAAATAACAATATGTGTTAAATTATTTTTCTTTGTTATTTTATTTTATATCATTGTATTTCAGGTAATTTGTTTTAGATTTATTATGTAGAAGTTGAACGATCGAAGTGTGCGCGGGAGATGCCTTTTGGTGGCGATGAGGTTCGCAACCCATCACACCGCGTCTCTCGCGATGGGGAAAAGAGAAGGATGGAGTGCCGCATCGATTAAAGTGTGGCAGTCCATTCTTTCTGCCTATCCTTTCGGGGAGACGGCGTGATGGTTAGTCAGTCTAATTTTGGAATAGTATTATGTTGTGACGACCTTCATGGCCGAGTGGCAAGTGCATTGACTGTCACCTCAAAGGTTTCGGGTTCGATTCCCGGCGAGGGCAGTGTGATTGTTACACTGTCTTTGGTCTGGTGTAGCATTCACGTGACAATAAGATGGCGATAGATTAACTACCTATCACATGTCACGAGAATCACTAAGTATGATAGCTATAATACCTTTTACATTAATTTGGCTAATGCTGTCATGATGTAAAGAGCGATTCAACAAAATAATAATAATAATAATGTTCCAATTCTCATAGGATTGAGGAATTTATTGTTTCCTCATATTTACTTTACTCATATAAACTTTGAATTTGATGTATGCTCGCACAATTGCTGTATTCAACTGGTTGTGACAGTACCTATACATACGAGTACATCAATATCTGATTACTGAATGAGTTATTTCTTTAGGCCGCAAAAGGTATTCGGAAGCTTCTATTCGCCCTGGTGGTGTCTCTGCCAGCTCTCTTTAACATCGGAGCTCTTTTAGCTCTCATCACCTTCATCTACGCCATCATTGGTATGTCTGTCTTCGGACATGTCAAGCAGCAAGGCGCTCTAGATGATCTGGTCAACTTTGAGACGTTTGGCCGAAGTATGCAGCTACTGTTCAGGTAAGATTAAATTATTCAATCTGATTTCAAATAAATATTGATCGGAGATAACTTAGTTAACAAATAGAGATAAAATGGCAATAATTCAATCACGCACATTGACAAACTCTTCCCTTACTTTGCCAACTGTGATTCAGGATGTATATAAATGCCCTTGCATTCTAACATCTCATTATATTTAGTTCAGAGTTCAGATATAACTGAAGATTCATTGCAATAGCGTTTTGCAGAGAAATGGCTTGAGTGAAAGGCGATACTTAGAACCGTAAGAAGTACAGCCTGAGATCGAGAAGAGTAGACCCCAACAGTCAACACAGACAATGAGTTGGGATAGTGCCAGGAAGAAGAAGAAGAAGAAGATTATATTTAGTTCAGATAATACAATGTTTTGGCCAAAACACTATTATACTTCAACATTATTAAATGTGTTCATTTTTTTGTTTCACACAATTTATTTTGATGACATTGTTGCGACAGTTGTTTGGCCAACCTATGTTGGCATCATCAGGTGTTACAAACAATTGATGATGCCAACAAACAGTTGTTTGTAACACCTGATGGTGCCAAAACAGCTGTTGCAACCATCTAATGAAAATAAATTGTGCAATGTATAATAATGATGTTTCTAAATTAAAACTCTAATACTTATTTCATTTTTACTAACAAAAAATTCAATTAAGCCTAACAATCCAATCACATAACCTCATTCATATTATTTAATTAAATTAATCTCAAAATCTGTTATTCATAATAATGTGAGTTACTACATGAATGAGTAGTTTCCAACTGAAATATTTAGTTTTTTCTTACAATGATGTAAAGTATAAATGATTGCTATGAAAAGCTATGGCTGCCACAACGAATCCCGGGTTCGATTCCCAGGGATGGCAGTGTGATTATCACACTTTGCTTGATCTCCTGTATAATTCAAGTGACAATAAAATAGCCAAAGATTGGCTACCTATCACATGTCACGAGAATCAATATAATAGCTATACCCTTTACATCAATCTGGCTCATGCTTTAATGATGTAAAGAGCTATTCAACAAAATAATATTAATAAACAAACAAAAAAACATCTCCAGGCTGATGACATCAGCGGGCTGGAATGATGTTCTGGAATCGCTGATGATCCAGCCGCCACACTGCGACCTCCTGGCCAATGGGCAAGCCAACGGAGACTGCGGCTCCCCGCTACTGGCCATCACGTACTTCACCAGCTTCATCATCATCAGTTACATGATCGTCATCAACATGTACATCGCCATCATCCTGGAGAACTTCAATCAGGCTCACCAAGAAGAGGAGATCGGCATTGTGGAGGATGATCTCGAGATGTTCTACATCCGCTGGTCCAAGTAAGAATTTGATATTTTATACAAAATCAATATGTTTCTGTCATCCCGCAGCAAAGGTGCAAAGGATCCCACGGATTCACCTCAACCCTGCTACACATTCATGTTTATTTGGTATCATTAACCTGTCCGGTAGTGAGTAATTTTGAACTCAACAAATAAATAAGAATTTCTTCTATGTTCGCCATACTTTGTGTTTTAGATGCTTTATTTGTCTTTTTCTTTTTTATATACGAGTACTTTGTATGAACAACACTATAAAAATAAAATAAAAATAAATAAATACAACAAATAAAATTAAATATCCGACATCTTTCGACAACCCGGTCGTTCCTCAGTGATATTATAAAGGTATTTAAAATATTATAAAATTGTTTACAAATATTGTCAGTTTTGACAGATGTTACAAAGATTTATTTTGGAACGTTTATGCTTTTGTTATAACAAATATTATGAATCAATTTAAAATTTAATTTTAAGTTCTTATTGAGGTTCAGGTAATTACTTACAAATAATAATATTTGTTATAGCAGAAGAAAATAAATCATTATAACATCTGTCAAAACTGATCATATTTGTAAACAATTTTATATTATAATATTTTAAATATCTTTATAATATCATTTAGGAATGACCGGGTTGTCCAAAACATGTCTGATATTAATTTTTTTTTTAAGTTAGTGTTGTATATACAAAGTATATAAAGAAAGACAAATAAAATAATAAGAATGCAACGCCAAATCATAGAATACGAAATTACAATACATTTTTACATAGGAACTACTACAAAAATATATTAAGCGATTTAGAGGGAAAAAATAAATGATTTTTCATGAATAGCCAACCATCGGTCTATCAGAAGAGATCAATAATTTATTTAACACAATCGGGATGACGATCTTTGTGGGTGAGTGATAACTGACTGTCACACCGAAGGTCCCGGGTTCGATTCCCGGTGATAGTATTGTGATTGTCACACTGTCTTTAGTCTGTCGTAGAATTCACGTGATAATAAAATGGCGATAAATTAGCTACCTATCACATGCCATAAAAATCAATATGATAGCCCTTTACATCAATTCGGCTCGCTTTGAAATAATGAAAAGAGCGATTCAACAAAATAATATTAATAATGTCAAGATAAATTTATTAATGTCGAGAATAACTCTTTCTCTGCTAATTTTAAATCTGTCTAACTTTCTCTTCCTAGCTGCAGGGACCTAGCCCATTCCATTTTGAATAATGTAATATGAATCCCCCTATATGCAATCTCTAGCAATAGTTTTATATTATATGCAATCTATAACTATAGCACTCCGATAGCCTGTTTGTTGGAGATCAGATTAGTTTATCTAATATCAAGTATAACAATAAATCACTAATCTTCTGTTCTTAAGTATATAGGTTCAAGTCAAGATTTTTGTCTAATTAATTTGTATGTGCAGAAAAAATATTATCATCATAATATCTTGCCCAATACGACGACCAAATTGACACCTTCGTAGCTGAGCTGTAAGTGCTATGACTGCCACATCGAAGGTCCAGGGTTCGATTCCCAGCGATAGCAGTGTGATAGTCACATTGTCATTGATCCGGTGTAAAATTCATGTGGCAAGAAAATGGTTATAGATTGGCTACATATCACATGTCACGAGAATCAATATGATTAGCTATACCCTTTACATCGGTTTGGCTCGCGCTCTAATGATCTAAAGAGCAATTCAACAAAATAATAATAATAATAATATGATGATGAGCCCTATTAAAATTAAAAATATGTATAAACTAAGTAATCCCTCATCCCGCCAACTTATGTACCATTTCCAATCATTTGGAGTCACAATCCACAAACACAATAGAATTTTTTTCTTTAAATATCAGTACCAATAATCTAATTGAAACAATATGATATATTCCAAATTCTGCTCATGGGTAAGATAGCTTTAGATTTTTATTTGTCCTATCCTTCTGTAGAGAGAGCCAGAGATCTTTTAAAATCAAATCAAATAATCAATTTTCTCAAAAGTTTTACAAAAGTACAAACATATTTATAGTTTAAGGCATCTACTCGTATATGAGAACAGGTATAACATAATACCAGGAACGCATGAGAGATGGTTCGACTTTAGGAAAACAGTTTAGTTTAGTATATGTCTTGTATTCAATCCTGATTTTATTCACTTGGTCGCAGTTCTTTATGCATAATATCTCTCAAACTAACGGCTTCAGCAGTAGAAAACTAAGAACTTTATTTACAATATGTTATTCAGCATAAACTTATCAGATTCTAGTATGAAATACAGTTACTTGTTTGTCAACAATATCATTGCTTAATCTACTTCTAGATACGACCCTCACGCGACGCAGTTCATCAGCTTCTCGCAGCTATCTGACTTCATCGCCTCCCTCGACCCCCCGCTCGGCATCTCCAAGCCCAACACTGTGGCTCTGGTCAGCTTCAACCTCCCCATAGCCAAGGGGAACAAGATCCACTGCCTGGACATCCTCCACTCCCTGGTCAAGTACGTGCTCGGCCATGTGGAGGAGACGGACAACTTCCGGCAGCTGCAAGACCAGATGGACATCAAATTCAAGAAGCAGTTCCCCACACGGAAGGAACTGGAGATTGTATCCTCGACCAGGATGTGGAAGAGGCAAGACAAGGCTGCTAAAGTCATTCAGAAAGCCTTCCGGGACTACTTGAAGTAAGTCTACAATGCATTTTTGAACTTTGATTTAAGGTTAGATTGGAGGTGAAGAACAAAAATTGATATAACCCACTGATGCTTATTTTCTCTCTCCCCTAGAAAAAGGAGCCTGAATTCGGGAAAGCGATATAAAGCGAAATCGTCCAGTCAGTACTAAATATGATCAATATACACCAAACAATTCAAAGCGATGTTAATTTATTTTTCTGGAGCATTTGTTTCAGTCAATTTATTGGTTTTTGTTCCGCACTTCCACACTTATTCTGTAGATTTTAATTATTTTTTAACAATTTACTTTTTTTTTCAAAATTTTATTTATCTTCGCATAAAAAATATTTAAGATTACCAAGCAAATCAGTAATTCATGACACACTTAAAAAAAAATAATTCAATGAGACAAACTTTTTATATATTGTTCATAGTTTATGTTTACAAGGTTATTCCGAAGATTGTATAAAAGTCAAATAGGGGTGTGAACCAGAAAATGAACTGAATTTATTTTATTACACTAATTCCATTATTGAAATATTTATTATTTTTTTGTTAAACATAATTTATTAAAATAAAATTTGTTTAACAAAAAAGTATTCTACAGATTTAATTAAGATTTTTCGTTTATCCTTTATTACATTATAACAACAATATAAAGTCATACATATTATAATTATTATTATTATTCTGATGATTTGTATTTTAAGTGCGCCGTTTTGTAAAATCAATTACTCCAAGGGCGCACTAGGAAATGACTGACCGAACAGTCCAGTCTTTAGAAGTTTCTTAAATTTAACGTAACTATCCTCATACTTAATACTAACATGGAGGCTATTCCACGCCAACGGACCCGCAACGCTGAAAGCACGATCATAGAAACTTGCTTTATTGGCTCTGACTGGAATTGTTGATTTTTGCACATGTTTCTACTGATTGGAGTGAAAGTTGCCTTTCCGTTGGCATGGGCGTCACGCAGAGGTCCAATATATACGCTGGCGCTCTCTGGGTCGAGCCTTAAACACTGTCAAACACAATTTGTATTTTACTCGCTCTCGGATTTTAAGCCAGTGAAGGTCCTTCAGGAGCGGCGTGATATGACAGTATTTTTGTTGCCCCATAATCAATCGGGCAGCAGCATTGAATACGCTTTGTATTCTGCTTAATTGATTATTTGGCGATCCAGCGTACATTCCGTTACAATAATCTAAACGTGACACTACAAAAGAATTCACAAGGGTCATATTAATTGATCAAAATAGATAGAGTAAAAATAGCAAGAAATCCAATAGGATAAAAACACCAGATTTGATAATACTCTCTCTATCAAGGCAAAACATATCACTAAAAATAATTATTTGATATGTAGTTTTACATCATTGTTTAAGCAGCTATCAGTAAAAACACATTTATGTATTTAGAAACAATGCCCAAAATAAATAAATAAAATTAATTAGTTACATATATTAGGCAGTAAAGAAAGTATATGTTGATGATGTGAACGGAACAGGAAATACAGGAAGACCAAGCGAAACGTGACATGATCAAGTCAACCGAATATTAAATGTCGGCTGTGTGAAGAGTTAGAACATAAACACGCCTGCATGACAAGATGAATGAATTTTGAGGAATCAAAGGAAGTATGTCAGGAAAGAATAGTTTGGCGGTCCATTTTTTTTGCCTACCCTTTTGGAGATTTGGCATGATGGATGATTGGCTCGTTAGTTTGATACATATAAACACAAAACTGAAAGATTTTGTATTTATAGAATCGCCACATACTAAAATCATTGCTTATTTCAACTAGAAAAGTTTTAACCATCAAAAGTACTGAGAGATGCGATAGCACTTTTCGTTATAATGTCTGAAAGTGGAACCAATGCAACAGTGTTGTTTAAATATGAATTAAATAAAATGATATCTTTGAGTACAGCATTAAACAAAAGATATTTAAAACAAAAATTTATGGTTAAATGATTAACTGCATTTAACTGTGTTAACTCTACACCCGCTTAATCTGATTTTAGACAGATTAATAAGTCATGCGCATCACGGTCCTGAATGTGCGTTTATTGGTTCTTTAATTTCAAAGACAATGATTTGGTTTGTAGGAAAATATAGTTATAAAAGTTTTTATCTTTAATCAAAATGAGCCTACGATGGAGTAACATTTACTTAGTAGTCTTTGGTTTAAAGGTTCAAATTACTAAAATAAAAAATATTCGATGATCCGTAAATATTTCATTTGAAATCAATCATACTACTAAGACTTTTCTGCAGATTTCGGAATAACCTTGCAAATACAATAATGTCTTCGCAGTAATGTTAAAAATCCTGATTGTACTAAATGAATTTGTAATGTGCGTGCAGGGCCAAAAGGGATAGAGAGCGTGAACCCCTGGAGGTGGAGGACGAGCAAACACAGACTTCCTCGCCGGGCGGCTGGCAAGGCCGACTGTCGGCCTTCCTCCACGTGCACCGCGGCAGCCGCGCCTCCTCGCGCAAGTCCTCTCGCGCCTCCGACGGCTCCGACCTCAGCGACCTGGCCGGGCCCTGGCTCAACCTCCCGCTGCTCTTCCTCGCCGGCACCGTGCAGGCCGACCCCTGCATCACCATCAGCGAGCCCTCCCCCGAGGGGGGCCACCCGGCCCTCGGCCCCCAACAGCCCCCAACAAGGAGAAGGAGCATATACAACTTTTTTCTGAAGCACCAAGACGCGGTGGAGACTCAGCATGACGATGATATCACCTCCCCGCTGAAGCATAAGGGCTCCCTCAAGCAGAGTGGCACCATGCTAGGTCTCCATCTCTCCGGTTCAGACGACCCAAAGAACAAACGGGTGGGGAGCATCATCAGGAAGAAGCCCCTGGAGCGAGGAAGTTCGCAGTCGGGACTACGAGTGGGCTGCTCTTTGGGGCTCGGCGCCGCAGGCAGCGAAGTGAGCATACTCGTGACGGAGGCGTCCCCCGAGGCGCCGCCGCCCGCGCCCACACTGGTGCGCGCGCTGGTGCATCGCGAGAGCGAGGAGTACAGCGCAGACGATGACCGCGAGAGGAGGGGCGCTGGACAGGGGCCCGGCCAGAAGCCACCGGAGCCCAGCAGCTGATGCCCCCCCGACGAGGAGTCCTCCGCGACCAGTGCCGCGGCCATCCTCCGAGACTCCGATTAACATAGATTTGAAAGTATTTCCGTGCATGCCTCGGATACGCAATATTGAGCTTGAAGGGCCGGCGGAAGCGTTAGATAGTGTTAGTATTTTTCAATTTAGTTAAATTGTTTAGCGATATCAATTATAGCGGATTGCTAAGAAAGTAATTGGGTGCTACTTTAAACTAAAGCAAATATATTGTAACTTTATGCTTGTCAATAAAGTGTCGGATTAATAACGTGCGCAATAATACAACGGAACAGAGACAGAAGACAGGAGACAGGCGTAGTGTCAAGAGACAGAGTATCGCGCGAAGGTGCAGTTAGCTCTCTGTTGAAATGTTGATAGTATTAGCGAGCATTAGACTCCATACAGTTGCTAGGTTTTTTTAAATATTCCTGCGTAAAGGTGATATAGATTATAATTTGTCGTGTATATTGGTAGTGTACTTAAGTTATTTTCGAATAAGAACAGGGTAACATCAGTTAACTGGGAATTCACTAGTGAATTGTCTTCAGTTCAACGGTTTACTTTCGTCAATGGTAAAGTGAATTCTAACAATTTAACAAGCGCAGAGGAGAGCGTCCGGGCGTCCTCGCGCGTAGAATAGATTTTACTCTTTAGGCCACTAAGTAAGGGGAACTAGTTAAGACATTTTAATCCGCGTTTGTTAACAGCAATAACCAAGTTTGAAGACTTATTCACCTCGAAGCACTCTTCTCACTTAATCTTAATACTCTTTGTGTTTGTGAGCGTCCCCCGTCCGCCTCTCGTGTCCCAAACATGCTTCTGTACAATCAAACTAACTTTAGACTAGACTTTATCCCGTCTCTTTAAGCTTAACTTATCCTTAAGGAAATAAGCGACTTTTCTAGTCATAGACGTTATTAGACGACTTGGGTTTTATCCTTTGCAAGCTTGAAATACCACAATATCCAACGGGTCCATCACCTATCTAGTCGACTAATTCTAATGTTTTGTATATTATATTTACAAGTAGCTTTCTTCTGTTTTACTTCATAACTGTGTAAATGGCCGCTCCTTCGCCCACACCTGATTTCTGTAGTTCGGAGAGTCCAACCGTCAAGTGCGCCAAAGTAGAAGAGGAACAGTGTCCGTAGACCTGATGCAGAGCTTGACCTACCCGAGTAGGGGCCATTTCCCTTTTACTTTTCACCCGAAGCCTGTATTAAGTGCCTTTTAAGAACTCTGTCTTAACTTTAATATACGTAAAAAGAGCACATCGGTTATTTTGATCACATAACAAGAATAAAATTTTCTATGCACATCGTAAAACATTTACATCAGTTATGAACTAAAATCTTTGTATAAAATCCCTGTCTTTTTTTATGGATCTTAGTCAATTTTTTGCACACTTTTATATGCATGGTTTGTAGGAACTCTCTCGGTAGCTAGTCACGAGGTCGGCGAAACACGCGCTGAAGTTTTATATTAAAATTCACGAGAAACTTATTTTTCGACAGACTTTCCGACTTCCATTGAATATTAGTGTACATAGGCGGGCGCCGCCCCTCCCGATGGTTGTGTTAAAGATATTATTACCGAGTAACAGGACGAGCTAGCGAGCATTGACAATATTGTATATCTTGTACCGTGTAATGTATTTAGAGCCTTCTCCTAGGAACGCACGACCCTTCTCCCTAGCCCTAAGTGTACACTCTAGCTAAGGGATCTTCAACAAATCAATTACTTTCCAGGTGTGGAAATAAAACCATACACGATAACTCCATTTATTCTAGATTCATCTGTACATACATTATGATTTGTCATCCTTTTCTAAATATTATCCAAATGTATAGATTTCTTAAGATCGATTTAGGCATTTACATTTACATACGAGTTTAACAATTAACAATCGCTTCAGAAAACGATATGCGTCTTTCTTTCATTCACTTTCAACAAGAAAATTATGAATGTTGAAGTTTATTCAAGTTGTGTCTTGCAAAAAGAGTCGCTAGCATAATATATTGAAGATGATTTTTGGCCTAAAAATGTTTTATAATAATGCCGTATGAAATTTATTTCAATATTAAAAAAATTCAAAACGCTATCTTGTAAAATTTAAAGTGTTTCATCAATGAATTATATTATTTTTAAATTTTATTTATTTTCTACATATTTATTAACTTCTCTTACTAAAATCAATTACAAAATGACTGCACCATTTATTTACCAACTACCAAATAAGATTTTTATTTAATCATTTATAAATGGCTTCAGATTTCATTATTTTATTCATTTAATTAATTAAATATGTATAAATCATCATATATAACAAATACTATATTGTTAAATAATCAATATGTTCGGGGAATCGTAGCTAACTCAAGTGGATCCCAGCTATCAGTGCTAGTATCAGTGTACACCGATTGCGAGATAAAAATGATTCCAAAAGTTATTTCCGTGCTTTGAAAACAAATGAGTGATTGCAGATGATTTTTGATGATTCCAAACCGTTATACATGTCACTGATATATGATTGTAAACTTCCTTACAATAATATTGCAAGAAGCTACGAACCCCTTGAGTCAAGTAGAGTACTAAAGAAGCAGTTTCATCTTTACTGAATTATAAAAAAATAAAAGTTAAATATAAAGTATCAGCAATATGTAAAAATGTATAAATTTTAAAATTAATAGATATAAAAATGTTATTCAAATAATAACAATTGTCATGTGATTTTATTTAATAATAAAAAATATATAGATCTATATTACAATGTGTCATGCGTCAGAGCAGCACAGTGTATCATTTTTATTGTAAAAAGCAATCAAACTTAACAAAAAAAAATACATTTTTTATCTGGCCTATTATTGGTTCAATTTAAAATATATAAATAAAGAATTTAAATCGTAAAATCAAATTTTCAAAATTAAATTAGATTAAATAAATATGTATTTATTGTTCGGTTAAAAGTTAAACATTCTAGTCACACAGTGACAATGTAATTTATTAAGAGCTTTTAATACTAATTCTTCTAAATTCATACAAAAATTCCCCCTAAAAAATCTCTAAGTACTTACCCATCAACAGTAATATTGTTCAAAAAATATTGTACAGTAATGAAAAATGTTATACCTTACAGATTAACAATGTGTAGGTGTGGCTTATTCCAGGTTTTACTTTCCATATTGAGATATTTGATACATTTTCTCATTTCTAATGCAGACATAATTCTCCCTGCTTTGACATGTAGTCAATAGTTACCATATCAAAAAAAAAGTTGTCGCAGCGAACAATCCTTACCATCTTAGTATTCCAAATTTAAAAATAAGCATTCATAGACAACCATATCCTAGATTTTTATAATACAATATTTTTTTTTCGCTTTTGAATTGTGGTAGAAATCGTTTAAAACAAAATCACTTGATATGAAATGTTATACTGTTATTATTACAATTAATATTAATATTACACTATATGAAACACTTATTTTCTTTCAATGTATTAAAAAGATTTCAAAAAGAAAGCATTACAGCTTTCAAATATGTGAATTTGTGTATTTGGGAAGTATGTTAACACTGTATGGAAGTGAAACGTAGAACTGGCAAAAGAAAGATGAAAGTAGAATAAATGCATTAGAAATGAGATCGGTGCGAATGAAAGTGTTATGAACAAAATAATGAAAGGGTCGTTAAGATGGTTTGGAGGTTTGGACACATGGAAAGAATGAGTGAAGACAGAATGGTGAAGAAGGTGTATGTAAACGACGTGAGTGGAGCTAGAAATAGAGGAAGGCCGAGGAAAACGTAGCACGATCAAATCAATCAAATATTAAATGAGGAGTCGAAGAAATCGATGTGCGTGCGTGACGAGATGAATGAGTGTAGAGGAATCAAGAGAAGTATGTCAGGACAGAACAGTGTGGGGGTCCATTCTTTCTGCCTACCCCTCCGGAGAGACGGCGTGACGGTTAGTTAGTTAGTTAGTGTTAACACTGAAGTGCGGGCGAATGGAGAGGTACATTAAAAGAAGAATTTATGCAGCAGCAGACTAAATGGTCTATCTATCTATGATCTTGTCTTTCGGGAGTATTAGCCCGAAGGCTATTGCTCCCCCACCTGTTGGAAGTGACTTTGTTGGGAATGAGGATATACTAAATGGTGGGCTAATCAATATCATCTCAAACTAGCGACAAAAACTGATATGACAGAGCCCAATAGTATTATTTTACTGACCTTGCATATCAAAATGAAGCTTGTTAAAGAAGGACGATAGCAGAAGAATTGGAGTAGAAGTCAGATATCTCAGATGAAAGTGTAATGAATCTTTTATGATAAAATTTCAAACTCCAATATATAATGAGAATGCAGAGAATCACAAAGAAATCTGGAACAAGAAGATAATTAAATGAAGAAGGTATACACCACTCTATTTTTTTATGAAAATAAAGCATGAAGTCGAGAAAGATTAAAATGTGAAACAATCAAATCATTTCAATTTTAAAAGTCAGCCACGAACATGTAAGTATCTAGTAGGAACTATAAATGAATATCACAATGAAAAAATATAAGTGTTAATACAAATGTCATTGTATATATGTATTCTATAAGTTTTATTATACTTCAATATAGTTATCAAATGTTCAAATTATCAGAAGACATTTGATAATGGCTTAGCAGGGTGAAACATGTTATACCCATAAAATATAATAAAACTTCTAGAAACATCCTGACACACTACTCTAGCTTCCTCCACATTCATACGTGTAATACACGCACGTCGATTCTTCCGACTTCTTACATGACCAACTTTTAAAATTTGATTGATTTGGTCATGCCATGTTGTTAGGATAGAGTAGTGTGGCAGTCCGTTCTCTCTGCCTACCTCTCTAACGACTTGATGGTTTGTTGTTGTTATTGTTGTCTAGAATTTCAATTCATTTCTTACATCTTAGTATTCCAAAATCATTTAATATGGAGTTTTTCAAGAAACCGCAAGTAAAAAAATATGAATTTAATTGTATTATGCTTTCTACCCTACTCTTTCAGTTAACGGCATGACAGTTAGTAAGTTAGTTATTTTTTCATGAAATGATTTTGCGCCTTACAAAAGAGTTTAAATATTGTGAATGAAAATATATGCTTTCTAGAAGTTCTATTATATTTTATGGGAATAACATGTTTCTTCGCCTTGCTAAGGTATTACCAAATGTTTTTATAATCCCTTAACAAGGCGAAATGTATCGTTTCCATAAAATATAATATAGAACTTCTAAAAAACATTTTCATTTGAATTAATTGTTTAATATGGAATTTTACACCATTGTTGCGGGAGATGCCTATTGGTGGCAATGGGGTTCGCAACCCATCACACCGTATCTCCCGCGGGGGCGAAAAGAGAATGATGGAGTGCCGCTTCGGTTAAAGTGTGGCAGTCTATTCTTTCTGCCTACCCCTTCGGGAGACTGCGTGATGGTTAGTTAGTTAGTTAGTACACCATTGTTCAAGAAACAATATATCTAAGGAATTGAAAAAATAACGCTGTTTATGATTCACTTTAATATATTAAATATCTTTATACAAATACAAATATTAACCACATGTTTCGGAGTCGACCTCCGGTGTTGCCCTCAAGTGTAAATATATATTTGTGGTTAATATTTTTATTGTATAAAGATATTTAATAAATTGAAGTGGAACATAAACAGCGTTGTTTATTCAATTGAAAAGTTTTTACAATAGAATTCCAATGTTAACGCCTTAACTTTCAATAAAACAATAAAACTATCATCAATAACAGATACACATTATATAATATTTTTAAATATTATTCTTATGGATATTATTCTTATAGAAGCGAAGCATGGAACTGCTGGATGAAAGCAGAATAAATGCAGTTGAGATGAGGTCCCTAAGACGTATGTGTGGTAGAACGATATACGACAGAATCTCAAATGCTGATATAAGAATGGAATGTAGAACGGAAGAAGGTATTATGAACAAAATTTTGAAGGATCGCTGCGATTGTTCGGACATATGGATCGCCCATGCGTTAAATGGAGAAAGAATGGTTAAGAATGTATACGTTAATGATGTAAATGGAGTACGGAGTCGAGGCAGACCGAGGAAAACATGGCATGACCAAATTAATCAAATTTTAAAGGTTGGTCATGTTAGAAGTCGGAGAAATCGACGTGCGTGTATGACTCGTATAAATGTGGAAAGGATCTAGAGAGGTTTGTCAGGATAGAGTAGTGTGGCGGTCCATTCTCTTTGCCTACCCCTGCGGAGAAACGGCGTGATGATTGGTTTGTTTGTTTGTTTGTTTATATTATTCTTCTAAAATGCAGCTATGTTTCCATTCACGATTTTGTGTCAAACGATTTCTACTGTAATTCGTTTTTATTCCATTTGAGGTATTTTCTCAGGGTCCAGATACATAAACCTGTAGCTGTTTTGTAAATATTGCACTTATATTAGGGAAAACCATGTGCAGACGGCCATGCGTATATTATATTTACTAACGTCGGCCGCAGTGTGGATTAATATAAGACATTGTTACGGATTATTTACGAATGTATAATTACGTTTGGAATACGGAGACACTCCGTTGTATATTATTCTATTTCGATTCTTTAACTAGAGATGGCCTTCTATCCTGTGGAACTAGTTGTCTGTTACGCGAATTATAAATATATATATTCAAATGTATTCATTTACTCTGTTCGGATATTATATTGAACATTATTATCTCTTGGAATTTATATGTATGTTCTGCACCGCCATTTGGTCACTGTGGAAGGGTGGCATTACAGTATGGTGACAAGGTGTACCCTTCAAGATTTTACGATATTAGATAATTAATTATAAAGAGTATTCATTATTATTTTAACATAATGTACAAAAGGAATATTCATGTCAACAGTTGAAACAGTTCAGTAATAAATATTTATAAACGAACGTGTGTTTTTCATTTCATCGTGATAACATCAAATCAATCTATGCTGTCGCTGTCGGAGATATCTATCAGGGACAAAAAGCCGAACACCCTCCAGCACAGCCGAGTTCTCAAAATATTCCTTGAGTAATCTAAAGAAATGAGTTATGAGATGCCCATCTCTTCGAAGCTGCAGAGAGTTGGCCCCAAGCATTCCCAAAAGAAATGCCGTGGGATAGAGCCACAGATAGCTACCATACTCCCTGATGTAGAGATACCTCAGAATTTTTTCCTGAACCCTCTCCAGCATACGGAATATCTTGCCTCGTGAGCACTCCATATCACAGAACCACTTTCGAGTCTGCTTCGAACCAATGCGTTGTATAGGACTCTGAATCTCCATCTTCCAACCCTACATAATATCTGAATCGCAGACTTTTAAAACTAAAACGTATTAAATTAATAATAATTATGTAGATTTTCACGGGTTGGTAGCAATTTGTTTTTTGCTACTTGCATCTTCAGGGTGGCTATGTAACGATCAAGACTGTAACGATCTCTGAAACGTCGATCCAGAAAGACAAGTTACACGGATTTTCCCAAGATCCCAAAAAACAATATTTATAATGTTTAAATATTGGGAAGTAGAACTCTATTTTACTTCTATAGAAGTCTTCTTCCTCATGTCAATGGTAGGCCTTATATCTAGTCCATGGAGTTTGGTAAAAGGATGGCTATTTTTTAAATAATGCATTTTTAATTTTGAGAACAGGACCTTCTTCTTCTACTTGTCCTGTCACACCTCCATGGTGCATAGAGCCTCAAGGAGCCTTCTCTACTCGACTCTATCGCATGCCTGATACCTAACATCATCCCAAGTGAGGCCTGCTGCTTCGACCTCGTCATGTAGGGCTCTTCTCCAGGTGGCTCTAGGTCTGCCTCGCTTTCTCTTTCCCCCCATAGGGAACCCCACTCTAGTGCGCCCTGAGCGATGCAGGCTGGGTTCCGTCTCAGAGTGTGACCGATCCACAGCCATTTGCATCTAGCGACTTGTTCCCTAATTGACTTTTCGCCTGCCATGGTCCAGATAATTGCATTTGACACTGTTTGAGACCAATAGATCTTGAATATTGAGCGAAGGCACCTATTTATAAACACCTGGAGTTTTCCAATAACGTCTGATTTCCATAGATTTCCAAATCTCACAACCCGTACAGCAGTACGCTTTTAACGCTACTACTGAATATTTGGAGCTTAAGCTTTCTCAAAATGATACTGGAACGCCATACAGGGCGAAGCATCGCGAAAGCTCCCCTTGCCTTATTGAGTCTGCTGGCTACATCTTCCTCCGTACCCCCCATCATACTACCGAGGTAGCAAAAGCTGGTCGTGGTCACAAGGAGGACACCGTGGAGCAAGATTGGGGTGGAGTCATTTGTGGACACTCGAGCATTGAGAACAGGATACAACATGTGAAAAATGGGAATCCGTACCAAAAAATAATGACAAATATAGAAGAATTAATATTTATTTAAATAATTTTTATTATGTATAAAAATACACTTAATTTGTTACATTTTAGAAAAATACAGGAAATCAATAAAACATGCAATAAAAATTAACAAAATGAAATAATTTTACAAAAATCATAATTCATGTTGGGTTCAACTAGATTAACCCTCACTCAGAGACCATAGAAACAAGAAGATGCGAAATTCAATTCCAGCACATGATATCAAATCATGAAAAATTAATATAATTTATAATTCATTTTCTATGGTCTGTAACCCTAATTATAATCATGACATTGATTACCCTCAAATAGATTAAAACATGCAAAATGCTTTATGAATTGACATTTGTAATACATGCTTAATTTAAGTTTTTTTCAATCTCAATTTGAAATCTTAAAAAAAAATCATAATAAATACATAATGCATACGTGATAAGAAGACAAAAATATATAAATGTCTTATTTACGCAAGTATACGTTTAAAAAGTATGTCTTTTTAATTTTAAACTTTGAAAAACTGTAACAATCTCCATGCACTTTTTTATTACATATTAATAGATATTATTATATTACATATATATTATCATTACACACAAAATATAATTAGCAATTGCAAAAATCACTTTAAAACTAAAGATTAGTTTATTGAATCGTTGTGACATGACATACTGCCAAAAGGATTCTTCCTTTTTTTTATAAAATTACGTGAAAACATAAGAGCATTTGTAACACTTTATATTGTTAATTACATATATTCATATTTTAACAGTAAAAAAAAGTCACCAACATACGCCATCTATGGAGATATTGTAATAACTCCAAATTCAAAATAATCTCAACTGTCAAGTAAAAACATCACAAAAGCGATCTGGATAAGTACAAAAAAATATATAAATAGATAATTTTTTATTTAAAAAAAAATCATTTCAAGTGACATAGTTTGAGTTTTCATAATATTAAAAACCAATTAAAAATATCTTTATTATAGATAGTTCAATTTCCTATTTAATAAAAAAAGTTTTAAAAACATTAAATTTATTTATTCCAAACCTTTTTATGGATTTTGGGTTTCAGTGTTACTCTACCAGGCAAAAATATCACAGTATGAGGAATTGAAATCCAATATCAAAATTAATTTAAAATACCTGTGATCAAAAATAATTTAAACCCAAATTCACTCTTACTATGAAAAAAAAAATATTTTCTAACAAAATTTTAATATATTTTTTTAAATTTTAATTCTTTCATAGCTAAGGTTTTGAAGGAAAAATGTCAAAAAATTTGGCACGATTCTTATGCATATAGTTATATAAATAAATGTGTATTTAAAAAAAACCTAAATTTTTGTCTGGAACATTAATAAAAATGTTTTTTATTGGCAAGATGCAACAGTTATTTTTTAAAGTGAGTTATATTACTTATCAAAATAATAAATAAATGTATTTACTTAATTCAAAAACATATTTTATAAATTCAATCGATTTAATTTTATAAAGGATACTTAAAATCGATAATATCAATTGTATTTCAAATATTTATAATTATAAGCTAATTAATAATTAAATAAAACACAACAATTAAACAAAAATAGTAATAATCCACAATGTAAGAAAAGTTAAATGCAATTAAAGTACATTTACACAAGTCAAAAAATGAGCTGACTTCAAAACAATGAGTCTTGTTTGAGTAGTTTACAATTTAAGGCAAGGCAGAATATTTTAACAAGTAAATCAAAATATGCTCATTTAATTAATACAAATGAAAATGTCTTTTTTATAGAAGTTTAAATATATTTTAAGCGAAAGACATAATGTCCAATTATTCACATAAAATATAATAAAATGGAAATTTTCATTCCATTTGTTCACTTTCATGGCGCAACATTTTCAGATATCTGGTAAGATGCTCAAATTGTCTTATTTGATTATAAAATATAACCTA
The DNA here is from genome assembly GCA_022606425.2 of Lepidostoma basale. Taxonomy (NCBI): domain Eukaryota; kingdom Metazoa; phylum Arthropoda; class Insecta; order Trichoptera; family Lepidostomatidae; genus Lepidostoma; species Lepidostoma basale. Next base: position 155,123 of record JAHDVF020001234.1, on the reverse strand, counting down.
TAGAATTTTAAAATGTTCCTAATAAATAATTACTACAGTGAAACCCGGATTTTACGTCCCCATATTTAACATTTTCCCGCCAAATGCGTTTAATTTTTCAGTCCCGATATATTGTAGTACATTTTTTACCCGCTTTTACCTTTTTTTAACCCGCAATTTACGTCGAAAATATTCAAAATATGCGAGGTACGCGCGCTTGACAATGAGTCGGCGCAGTAGAAACGTGATTGCTCGGTGAGCGACGTGATTGGTCAGCATACGGCGCGCAACGTAGTAATTGGCCGACATACGGCGCGCAACGTGGTAATTGGCCGACATACGGCGCGCAACGTAGTAATTGGCCGACATACGGCGCGCAACGTGGTAATTGGCCGACATACGGCGCGCAACGTAGTAATTGGCCGACATACGGCGCGCAACGTGGTGATTGGCCGACATACGGCGTGCAACGTGGTGATTGGCCGACATTCGGCATCTGTCATTCGTTTTTCGACTCTGTTTGTAACGCTTCAATCTTTTTGACATTATTACGTTTTTTGTTTTGTTTTGTTTTATTCGTTAAGTTAATTTCAATATTTTCTTCCTTTTTTCATCGGGTTCGTTTTTTGGCACGCGTTATAACAAACTAATCTATGTGATTAAAAAAAATATATGTTTTTTTCAATTTACATTTTCCCTCCATTTGAGTTTTTTTTTCAGTCTCTCAAACGTAAAATACGGGTTTCACTGTATTCATTTTTATATAATATACACGCCGGTGAGCATTTACAAAAACCACAAACGCGCTGGACGCGTATTGACCACTTACGAGATTTTGGTAGTACGCGCCAAAATTTTAGTTAAAAATTCAAAATCATTTCTGATATTTGATAGGTTGACTCTGCGTATATCTTGTTGTAATTTTAATCAAAAGACTTTGCAGCCAAGTCCCGGTCTGTTTGCAACCGATCAATCTTAACCTATATTATGATAACATAACCTATAATAATATGTTCAGTCTATCAGGGGTTCCTTGGCCTTGAAGCCCTTAAGGGTGGCAGCATAGGGAGTGTCATGAAACTGCCGAAGGTGGATCTGAAAAAAAGAAACATATTGCAATACTGGTAATCAAAATAAATATTAGTCTTTAACCCATTGCAACACAAAGCTGGCGAATCGCCAGCCAAGGTCAATTTGTCACTGACTCGCAAAGCCGGCGATTCCCCGGTTTGTCTTTGAAGTGATTTTTTTTACATTAAAACTGAATGACAATAACTTTATTCATAAAAATGACATAAATAAGCATATTTCGGTTACTGATTTCATAATAAAATGTAATAATCACAATTTATTTCACATTATTTATTACAAAATATTACGATATTTTAACATCTGTCAATACCTCCAAAATGGCCGAACGCACTCGTAAACAAACTCGTCGCGCTTGTAATATTTCATCAAATAAGGATGAAATACAGCGAATCCTTTTGGAAAGTGGCAGTGAGAATGAAGTTGATGAGTGATTCTAGTGATTTTACGCCTTCGAACAATGTTTTGATGGGAATGTGAGAAATGTTTGGTGGCTCTCCACATGCCAGAATGCTTTAAAACTTATCACACTCTTCCAAAACTACCTGGGGATGAGCCATAATGATCTAGCTTATGAACAAAAAAAATTATGCTTTTATGTTTTACCAATTTTTACTTTGTGTGTAATTTAGTCTTAATGTTATTGTTTTATAAGGATTAATTGTATCTCAATAGAGACGAAGATGTAAATTGTTTTCTGGGAACAAAATGTGGTGGCTGTTATTGTACTGAAATGTTATTGTAATTAAAAAAGAGTCAAAATTAAATAGTGTGTTGTATGAACAAATTATGTCATCTTTATTAGTGGTGCAATGGGTTAATCAGTAATGTTTGTTTGTATGGAGCTGTGTATGGCTTGCTTATACATGCATTATTAATGCATGTATCAATGGAGTATATATACATAATCCAAGTATTAATGGAACAAGGCAAGGAGGACCCTAGACCGCATCTAATCCGCTACTTCCACTCCTCCCCTAGCAAGAAGATCGGCACAGCCTCAAAAGGGTAAATAACTTCACAAAAAGGGCGACTTCAGGCCTTGCTGAAATTTCTGTGTTAGGCTATACGTTTTCTCTTTTGTAAATTACCTCTATTTTTTATGTAATTAATATGTATGTTTTTTATTTTGTGTTAGATTGTGTCGACTTCACTGGTTAAGTTTTCCTGAGCGAATTTATTACAAACTATGTCTAATTGTTCACAAAGCCTTAAATGGACAAGCACCCCACCACCTCACAGACCTTGGCAAGGTAATCTACCTGAACCCTTGGCAGTCAACACTACGATCTGCAAATCGCGAGAATCGCAGTATCGCGGAATTTGGTATCGCGGGACCAGAGACGTGGAATAGACTACCCTACAATATCTGAAATCTTTCCTTTGTAAGTGATTCTCTCACGAAAATGGCACTATAAAAATCAACATCATCATCAATATATATCAAAAGTGGAATCCCTCTTGTTTTGCTCAAAATACAATTAACGTCAGTCCCGCATGGACGGCCCTAGATGTTGAATGATCGAAGCTGATGGAAGAGCGCCACTGCGTCCTATAACAGCTACACGTTAGCGGTGGGAGTTCTAATAAGCTCACCTGTATATGCAAATTGACCTCGTCACAGCGGCTCAGGTAAGGAAAGTTGCCCCCGCTCTTGAGGTGAGCCAACTTGGCCTGAGGGTAGCACTTGTACAGCTCCTCGCGCACCTTCCCGCTCAGCGCATACTCGTCAAACACATCCAGGATGGTAACCGGCAGTTCCATTAGGGGACCAGCGTTCACCTCCGAGGGCATGCAGTTTAGAGTCAAACGGGACGCTAACTCTGGCTGTGATAACGAGTCCAACTGAAAAAAAAAAACAATGTTCTTTAAGACATGATTTAACAAAAACTTTGTTCATGAATATATATTTTCATTCAAGTCCAAGATATTCCAAATCAATTTGTCATTATTTGTATTAACCCATTGACTAATCGCACTGCTTTAAGGCCTTATAATCATACGAGGAACTAGAGTGGCAAGGCTTAGGGGTTTAAATAAATAACATACGAGTAAATCTCCATAGATGGCATTAATATGTAGATTATATATAGAGTAATCTTAAAAAAAGATTAACATATGTAATCAAAATCTTCATAGACGGCACATTGAAACTGACATGTGAAAACTGGCATAGGACTTTAACATATATACAACTTCCAAAAAATTTGTCATACATGGTCATAAAGAAATGTGGAATGGGGAATGTTGTAATCACATAAAGCGTGCGCTTAACCCAACCAATGACAGGTCATAAGCCCTGTAAACACCTTGATCAACCATATTCAGTTTCCAATTTGCATCTTCGTCTCTATTGAGATACAATTAAAAATAAATTTAGTGCATCCTGGTCATTCACATATTCAAATATTGGACACATTTGTTCAAAAGATCACATTACCACCACATTCATTTTATGATATATCTTCTTCTTCTTCTTCCTTGTTGTAGACCTATCTGGTCTGTTCTCCGGAGTGTTGCTCCTCCTGTGAGGTAAACTCCCAACTGTCCTTCCATATTTTAGGTCTTCCACGAGGACGAGTCCCATGCAGTTGATTATGCAACACAATATAGGGGAGTCTGGTGGTGTCCATTCTTTGAACATGCCCGTACCAGTCCCTTTTTCACTGTCTGCTGCATCTTATAATATCCTCAACCTCACATATCTCTCTTATTCTGGTGTTCCTCACGCGATCTCTCAGCGTCTTCCCTGCTATCGAACCATTCTCGAAGGTATATTTATTGGGGATTTTCTTCCCTTCCCAATACTTTGTTTTCTGTTGATTTTACCAAATTAGCCTAATTATTATTATTATGTGTATTTAAAAGAGAGTTGAGAACATACTAAATAGACGCGAGCTAACTGAATTATGTATCAAATGAAAAATACATTACGCGATTGTGAAATATAGAGCGCAATCGATTCATATCCGAATACAGTCAAATGTTCATATTTTAAAACTGCGTAGGAAACAAAAGACCTAATTCCATATTGAATACAAATATGAATAATTCATCGGGTGTTACATTTAACCAGTAGATACCAGATTACATTTTAAATGTATTTTGAATTATGCCATGTTTCAACCAGATTTATTTTCCTGTGTTTAACCCTTACCACTCCATTATTTTTTGATATTGTTTGTCAGCTAACTCCAATTTAAATAATGACAAAATATTTTTAGTAGTTAGTTAGTAGTTACAAAAAAATCGTTAAAACTTCCTATGTAATGATTTATTCTTCAAATAAAAAACAATTTACAAAAAACATTATGGACTACTTATAGTTTTGCATAGTATGGTACTTTTTAAAACAATCTCCAGGATGGAGACTAGGTTTTCTGGAACAGGTCTCACAAAACCACACTGTTCCCCGTCTTCCCCCTGGAATCTTTCTGTTACTGCACACAGTACAGTCTTTAGAACCTTTGTCCAGTTTCGCAATGAAGTGGGGCTTGTACTCTAATCGCTCCTCTGCATGACATATCACGCGAAGTTCCCGCCATTTTAGGTTTTGTGAATTTGCAAGGATTATTTTATAATAAAAATAAAAACGGAAAACAGTCAAAATCTTATTAAAATGTGAAATTAAATGTTTTTTTAACGAATAATCACAAGAAACAACGACACGTTTCAAGTTTTGAGCGCGAAAATACACCGCGCGCGCAACTCTTATCTTGTCGGCCGCCAGCCGACAACTGAGTTGCAGCGTACATATAGCGATGTCGGTTGGCATTCGACAAAGGAGTGGTAAGGATTAAAAACTATATTATTAGTGTTTCTCAATGAAAATTATAATCTCAATTATGAAAATAAAGGTAAAAACAATCCAACAAGGGTTGATTATTCAAACAGCTAGACTCCCAAAGAAAATACTGTAATCTCAGCTAACCCAAGGAAAACCCTCACACAAAGGTTAGAGAAAACGCTTCAAAGAATCCCAAAAAGCGAACCTCCAAAGAATTAACATTGACAGTGAACACTGGGTAATGACTACGAAGGATAGAACAATACTTAAAGGCAGGCAAAACATCTACACAGAAAGGAGCAGGAGAAAAGAGTTCCCCATACAGTTGGAATAGTTCATGCCACAAGAAAACATTTGTGTTAAGATAAGAAATCTTGCCTCTAATAGAAACTTTATTAAATTTTTCAAAATTATCTCACCCTCTCCACCATGAAGTCGATGGCCTCTACGATATTGATGTCCACCTTCTCCGCGCAGAAATTACCCATGACCATGCGCTTGAGCACCAGCGAGGGCAGAATCCAGAAGATTGCGGCCGAGTCCTGGTAGCTGAAGACGGATGTGTCGGTGAAGGCATTGCACAAGACCATAGAGGCCACCCGCTGGTGATGAGCCGTGTACTCGGCAAACTTTTGGGCCAGAAATCCACCTGGAATTACCGCAACATGTTAAAACTTCTAAACAAAATATATTTTGTTATTTGAAATTTCATGGAAGAAAAAAAAATTTAAAAATCTTTTTAAAATGTAACTAACTAACTTACTAACTAACCATCACGCCGTCTCTCCGAAGGGGTAGGCAGAAAGAATGGACTGCCACACTTTTCTTTCCTGACATATTTCTCTCGATTCCTCAACATTCATACATCGTGTCATGCACGCGCGTCGATTTCTCTGACTCCTCACATGGCCGACATTCAATATTTGATTTATTTGATCGTGCCACGTTTTCCTCGGTCTTCCTCTATTTCTGGTTCCATTTACATCATTAACATATAATTTTTTTACCATTCTTTCTTCATGCATTCTTTCCATATGTCCAAACCATCTTAATGATCCTTTCATTATTTTGTTCATGACACCATCATTCGCACCGCATTCACTTCTTATATTTTCATTCTATTTTCTTATATTTTCATTTTAAAATGTATATTTAGCTAAATTCCACTAATGTTTGCATCTTCCACCAGTTTCATCAGCTCACTGCCATCTTCTGGAAGATGACTGGATTTTAAATAAAAATATAATACATTTTAAAAAGATAGAGTATATACACAGTAAATAGAGCTTTGTCTGTGAATCTTCCTCTTCAACCATCCAGAGGAAGAACTAGGAACATGTGGATGATTCAGTGCAATAGCGTCTTGCTGAGAAATGGCTTGAGTGAAGGCGACACTCAGAACCTTAAGAAGTACAGCCTGAGATGGAGAAGAGCCGATCCCAACAGTCAACACAGACAATGAGTTGGGATAGCACCAGGAAGAAGAAGATATATTTAAAAAGTTTTTTAGAATTTTTTGTTTATTATGTTAATGAATTACTTAAAACTTCGACCCTTTTTTGCTAAGAACTTGTGATGAATTATTATTAATTGTTTAACTATTAACACACATCACGCTGTGGCAGTTATATGTGACTGCCATCAATTGTTACCAATAGGCCATGACAGTCATGGCGTGATCGGTGTTAAAAATAAATTAATAAGAATGAAAATGTCTGATTTCTAGAAGTGGTATTATATTTAATGGAAATGACATGTTTCACCTGTGATTGTGAAATATTCAATTTAGTGTGAAACATTTGATAATGCCCAAGAAAGGCAAAACATGTCATTCACAACAACAAACCGTCACGCCGTTTCCCCGGAAGTGTAGGCAAAGAGAATGGACTGCCATGCTACTCTATCCTGACACACCTCTCTAGATTCCTCCACATTCATACAGTGAGTCACACACGCATTTCAATTATTTCGACTCACATCGCCAAACATTCACATCATTAATGTAAACATTCTTAACCATTATTTCTTCATCCACGGTTTCTACAATCAGTGGCGGTACTTCCATACAAGCCGAAAAGCCGCGCTTGCCTTAAAAAATCTATAATAAAACGATGTTTTTTGCGCGTTAAGCCGTGTACGAATAAAATAATATTTTGAATTTTCGCGCGAGTAAAAGGGTCTTTGTCACACTTATGTATTTTTGGCTTGTAATCATATATTAGGTGTATAACTTTGCTTCCGCCGTTTTGCAATAGATGGCAGTAGCGGTAAGTGGTAGTTGGAATAAATAGATCATAGATGTCATACAATAAGCTTAAGTATTTGTAAACATAACGCCATCGAAATATTAGTCGGTTTGTGTCTGCATCATAAAGTTATTCCCGATTAAACATGTCAGCTTACGAGCCAAATTCTCATCATTTGTGTGAGGTTTTAATTTTATGCTTTAATATGAAAAAATCTGCGGCTGAGGCTCATCGAATGCTCTCAAATACCTCTAGTGAGGCCGCTATTAGTGAAAGAACGTGCCGAGAGTGGTTTCAACGCTTCAAGAACGGTGATTTTACGTCGAAGACCAGCATGGCGGTGGAAGAGAGAAGGTTTTCGAAGATGCCGAATTGGAGGCATTACTTGATCAAGACTCGTGTCAAACGCATCAAGAATTGGCAGGATCATTGGGAGTGACGCAACGCAGCCATTTCAAAACGCCTGAAAGTCATGGGAATGATTCAGAAACAAGGAAATTGGGTGCCGTACAAGTTGAAGCCGAGAGATGTTGAACGGCGTTTGTGTGTTTGTGAACAGCTGCTTGCAAGGCAAAGACGGAAGGGATTTCTGCATCGCATTGTGACTGGGGACGAGAAATGGGTTCATTACGATAATCCCAAGCGCAGAAAATCATGGGGATATCCCGGCCATGCTTCCACGTCGACGGCCAAACCGAATATTCACGGTTCCAAGGTTATGCTCAGTATTTGGTGGGACCAGCTCGGCGTAGTGTATTATGAGTTGTTAAAACCGACTGAAACAATCACAGGCGATCGTTATCGAACGCAATTAATGCGTTTGAGCCGAGCATTGAAAGACAAACGGCCGCAATACAACGAGAGACATGATAAAGTGATTTTACAGCATGACAATGCTCGACCCCATGTTGCGAAAGTGGTCAAGACATACTTGGAAACTTTGAAATGGGAAGTCCTACCCCACCCGCCGTATTCTGCAGACGTTGCTCCCTCGGACTATCTCTTGTTTCGATCAATGGCACAAGGCCTAGCTGACCAGCACTTCCGGTCTTATGAAGAAGTAAAAAATTGGATCGATTCGTGGATCGCTTCAAAAGATGACCAGTTTTTTCAACGCGGGATTCATATGCTGCCCGAAAGATGGGAGAAAGTAGTGGCCAGCGATGGACAATACTTTGAATCATAAATGTATAACCAGTTTTTTACGATAAAGCCTCGAATTTCGGGAAAAAAACGGCGGAAGCAAAGTTATACACCTTATAGCTAGGTGCATATATACCAGAAGATATCTACAAATTTTTGTATGGATTTGAAGCCGGGCTTTATCACTCTGAAGTATGTTACTAAGTATGTCACTCTGAAGTATGTTACTATTTGTCACGAACTTCATTTACATTGTCAAAATGTTATCTGTCATTTACGTTACGTGCAGAAATGTTATGAAAAGAAAGATTATGTAATTTCTTTATGAATATTTATTTATAATTCCTTAGCTTGCCTTATTGGTTGACCCTAGGCCCGCCACTGTTTACAATATGTATCCAAACCAACCCAGTGATTTATAATTTTGCTCATAATACTTTCTTCGGCTCTACATTTCTTCGTGATAACAGCGTTTTTCATTGTCATTCCCATTAAATATAATAAAACATCTAGAAAACAGACATTTTAATGATTTAATATGGAGTTGAACATCATAAAGAAATGAAAATATTTAAATATACCATTTTGTCTTATTCGCAGACCAAATAAACATAGCGATTTCTATTTGGCGACTATATTAACATAGGTTATATTGTATTTACTTAAAAAAACTAGGTCACCGTTTCTATTTAACAAACTAAATGGGCCCATATAGAAATTTTCGTAAGTGATTTGCTGTTTTGAATATAACCCCAATTCTAAAAAAACACACAATCTTGCAATATTGTGAGGTTTTAAATTCACTTAAAACTTGTTTAAATCTATATAAAATAAAATAAAAACTGTATGTCGTGAAACATCAGTTTTAATTTTAATTTACATTATAATATCTACCCACAAATAATAAATACATTGTAACAATTTGAAAATATTTTAAGCATTTATTTAAATCGTAATTTGGTAAAGCTATTGTGTCATGTTAGTACTGTCGAATGCCGTTAAGGGGTAAAGACAATAATAATACCTAGAGAGGCGCCAAAAAGGTGAACTCTATCCAGTTCCAGATAATCCAGCAATCTTTTGAATCCTTCACACCACTCCTTCATGGTCCAGTACACGGGAGGTTCGGCCGCGATGACTCGTATGCCCCTTGCCGCCAGCGACAACACTTGTCGGAAAAACACATCCGCAGTACCAGAGACGGGAGGAAGGCACACAAGCGGACATTTCACCGTCTTCGGACCCGAATCGAAAATACGCCAGCCCTGCGGCAAAAAAATCAAATAAATTCAATAAGACGCGCCTGCTGAAGCGCCAAACAAAAATAAGAAACAAACATAAAAAGTTTACTGACCTTAGATCCGCCAGAATCGACGACTATTTTGCGTAAAGGAATGCTACTACGGAAACTCAAGTATTCTTGCGATTGCGACAAATCACTTAAATAACTCATTTTGTGAAAATGGTTAACTGACTAAGTTGACACTGTGAATATTTGGTTTTAATTCAAATTATCAAAATCCATTGACAGCTCCGACATGTTTTTAAAGCTATCTGATCAGGTGTTCTGCTTCTGATTTGTCTGATGTGTTGCCATACTATAATTTTTCAATTAAATAGACGCTTGATTTAAAGCCGCATAAGTAGGTACTTACAAAAAAATTAACTAGCATTTATTTTCATTTTCATACATAAATTTTTTTTTTTTTATTAGTTAATTGTTTAGTTTTTAATGGTATGCATAAATTCTCCCAATGGAAACATATTTACTAAAGAAACTAAAAGGATGCTAAAATATAATCAGGGATTTAAATGAAATTATTATCAGCATGTATCTGTCGACTCTGGACGTAGGCCTCCTCCATCTGCTTTTATGTCTATCGATCTTGGGCAACACACATCCATGTCGTACCGGCGGTCTCTTTAATGTCGTCCTTCCATCGAAGTTGGGGAGATCCTAGGTTTCGGGTCGCAGTTCTAGAACATCAGCAAAAGAGGCATTTTTTCTATCTATCGTCAGAGCTGTGAGCGACATGGCCTGCCCAGCGCCATTTTAACGCTGCCACTTTTCCGATATTGTCCGACATTCCTGATTTGACTCTAATAGTGATATTTCTCACTCAGTTTGCTAAAATGATTCCCAACATTGCTTATCCGTAGCTCTTTGGACAATTCTCAATTTATTTGCGCTTTTCTGAGACTATATTTATTATAGTTTCACACCCATAAGGTAACACTGGTGGGACGCAGCTGTCATACACATTCCATTTAAGATTAATGGGGATTTGTGGATTTTTCAATATATGGTCCAATTTTTGAAAGGGACCCCAACCCAAACCAATTCTTAGGTCGATTTCTGGAGTTTGATGAAATATATCCATAAAAACGAACTAACTTACAAACCATCACGCTGTCTCCCCGTAGGCGTAGGCAGAAAGAATGGACTGCCACACTTTTCTTTCCTGACATATTTCTCTCGCTTCCTCAACATTCATACATCATGTCATGCACACACGTCAATTTCTCTGACTTTTCACGTGGCCGACATTCAATATTTGATTTATTTGATCGTGCCACGTTTTCCTTGGTCTTCCTCTATTTCTGGTTCCATTTACATCGTTAACATATACTTTTTTTACCATTCTTTCTTCATTTATTCTTTCCATGTGTTCAAATTATCTTAATGATCCTTTCATTATTTTGTTCATATCGCCATCATTCGCACTGCATTCACTTCTTATATTTTCATTCGACTCTCTATCATACACAGAGTATCAACACATTCATCTAAGAGATCTCATTTCTAGTGCATTTATTCTACTTTCATCCTTCTATTGCCAGTTTCATACATAAGCGTCGATACAAGAACACCATTATGTACTGCTATCCAGAAAAAGTATTTTGCAGTCTTAGCACTTGCCTTGCTTATTGTAAATTTATGGCAGTTCACCATCTCTACCTTACACTTGATATTTGAGATGATTTCTAAAACCAAATAATCCCATAGATAAACTGTCATGTTGCTGTTTGGTATGTTCACATTACTTCTAATAACTTAACTTCTTCTTCCTCTCAGTTTAGGTTGTATAACCTGTTTGTGACAGTGTTCTGTCCTGGGATGATGTCCAGCCATGTTTCCATCTCTTTGGCGGCCTTCCTGGTAATCTCTTGCTGCTTGGGTTTTCATCTTTAACAATTTTTGCAATTCTTGTATTCTGAATGCGGTCCACGTGGTCTCTCCAAAAGCGCCTTCTGCTTCTTCCCCGTCTCACTATGTCCTCAACACCACAGACAGACCTTATCGTTTCACTTCTGATCTGATCTCTGAGGGTTTACCTGCGATGGAGCCTAGGGTTCGCATTTCTGCTACTCTAAGAAGGTTCTTAGTTCTAAGTTTTTCGCATAGACAAACGCCAAGTGCTAAGCTGAATGACAAGTTTTTCACTATAGTCAGTGTGGTTATTGCGATATGTAACCTTGATTACCTCTAAGCTCCAAGCAAGGCTTTTCTTCCAGCATGGCTATAGCCTAAGTGATTGTTTCAGTTGGTGATTTTACTAATGTGTCTTTTTATTTTTTTATTTATGTATTAAGGATGGGAGGGAAGAAAATAAAATAAAGATTCCTCAAAACTATGCATGTATTCTGAAAATTACAGGAAATTACATAGATATCCATATTATAGTTACATTTTTTTTTTTCCTAAAAAATATAATCCTGTAATATTAAGAATTCTTCACATAAAATAAATTAAACATAAAAAATGTTTTGTTTATTTACATTGACATATTTTTTTTTAACTTTTTTTTTATTTATTCATATCATATTTTAGTGAATTTCTTTTCTAAGTAGTGTTCTTATACTAAGTAGTATCATTGCCAAATATTTCAAATTCAAAACAATCGAGAAGAAGTTTCCAAAGCAAATTTTATTACGAAATTTGTGTAACGAGTTTGGAGATCGCTTTCGCCTAAAAAAGCCTTAAACAACTAACTCCTCGCCTCACACTCTAAGGAAACCTTTCAAAACATATCTATTACAGTTAGTCATAGTTAAATTTACATACATTATTACGAAATATAAATCTATCTGACACCAAGCGCATACCTGATGGGGCCAATTATTTCTGCGATCATCAATGAGATTTAACCGAGAGAGAAATTTCAAATGAACAATATTATAATATGAAGAAAATCCTCGCCACTATACGCCATATACAAGTGATGTTATCTTTCTGACACTTGGTCAGAAAATTTCCTACTTAAAAATTTAAATTATAATTTAAAAAAAATTAATAAATCAAAGTATTATGTTTAATTATAAAATACTCCGTAATATTTAAGATCAGCAAATACAACACGCACATGTACACTTTAAGCACAAACACTTTCACCAAAAAAACAAATCAGATACAATAATGTTTAATGAAAGTACACTAAATTCTTACATTACAAACCAGGATTGCAGGAGCTAAGGCTTACCCACTGAGTAACACAACACCCAGCACACCCGTTCCCTACTGAACGTCTACCCAGTGACGATCCTAATCTAATTCCCACTTTAAAATAATCCTTTAGTTTGCGTTTGAACTTGAGCCGATGTGAAGTCACACACGGGTGCCGGATAATGGTACACGATATTATAAATTTTAGCACATTTCATTTAAATCTAATATCCACAGTCGTTTGACGATTGAAACAAAACTCGCGATCTCGTACAATCGCAGAATTTAAAAAATAAGAATCTAATTACAAGTTGAACTACTACACTGATTCGTACACACGAAAGTTGAAAATGATTACCTCGTAACTATACCTACTAATAACAATTTGCCTCGCTAAAACACGTAGAATGGATACATTATTCAAATAGACAAGTTTCGTGTTGCCATTTCTGAGAATCGCTTCACTCTGTGTAACAGCACTAGGAAAAGGGAGACCAAAGTTACTATCAGTCGTGCTAAAAAAATTATAGATTTAAACATTGATTATACACACAAACCAATATCTACTTAATCCTAGCAAGTCACAAAAATAGAAAAGAATCACTGAAATAAATTAGGCTAGTTACATGTCGAAAACCTTAATTATGAATAGGAGCTGATGTAGTAATTAAATTATTGTAAATTTAAAGAGAACTGTAAGTATATTCATACAAAAATAGCAATTCATATGAAATGCAGTCGGCTGTAAGATAGGTTAGGTTGAGTTCAGAAGAGTCACTCGGGATATAATAATTATTAAAGGAATGAATGCAACGGTGAGACGACTATACAAAATGAACACCTTAAGAATAATACGTTGCGACCCCTCACAAGAACACGGAACTCGGTGGGAATGCGACGAAACAAAGTATTATATCTTCGATCTGTAAAGTATGCGGATCCCGACCGAGTAATCACAAGCGTCCATATCGCAGCTGCTTCTCAGCTCACTGCTTCCCGACTAACATCACTACCGAATGGTTGAGACCACTTTAACAGCAGCAAGAAATTCACAACACCAAACCAGATTGAACGTAAAATAAAAAACAGACGCCGGCCCTAGAAATCCAAATAATTTTGTTTGCATACAATAAATCTAATATAGTTTACCGTGAGTCATATTAAATTAAATGGACAAATGCGTGTACGGTGATTTGTCAACAATGTGAGAGGTCTCGGAAAATATTACATAAGCTAATGAACAAGGCTTAATTTAAAATAACAACGGGGAGGCTTCAGGAGCCCCCGGGCTGCGGGGCCCGCGGCTAGTGGTGATGGGGGACGTATCTGGCTTCAATGACGTGGAGGGCGGAGGACGGCGAGTGGAGTTCACGACTCTCCATTCCCGCTGTCGTCTCCGTCCTGGTAGTCAGAGTCCGCCCCGGACTGCTCGTCCTCGTCTGTGTCCAGATCGTAGTCATCATCGTAGAAGTCTGTCATGTCCAACTGGAAGAAATCAATTTAAACAATCAATATACATGTAATCAACCCCAGCAGCAAGAGGCTACCAGGGAAGCCGCCGAAGAGATGGAGGGATGGCTGGACGTCGAAAATGAAAATGTTGAAAATTTATCCTACGAACTGGTAGAGTTTTCAGGAAACCCTATGTTTTGCGAATTTTGTATAACTCATTGGTCCGGAGCCGACTCGAGTGTGGTTCGGTGATATAGAGTCCCCACAAGACGAGATACTCGCTCATGTTAGAGAGGGTTCAGAAAAGATTTCTGAGATATCTCTACATTAGAGAATTTGGTAGCTATCCGCGGCTTTATCCCACTGCATTCCTCTTGGGCATGCTGGGGACCAATAGTCTACAGATATGGAGGGATGGGTTCACACTTACCCATTTCTTCAGACTGATGGATTCTTTGAGAATTCTGCCATCTTGGAGGCTATCTATCTTTATGTTCCTGATTCATCCAGATTGTTCACAGACTGTTTTATCTCCCAGAATGCAGAACCAACCTGCCTCTGGTGATGCCGGTGGGGAGAGCATTCAAACTGCTGAACATGATCGCTTCGGAGATCAACGCCTTTCATATTCATGAAAGTATGTTCAGAAGATAAATACTCTTGACTTTGGAGAGTATTATGTATTCCTAATGTCGAACCATCTCTCATGCGTTCCTGGTATTATATATTTTTTATATTTTACTTGTTCTCAATAGATACCTTAAACTATAATTGTTGTTTGTAATATCTTTTGAGAAAATAAACTGATTTGATTTAATACATCCAACCCTTCCAGGTTTTTCGTACACTTGTTCATATATAGATTAAATAACCACGGGGACATTACGCAACCCTGTTTGACACCTTTATTGATATCAAACCAGGCTGTAAGATCCCCAATTACTTTGACACTAGCGGTGCTTGCCGTGATCAGTTTTGCAGTAATTCTATATTAAGATAATATTTTCCACGACTTAACTCTATTTACGCATTATTTTATTACATTGTGTTCTTTATAAATGAATAAATAAAAGCAAACAGTTATATACTGACCTGTGGCTCTTGCGTTTGAGGCTTCACTTTGGTTTTAATGCAGTAATCTTCTAAGGTAAGTGGTACGACTATTCCTTCCTTGTCTGCTTCAGCCTTCGCTACCTGAGCTTGTTTCCTGCAAGACAACAGAAAGATAATTGATTAGTTGCATAACATTTGCGTTCATAATAAAATTTAATAAATTGACTGACGAATGGAGTGCTGTTTTTATTGAATAAATCACCTCAAGGCCGCTGTGAATAAGTGTTCCATGATTCAACCTAGTTATACCTGATCTATATAAATAAATGGCAATATTCATGGCTATAAAACCGATAGACTCGACAAATACTGAACCGATTGTGATGAAATTTTCACTGTATATTAATATTACTTTGGTGAATGTTTAAAAAATTCATTTGATATGAACCAAGTTATAACGCACGTTTAAAATGCATTTAAATGAATTCTTAGTGTGACAGGCAAATAGTTATTTAATTGCTAAGGGTGTTACAGTCTATATTGGTGTGAACTAATTTTGTTTGATGTGTGTATTTAATTGTGTGTAATGTAAGTCACCAAGAGATGGCAGTCGAATCGGTTTAAATGACAGATGATAATCATCAGTGAATCATTATGATATTACTGCACATGTACGAATTTATCGTTAAAGATCATGCATTTGGAAAAACACATTGTTGGATGGCCATACATGAATTGATATTGAATTTCAATTGATATTTTTTAATTCATAATATACATATATTATATTATATTCTGCATGCATACACTGGAATATAGCAATAGCGAAGCATTTTCGGGTCTGCTAATATGATTTATATCTTATTTTATAATCTATTCCCTCAGCAATCCCTTCTTGTCCTAAATAAAAGTGTTTTCCTTCTGTAATTCCAACATATTTCCTTCTCTAGATTCAGTCCTCTTTTACCCCAACTTAATATTCTGTTTATCTTATATGAAGACTACAGGGGAAAAACAAGGAATGTCAGTTAAAATTCAAAATAAATGTAATAATGCCATCTAGCGGCATTTGTACGTATCTATCCACAGTAAAAATTTCATATTCAAAATCATGTGTGTCATCGACTATGGCCAGATAATCGATTGCTAATTGCTAAGAAATATAAAGACTTTGATTAGCTCTATTCTCAATTTATTCAAATTAACCTTCTACTGACATTCCTTGTTTTTCCCCTGTAGTCTTCATATATATTCTGTGTACTTTTCTTATATTATCAATCTTGTATACAGTGTGGGACAGTTATCTTCCTTAGAAGATAACTGTCCCATACTGTAGAAGAAATTAGTAGCCAGTAGAAGAAATTTGGCCTGGAGTCTCCATTTAAAAATATAACATCACATTAGATAATATCAGGCCCACATGGGTAAGAGATAGATAGTAGTAAATGCAGAAGTCCAATATTCATAGTCTTAATTCTTATTATACAAGAATCAGTCAAAAACTCATGCCTCGAATCGCTTAATGTTGAGTGGGGTCACTGCAGTCAACGGCCTGCCACTCCGCTTTTCATCGGCCAATGGTATTTGCCCTTCAGCTTTGTTACAGCGACAAACCCATCGTCTAACATTGCTGACATCTACTGTTGCATCACCATACACATATTTCAGTCTTTCATAAATGCGAATGGGTGTTTCACTTTTTGCATTCAAGAATTCAATCAATGAACACTGTCTAATACGAACATCGATGTCGGCCATTTTGCAAGCGACTGCAGTGCTGCCACCTGTCAATGAAGAAAGTTACTACTGGAGTAGATCGAAGGAGGTTTGAGGAAAAGCATAAAATTCAAAATTTTTGCTTAACTAACTTTATTTAACTAACTAAACTAACTAACTAACCATCACGCCGTCTCGCCGGAAGAGTAGGCAGAAAGAATGGAACGCCACACTGTTCTGTCCTAACATACTTCTCTCGCTTCTTCTATATTCATACATCTTGTCATGCATACACGTCGATTTCTCTGACTCCTTATGTGACCGACAATTAATATTTGATTGATTTGATCGTGCCACGTTTTCCTCGGTCTTCCTCTATTTCTAGCTCCGTTTACGTCGTTTACATATACCTTCTTCACCATTCTGTCTTCACTTATTCTTTCCATGTGTCCAAACCATTTTAACGACCCTTTCATTATTTTGTTCAGAACACATTCATTCGCACTGCATTCACATCTTATACTTGCATTTGACAATCTATCATATACAGATTTACTACACATTCGTCTTAGAGATCTCATTTCTACTGCATTTATTCTACTTTCATCCTTCTTTTGCCAGTTCCGTGCTTCACTTCAATATATAAGGGTCGGCGCAAGAACATCATTATGCACTGCCATCTTAGCTTTTTTGGATAGGCTTTTGTTTGCGATGACAACTTTAAGTGCACCTGTGCCTGCCCCAACATTTCTTTCAATATCCTTCTCCACTCTTTGTAAACATACTTCCTAAATAAACAAATTTATCCACTTGTTCCAGATTTTCACCGTTTACACTAATGTTGTGGACTGTCATGTTTCCTTCTTTTTTGAAAATCATTACCTTGGACTTATTCACATTCATCATCAAATCGCATCGCTTACATACCTCATACATACTAGACACCAGGGTTTGTAGTTCACGCTCGCTGTCTGCAAGTAGCTCAGCGTCGTCCGCATACAACAAACAGCTTACTGACACACCGTTCATTTTTGCACCTGCTTCCAACCCTTTCAGCTCTTTCATACACTTGTCCATATATAGTTAAGTAGAAAAAAAAAGGAGGCATTAGTTTTTGACTGACCCTCGATTGTTGTAATTTATGATATTGTATTCACCTGATGATGTTCTCGTACTCCTTGTCCTTGCCCTTGGTGTCGCGCCAGCGCCGATACATGACGGACGCGTCCACATTGGCCGGGCTGAAGGTGTTAGGCTCGTTGAGCAGCGAGATGACGGACAGCAGGATGGTGCGCACATTCTGGGTGGGGTTCCAGCGCTCACACGGCAGCTCCCCGCTCTGGGGGTCGTCCACCGGCGGGTGAAGGATCGAGATGCATAGATCTCCGTTCTGGAAATAAGCAATAACAAAAAACTTAATACAACAGCTTTTATTTAAACACACTTAAAAGAAATATGTAAACTTAAGATTGCCTTTGTAGCAGAGTAGTAACAGCTATGCTGCCACCAGTGGCGGTACTCCCATAGAAGCCCAGAAGCCTGGCTTGCGTAAGAAATTGTGAATCAAATCCCCCAAATCTAAGTAATCATGCCCCCGCATAAACCAACAACCCACCAAATCACCTTCCAACAATGAGATCCCATTAGACGTAAAAGGAATAGCCACAAAAGCTTAACCTCTTTAAGCCAGAAGAGGTTATGATTCAAAATTTCTTACGCAAGCCGGGCTTCTGAGCTTCTATGGGAGTACCACCACTGGCTGCCACACTGGAGGTTCCAGGTTCGAATCCCGGCAATGACAGTGCGAAAATTAAAATGGTATTTGATCTTTTGATTAAAAAATGACGATAGAATAGCTAAATTATCACATAGCTAAAAAAAAATGTGGTTTGATATGTGAATTTTAATGCTTTTAGGTATGTATAAGTATATACATTTATTGAATACCGAACATGCTTAAAAACGTTTAAATTCTCAACAACATACTGAAATCCTTTACTAATTTCAAATTTTATGTATTTTTAATTAATTTAAATGAATTACCGAAAAAATATATACAATATACAGGGTGTCCCAGAAGTCGACCTCAAGCCGGAAACGGATTATAGGTCAAGTCATGCTAGTTATGAGGAAAATGTAAAAAAACAGGGTGTTGATTTTCTAGATTTTTTTTTAAATGCCTATAATTTTAAAAATCTAAAACTTTTTTTTTTTACATTTTTCTCATAACTAGCATGATATCATCCGTTTCCGGCTTAACGTCAACTGGACTGGGACAACCTGTATATTTAGTACTATTATTATTTGTTTTTTAGTTTCGATGCCATCTTTTGGAATATAACTAATATTATAAAAGAATTTTTATATCCCTTTTTTTCTATTTATTTTACTATTTACAATGAACTTCTACCAAGAAATTTCAAACAACATAAATACTCTAAAATTCGTAATAAAAAATATTACTTCAGATTGGGTTCATATGAATCGCACATATTCCGCTTTAATAAACGTTTCGAAATACCCATGACTGTGAGAAATTATTTTTTGGGAGAAATATTATTTCCGGAACACCGTGTACGGAGCAATATCCTCAAAAGCAATAAATGATTGGCTTAGTCCCAATTAAAGAAGTCTCATCATAGGATCATTATTTTTAATTTTGTAACACACTCACATTTAAAATCAATGACGAATCATATTGCGGCTAACACCAATACCCCCACACACATATTTATATACAGACACAGGAGACGCATGCGCGTGTGCGTAATATAATTTCACACTTTCACAAATATTTAAAAAAATATTTTGCTTTTTTAAAAAGGAATTCACTTATTATTAACAACGCTGCTAGCAAAATTCGAATCCGCAATCTCTCACATTCCTAACGGCTGTACTATCTCTGCCGTCCGCAAAGCAGAAAGACGCGAATTAAAATTCCGCTGGTAGTATTGGTGTAGTTAACTAACTAACTAACTAACCATCACGTAAGTGCCG
The DNA here is from genome assembly GCA_022606425.2 of Lepidostoma basale. Lineage (NCBI taxonomy): Eukaryota > Metazoa > Arthropoda > Insecta > Trichoptera > Lepidostomatidae > Lepidostoma > Lepidostoma basale. The sequence continues at coordinate 135,217 of JAHDVF020001234.1, read as the reverse complement.
TGTGGACGGGGGGCAGGCCTAGGGATTGATCAACGAAGCTGACGAAAGGGCATCGCTGCGTCCTATAACAGCTTTGTGGGTTTCCTTCTTCGAGTATGTCTTTATTGAACTGTACTGTATGTTTGTTCATTTGTAACATATATGTATTAACGATCGTTACCATACAATAAATAAATAACCATCACGCCGTCTCAGAAAGAATGGACTGCCACACGTTTCTTTCCAGACATACTTATCTCGTTCCTCAACATTCATACATTGTGTCATGCACGACGTCGATTTCTCTGACTCCTCACGTGGGCGACATTCAATTTTGATTTATTCGATGACACGTTTTCCTGGTCTTCCTCTATATCTAGTTGCATTTATATTTGGTCACGCCTGGGATCCGATATTTTCTGATGGTGGAGCGAGTGCAGAAAAAATTTCTGCGCTTTCTTTCTCAGGGATTTATTATGGCTCTTTCCGACTGAATTATTGCTAGGTATGCTAAGCTACCAATCATTGGAGAGAAGGAGGAACATTCACTTGGGAGTTCACTTCTTTCAGCTGATTGGCGGCCGTATACAGAACTCGGATGTCCTGAGTGAATGTCTATTGTCCCTGATTTGTCTATTTAACCTTCTCAAAGATGCACAGATTGTTTTATTTGCCACGCTGCATAACCAACCTGTCAATGGTTATGCCTGTGGGTAGGGCAATCTTATTGCTTAATCGGATCGCCTCGGAGGTCGACATATTTCGTGATAGTGTGAGTTGCCTCAGGGATGCAATATCAATGTTACGATTTTTTCTTATTCTTAAGCTTAATTTTTATTTTTTTAATGCTTATATTTTTATAATGTAATTGCAAACGATTTGGAATTGTATGTCTGTAATGTTTGTGATTATTATCAAAATAAATTAAATGAAATGAAATGAAATCACTTACTTTTTCTACCATTATTTCTTCATTCATTCCTTCCATGTATCCATCTTAATGTTCCTTTCAAAGTCGGTGTAGTACCGTGTAGTTATAGGTTTTTTTACTATTACGATATTCCTGAATAGAAAAAATAATAGGAATGAAAACGTCTGTTTTCTAGAAAATTTATTATATTTTAACGGAATGACATGATTCGCCTTACTTAAGCATTATCAAATGTCAGTCACATTACATATTAAAATGCCAACAGACGTTTTCATTCGTATTAATTATATCATATTTTAATCAATAAAAGAGCCGAACAAACGTGCATTTTCACTGGAATAGGTGAAGCATAATTGAGGACCGTTTTCACAAAGCGAAATATCTACAAAATGTAAATTTTTCAGGAGAAGGTTTTTTCGTGTTAAAAATAATACATTTGATATGAAATCGCGATATTTGAACCGCTACAACTTCGCACATATACTGTTTTGTTAAAATTTTATTTCACCAATCGAGCTCACATGGAAGAACCCATTTCCACAAAAAAACTTCTTTTTTTGTAGAAATTTCACTTTGTGAAAACGGTCCTCAATGACAGAATGCTATACTTGCTTCTGCTATACATTCCTTCAATATATCAGCATTTAGAAATCTGTCATACATCGTTCTACCACACATACATGCAAGAGGTCTTCTTCTGTTGGGTCCATGCTTCGCTTCCATACCTAAAGATTGGAACCAGAACTACATTGTGAACGGCGATTTTCGCTTTCATTGATACTTTTTTGTTTCCAATAACTAGTTTTCAAGGATTTCAGATACAAGTCATGAACTAGGTGCATTTTCATAAAATGTGCATGACGACCTTCGTGGCAGAGTGGTAAGAGCTCTGACTTGTATTCCGAAGGTCACGGGTTCGAATCCCGGCGATGAGAGTGTGATTGTCACACTGTTTTTGGTCTGGTATAGAATTTATGTGACAATAAAAATGGCGACAGGTTGGCTACCTATCACATGTCATGAGAATCAAAACTAACTAACTAACCATCACGCCATTTCCCCGGAGGGGTAGGCAGAGAGGATAGATCGCCACAATGCCCTGTCCTGGCATACCTCTCGGGCTTCTTCTACATTCATACATCGTACCATGCACGCACGTCGATTATTCCGACTTCGAATATGGCCGCCTTTTAGTAATTGATTAATTTGATCATGCCATGTTTTCCTCGGTCGTCCTCGGCTTCTTTTTCCACTCACGCTGCTTGTGTACAACTTTTTAACCATTCTACTCTCATCCATTCTTTCCATATGTCCAAACCATCTCAGGGATCCTTTTTTAATTTTATCCATGATGCAGTCATCTGCCTTACATTTCTTTCTTATTTCATCGTTCGGTATTCTATCATACAACGTTTTCCCGCAAATTCTTCTTAGTGATCTCATTTCTACGGCGTTTATCCTGCTTTCATCCTTCTTTTGCCAGCTCCAAGCTTCACTTCCATACATGAGGGTTGGCCCTAGAACTCCATTGTGTACTGCCATCTTTGCTTCTGTGGATATATATTTATATTTGCAGTAATGACTTTGAGTGCGCCATTTATTTTATTCCCAGCACCAACCCTTCTTTCGATGTCTTTCTCCATCTTTTAAGGAATTCAGATATAAGTCAAGTAACTAGGTGCATTTTCATAAAATGTGCAATATTTTTAATTAGAAAAATAAACTTGATCATTGGAATAAGTTTTAAAAACGTAAATAAAAGATTAAACGAAGAGGGAGTTAACCATTTTCATTCGTGTCTGGTTCCACTAACTGTGGGCCGACGTTGTCTAGTGATGGGCCAACGCGGTCTAGTGATGGGCAAACCACATTCGTCTGGCATTGCGCATGGCCGCGCGGATGTGTGTCATGGCCACGCCAATCGTTCTCGCCCTATCCGTGGTTGGACAGCCACCACACCGTGTCTCCGGCTGGCCAAGACGAATTATTTCAATTATTGTAATCATTTTCATTAATCGCAACACAAACAAGGACGATATTACGTCGTGTGACGGAACCATTGTGAAAATCAAAGTAAAACGATATATTACAACAACAACAAACCATCACGCCGTTTACCCGAAAGAATAGGCAGAAAGAATGGACCGCCACACTACTCCATCCTAACACACCTCTCTAGATTTTTTAAATTTTTTTTTAAAGACTAACATCAAGGATTTATATCAATGATATTAGAATTCATTTTACAATCTTCAATGTGAGCAGAAAATAGCTCATTATTATGAAGAAGGAATCTGGTCGTGTCCAGGCTTGAACCCATGTCCCCTGGATCAGGAGCCAAGCGTTCTATCCCCTAGACCACCACCCGGTTCCTCCACATTCATACAACGAGTCATACACGCACGTCGATTCTTCCGACTTCTAACATGGCCGACCTTTGAATTTTGATTCATTTGGTCGTGCCATGTTTTCCTCGGACTTCCTCGACTCCATACTCCATTCACATCCATTCACGTCAACGCATACTTTCTTAACCATTCTTCCTTCATCCGTGCGTTCCATGTGACCAAACAAACGCAAACAAATCCGTAAGATATATTATTACAAAAAAACCAACGTGAAATGATTGTGAATTCGTTTATGAAATAAAACACTGTTTTTCCACTCTTAAGTTCATTTTTCTGGACATATTTCGAAGTGTTCGTATCAATATGTTTAGAATTTATATAGTTATCCGTATAATGAAGATGTAAAATCTTCGAAACATGTCGAGAAAAATAAACTCAAAAGTGAAAAAAAATATTGTTTTAATTCACAATCAAATTCGTCTTTGTGGAATTCCAGTTTTAACACCTTAAGTTTATCAAAAATTCTCAATCATGACAACGCTCGGCCACGTGTTGCAAGACCGGTTAAAAACTATTTGGAAAACAGTGGGTAGGAAGTTCTACCTCACCCGCCTTATAGCCCAGACATGGCCTCTTCTGATTACTACTTGTTCAGATCAATGCAGAATGCCCTCACCGGAATACGCTTCACTTCAGAATAGGGTATCAAAAATTGGCTCGATTCGTTCTTGGCCGCCAAGCCGGAGAAGTTCTTTTGGGATGGAATCCACAAACTGCCAGAAAGATGGACAAATGTCGTAGCTTCCCATGGACAATACTTTGAACATTGAATGTATAACCATTTTTTCACAATAAAGCCTTAATTTTCGAAAAAAACGCACGAATTAATGCATACTCCCAATAAAATAAAGTTTCCCTATCGCTAAACTTTGAAGATCAAAGTTAAGTCATGACATTATCAAAAAACTGCGAATTAATTAGTTTGAAATGAAGTCTGAGAAACGAATGTTTAAGATAAACGTTGAAATGATCATCTTCCCACTAGGCTTAAAACCATAGACCGTCGGAGGTTCCTTTTTGAGATGCTTTTAGTCGAGCATAAAACCAGAACGAAAATAATTTTCAATTCATTTTGATGTCGAAATAATCCTGTCAAAAGATTTCTGAGAATGAACTGGTTCCTTTACGGAATAAATTAAGTGCTGATTTTAGTACCATTCGTTAAGAAGGGTTTAAAAAGAGTGTATTAAAATACTGAGAAATTAATGTTGGGAATTATGCCAATCGTTTATAAAAATGACAGGTATACGACAAGAAGACAACCTAAGCCCTTTTCTGTTCAATCTGATAATGGACAAACTTATAACATCTTGGCGTTAAAATATGTTTTGCCTGTCACAATAAGAATTCATAATTATGCATTTTTTTTATTATTATTATTTTTTATGTATACAACAGGTCGATTGAACCCAATTACTGTATACAATTTATTTTTTAGCTATTATATTGATTCTCGTGACATGTGATAGGTAGCCAATCTATCGCCATTTTATTGTCACGTGAATTCTACACCAGATCAAAGACAGTGTGACAATCACACTGCCATCGCCGGGAATCGAACCCGGGATCTTCGGTATGAGAGTCAGAGCTCTTACCACTCTGCCACGAAGGTCGTCGTTTGAAAAGTGCATTATAATAACTCGGTTCGTATCAAATTCGTTTTATAAACCTTCGTCGAGGCATTGATTTGATTCAAAGTATAATATTTTAGCTGGCTCTTGGGATACCACTTGAGCCTTTAAATGGAGTAGTTTCCCATCGCTTTCCACATTTTTATACACAACAGGTTTTTTGAACCCTAATACTTGATAAAATTGTTTAGCTATTGATTCTCAAGACATATGAGAGGTGGCTAATCTATCGCCATTTTATTTTCACGTGAATTCTACACCAGACCAAAAACAGTGTGACAATCTCACTGTCATCGCCGGTAATCGAACCCAGGACCTTCGGTGTGGTAGTCATAGCTCTTGTCACTCTGCCACGAAGGTCGTCATTTTAAGTAACATAATCATTTCATTATTTGTCAAGTCAATCGATTTTATTTGTATAAATTTTATTATACACATTTATGTAAAATTGTGTTCTGTAAAATTTCCGTAGCCGGCCCATCAGCTTGGAACAATCTCCCTTCGTACCTTAGATGCATAAATGATCCGACAGAAGCTGAAAACCCATATTTTTTCATATTTCATACCTAAATTAAAACCCAACTTCAAGAATGTTACCAATATTTGTAGACAAATACTGGATTGTACCCATTGCGGGTTAGCAAATGTAGCCTTTCACATTGCATTAAAGATATTCTGCTTAATGCTTACACCTATGCTTAATAGATGGCGCTAGTGTAGATTGAACTAGTAACATGTGAAATGTGGTGCAACTTAGTTGCATATATACAACTTGCAAAAAAAAAATGGTCAGACGTGGTGTGTTCGTAAGAAGGGCGGAATGGGGAATGTTGTTAACATAAAGCGATCGCTTAACCCAACCAATGACAGGTCATAAGTCCTGTAAACGCCTCGACCACCATATTCTGTTTCCAAAAAAAAACAATTTGCATCAAAGTCTCTATTGAGATACAATTAATCCTTAAAACCCAACTTGTATATTTGTTTTAGTTTTCTTTTTAACCAATCGCGAATATCAGATGCAGCGTTCATATTTAGATTTTTTAGATTTAAAACACGTCACAGTGCCATCTTGAGGTGATTGCATCACAAAAACGGCGCGGCGCATAAAAAGTGAGCATATTATTATTATTTGATGTACATAAATATGAATAATTTTCGCCGCCCAGCGTGTAATAAACCTAACAGCAAGACTCTCTTTTGCGTGTGTAATGTAAAAAATATTATAATTGTACATTTCGGACATTCGTATTCGAAACTTTCTCCATGAGTGTAATAGGCCTCGGAAGATTATCGGCCTAACATGCCGGCGCGGTCGGGTTCTCCGAGTCGCCGTGCGCAATGACCGAACGGCAGATCGGCATATGCGAGACCATCGTTAATCCATTTTTAATTAATTCATTCAGAGTTGCCAACTTGATTATCGCCGCGGTTACGCAACCTCGGACACGCGTCAGAAACGCCGGCCGACGAAAGGGGGTTGCTACCGGAGCGGTGCTGCGGCGTCGTTACGCAACTCAAACGTGATCCGTTAAATCGTAAACAGGAGCAGAGGTTGTTTATCACGTGGGAATCACAATAGGCAAAACAATATTTTTGATATTATATTTGCATTCATTTTAATACTTTCGTATAAATAGGTAAATCCGAATGTAATCAAGAGAGCGAGAGAGGAATACTTTTTTAAATTGTGATCCGATTCTGAATCTAATTTTGAATTTTGTTCTGATTATTGTTGTATGACAGAATTGAAGAAAAAATGTTGTTTCAAAATGGCGTCCAGGGGATGCAGAAATTTACAACTAATTACAAAACTTCTCACGAATTTTTTTTGTGGCTTTTGACAAATATAATAGTACTATTCGGAAGTGTACTACATCATCATGGGTGGTTTATTATTTTACTGTGCTTCAACAAGGAAGAAACATCAAATGGTGCACGCTCTCATATCCAAGTTGTACATCGCTCAGCAAGCCTTCCCCAAGGCCAGGCAGCTAAAAACCGCCACAGTTCCTGGCCACTGTAATCGCTCACTATTTTGTATTTTGCCGTTGCTACCATCTTCCCGACTCGCTGCCATCTTCGAGTCAGCTGCCGTTCCTTGAATGCCTCCATCCCTTGCTTTTCCTCCTGACTTCGACGCCCCCCTTTCTTGCCCTGCTCCCGCACTCACTGCCGACCCGCTGATTTACCCCAACGCCCCATATCCCACCCCCTCATTTTCCACCATCCTCATCCCATCCTGTATCTCAACCATATTTGCCATATTGGTCCCCACCCAAGACCACCGGTCCGCACCCAATGTCTACCTCGTCCCACTCGGTTTTGTACCCAGAACCAACCGGTCCTTAACTAAGGCCGTTCCGTGTCACCATCCCTTGGTCTCTATCCAAGACCTCGACCCCTATCCAAGACCACTCCAAACCCCTCCACACTCCTCTCTACCCGGGTAGTCAGGTCCAAATGTCGGACCCAACCTACCACATTTTCCTCTCACCACCCAACAATATCCGACCTCTACATCTATGAAAGAATATTCCAACATGTGGAGGAGCAAAAGCCTTCGGGCTGGTACTCTCGAAAAGACAATACCAAAGAAATAAAACATAAGGAGAACAATTTGATATTGTTAATTGTGAAATTTTAACATTACAGCATAGTCTCGAAGACACAATATTATAAAAAATATTCGATTACGAAAGTATTATTCCTGCGATCTGTCGTTTCGAAAACTATACGATATAAAATAAAAAGCAATAAAGAAACACATTTCATCATAAAATTATAGAGAGAACGAGAAATAAAATATAAATATATATATTTCTACATAATTGTATAAAGCTAAAAATACAAAACGTCTTTTGTGCTAGACACTTTGACATATAAGAACCGAACAGAGAATAAAAATACAGTTATACAAGTCAACGAACCCCAAACGGAAGAAAACCCATTATAAAGTAATGTAAGGAATTTAATCAGAGATTTGTAATGTCAATTATAACGGTTTAAAGCAAAAATAAACTAATCCAGGTGGCACTCTAGGGGACAGAATGTCCGGTTTCTAATCCAAAGGACTTGGGTTCAATCCTTTACACGACTTGATTACTTCTTCATAACAATATACGCTGGACACGTACAGATAATGCTAAATTCAATCAAATCAGTTTATGATAATCAAATGATTTTACTGAAATCTCTTGATGGAAGTTCATTTTAAATAATAATTAAATAAAACGATGTTTTTTAACTACTTCCACTTTTGTCTTTATTTAGACAGCGACCGGTTTCGCCAGACTCGGTTTATGTTAAGTTTATGTTAAGGCATATTTTGTGAACAGGTAAAATATAATGTATTATACCAGGAGCGCATGAGCATGGGCATGCTGGGGACCAATAGTTTACAGATAAGGAGGGATGGGTGCACCCTTACCCATTTCTTCAGACTTATCAGGGGATTCTTTGAGAATTCCGTCATCTTGGAGGCTATCCATCTTTATGTTCCGGATGGTTATCTTCGACAGCGTCAGCACAGACTGTTTTTATCTCCCAGCATTGAGAACCAACCTGCCTCTAGTGATGCCGGTTGGGAGAGCAATCAAACTGCTGAACATGATCGCTTCGGAGATCGGCGTCTTTTATAATCGTGAAAGTACGTTCAGAAGACAAATACTCTTGACTTTGGAGAGTATCTTGTATTCTTAATGTCGAACCATCTCTCATGCGTTCCTGGTATTATATATTTATTATATTTTACCTATTCTCTATAGATGTCTTAAACTATTATATAATAATTGTTTGTAATATCTTTTAAGAAAATAAACTGATTTGATTTGATTTGAGAGATGGTTCGACTTTAGGAATACAAGATACTCTCCAAAGTCAAGAGTATTTGTCTTTTGAACGTACTTTCACTAATATGAAAGACGTCGATCTCCGAAGCGATCGTGTACGGTAGTTTGATTACTTTCCCCACCGGTATCACAAGAGGCGCGGGTACCTAAGAGAACAATAACCGGACATCCGGGGAGTAGAAGAAAGATTAGAATACCTCGACTGCGGTGCCGGACGACGTGAAGAAAGACCCAGAACAGTTAAAAATTGGAAGACGGAGGCTGGCGATAGGAAAAATTTGAAGCAAAGGTTAAAGGAGGTCTAGATTCAATTTGGATTGTAGCACCATCGAAGAAAATGAACAAGAAGAATAATTAATACGAATGAAAACGTATATTATGTATAAGTTTATGGGAATGACATCTTTAGCCTTTCTAAGGCATTATCAAATGTTGATTTATGATTACTTACATTCACAACATATGTGCTTTTGCAAAAAAAGTTTCTCTTACCACACATAACCTATAGAACCTCAATAGGTGCTGAATATTAACGTTGCACAGAATATTACAACATATAAACTATGCATTAAAATGAACGCAAAATTGCTAAATTAATTATAAAAATATTATTTCACCACATCGTAAAACAAACGGAAGATAAAATAAATTATGTGCATAATAGGAATTAGTAAATAGTGTTTCACACTAGCAAACAGGATGTAACTACATTTACACAATGAGCCACTAACTAGTCAACGATAAACATATAATTATTATTACTAGTTGCAACCCGTGAAATATTCACGGAAGTAAAGATTTCCTTTTAGTTGTTATAGTGCCCTGATGAAGCTTGGGTCCAAGCTAAACTTCTTATTCTTAAAGTGCCCTGTCAGGTCCCCCCGACGTTGGCGATCACTCTGGTAAACTCTTCCCTGTCCTGCACTGTCCGGAATAGCTCATCCACAGTTCTGATTCCCGTCCATTCCCTCACATTGCGCAGCCAAGAGATCTGCCTTCTCCCTGCCCCCCTACGGCCTTCTATTTTTCCCTTCAAAATTAGATGCAGCAGGCGATATTTGAACGTGACCCAGATATGAAATCTTGCGGACTTTGACCAATGTCAGCAGCTCTCTATTTACTCTTGCACGATTCAGGACTTCTGTGTTCGTCACTCTGTCTGTCCATGGGATCCTGAACACTCTTCGGTGAAGCCACATTTCAAATGCCTCTAACCGGTTCATAACGAAACTAGTTGGCATCAAATATTATAATAACCATACCGTGGTTAAATACATAGTTTTATTTATTAAATATTTTTTAAATGTCACCACAAAGTGAGTGCTTCATCTGAAAATTTAAAGATTTTCTACTTTTAAAAACTTGGTTCACTGTACAATCGGTAACAAAATATAACTTTTAATGTATATATTTTTTTACACGCGTTAAAAATTTCACAATAAACAATACCAAATTGTCCTCCTTTTGTCTACTACACTGTCATACAATAATCAGAACAAATTTCAAAATAATCTAGAAACGTTCTCGGGCATGCGCATCGTGTGCATTTTGAAATACTTTTGCAGAGAATCGAAGTATTCCTCTCTCGCTCTCTTGTATTCAAGATATTCTCGTACTCTTTCTTGATGACATCCGGTTTTTGCCTATTTACATTATGATTATTATATTGTTGAATAGCTCCATAAGAATTGTTCTTTCATATTTTGGCAAAAATCTAAATAAATAATACTTCTTCTTATACTGGCCAAAGGATGCTAGGGCCTGTTTACGAAGAGTTTACCGCTTCTTGCCACGTGGACTAAAAATACTAATGTAAGAAATTGGGCAAATGAAACATTAATCTGTTCTTTTAACTTATGAAAGAAAAAAATAGAGAAGATTTCAATACCTAATTTGTCTATCTAAATGTCTTATATTCTCATTTTAATTAAGAGAAACGTGAGCTTTAAATGAGGTAATAAGCTCCGATACACAAAACGACGATCAAAGGGAGAGAAAAGTGAAAGGTTTGGCGCTGTGAGGGAGACAGGCCAGCAGAGGGTGCGACGAGTGAAGGTTAGCGCAATAGAGTCTGCGGGCAACGTGGTGGGAGGAGGGAGGAAACAGGGGGTGGCAAATGGGACAGGGCGAAAAGCGGGTGGCAGGGGAAGGCGACACGACACGCAAAGGTCACAGAAAAAAGCGGCCTAGGTCATTTTAAAGCTCGCTGCCGGTGTAAACTTTTATACAAACAATATGAAAAGAAAATCAAAGGCTTCGCTCCCACGTTAATCTGTCAAGCTGCGGCATTTCGGGGCATGTTAATAAAAATTATTTAATTTTAATCATCCGATGTAATGCCCAATTTCATTAGCTGAAAACGAGATATAAAAAACCCAGTCATAAAAATCCAATGGATTAATTGAAACGATGTATTAAAATATAAGAAATATTTGTTTAAATTTTTATTATATGAGTAATGTAGTAATGCAGAATTGAGAATGTCCAAGAATATACATACCTGGGACATAATATTCGATTGAGCCGAGATAACCAAACTGCAGAGCTAAAAAGACTTGGACTAAGCTGGGCAGCTTTCGGAAACATGAGTTACATCCTTAAAAACCAGAAAATACCGATCTACCTGAAACGAAAAGTCTATGAAGCCTGCGTTCTGCCAGTTGGTACCCTTGGTCTTGAAACTGTTACATTGTCCAAACAAATGTCGAAAAACTACGAGTGTTCCAAAGAGCCATGGAAAGAGCCATGTTAGGAATAAGCCTAAGAGTCAGAGTCAGAAAAGATACGGTGAGAGAAAAAACAAAGGTCACTGATATAATCCACCGGATGGCGACTCTAAAATGGCAATGGGCAGGTCACGTAGCCAGAAGCTCAGATGAAAAGTGGACAAGAAGATTGCTGACTTGGAGACCGTGGACGGCAAAGAGAAGTGCAGAGCGACCGCAACTACGGTGGAAGGATGATCTGAACAGACACGTCGCAATAACCTGGATGCAGTCTGCACAGGACAGAGTGACATGGAAGCGAATGGAGAAGGCCTTTGTCCAGAAGTGGACGGGAATAGGCTGAGGAACAAGAAGAAGAATGTAATCATGTTACATATCACCGACATCGAAATTGGAATACCAGATTTTAATCGTTGTTAGTAGTTTATTTGTAGAAGGCGCTTTTGGAGGGATCCTGTGGACCGTATGGAAGACACAAGAATTGCAAAAAATGTCAAAGATGAAAACCCCAGCAGCAAGACATTACCAGGAAGGCCACCGAAGAGATGGAGGGATGACTAGACTATCATCCCAAGACTGTCACAATAATAGGTCATACGACCTAAACTAAGAAGAAGAAGAAAACAGTGTCTAAGGTTTTGTTGGATGTTTACATCAAATACATAATTGCAGATGTGGACTCAAAATCATCAAAATTTATTGTAAGTTAAACTCCACATTAAAGATTGAATAAAACGTACTTTTCTGGAAGTTTTATAATATTTTATAATAGTAACATGCTTCGCTACTTAACATTACTATAAAAGAGCTATTTTATTCGATTCCCGTCACATTTAAAAATACCCTGGTAGCAAAGAGACCAATGACCAATCGTTATTTTAAAGCCAAATGTAGCCATTGACATTCAATGTGTTTGAACATTTCCCGCACATAATGTGTTGAGAGCTTTTGCTCATAACACATTATATGCGGGAAACGTTAAAACACGTTTTTTTACGTAATGTTACCAGAGCACGCAAAACTCGATAATTCGTTGAGGTGAACTAGAATTATTCTCTGCGGTAAATTGTAGTAAATAATCGTTGCAAAAGTACTAGTTAAATATTTGATAATTTAAAGTTTTATTTTCTCCATATGGAATACCCAATGTAAAAAAATAACACATTTTTGGTCCAAGTTTGATAAACCAAAAATCATTTTTAGTGTAGTTATTTAAACAAATTGGTTATGAATAAAAACACTGTTTTTCCACTTTTAAGTATATTTTTTTAGACATGTGACGAAGGTTTAACACATTTTATATCGTTCTCCCGACGATGAAAATATTAAAATCTTCGTAACGTGTCGAGAAAATTAAACTCAAAGTGGAAAAAAAAAAAGTTTTCATTTATAAAAAACGTCGTTATGAAATTTCACGGTGTTTATCAAAAAACGCCTTGAGTTTATCAAAAAATAATTATTTAAATTTCATTCGATTTTATTTTTAATATTTTCGAAAAAAAAAACTTTTTTTTATAAAATATTAACCTATTATATTACTAAGTATAATTATAAACTGTTAAATAACAAAATAACTTTGTTTTATGTATCACAATTGTATTTTATTTTACGCGACTGCTGTTTCGTCAACCTATGTTGACATCATCAGGTGTTACAATGAATAAATAAAATACAATTGAAGACTACAGGGGAAAAACAAGGAATGTCAGTAGAAGGTTAATTTGAATAAATTGAGAATATAGCTAATCAAAGTCTATATATCTCTTAGCAATTAGCAATCGATTATCTGGCCATAGTCGATGACACACATAATTTTTGAATATGAAAATTTTACTGTGGGTAGATACGTACAAATGCCGCTAGATGGCATTATTACATTTATTTTGAATTTTAACTGACATTCCTTGTTTTTCCCCTGTAGTCTTCAATTGTGATACATAAAACATTTTTTTATTTTATTTAACATTTTATAATGTTAAGATATCATAGTATTTCGGCCAAAAAAATGGACTATTTACTTAGTACAATAGTTAAGGGTCGATATTGTTTAAGAATATCAGTTTAAAAAAAAAATTATGTGTAAATTTTAGTTTTTTTAAGTGGTTAATTTTTATACACCATAATAACTATTATCCGTGACGTTCGTCAGTAAAACGATGAGTCACCCAAGATCGATAAATCAAAAGGATAATTGTTTCTCAGTATCGTCAGAAGGTTTAATTAAAGCGAGCCAATTAGTTTCTCCCGGCGAGTGAATCCAGGTGGGAAACTTCACAGAAGCCCGACGTTGCTACGGAAGGAACGAAACACGTGTATCGAAAATATTAATAATATATTATTTAAAACTAGCGTCAATTGAAACTTGTTAAATACGTGGGAATAACTTAGTTACAAGCTTAACCTTCCGTCGGGCGAAACTGCTCCGACTATTTCGTCACCTCGCCCAGCCGTTAGAGTACGGCCACAAAGGAGTGCCTGGGTAGGAGTCAAGACACAGTTCGCTTGCGATCACGCCCTGTGGCGCGAACCCTACAGTGTGGCCGATCCCATAGTACGCCATATATTCGCCAGGTGTCCACCTAGCCCCGACCCTGGCACTTCAGTGTGGCCGTACCCTTAGGCAGCGTTGGCACCTAGTGCTCATAGTACTCGTAGATACCTCTTTCGACGTGCTCTATGCAACCCTCCACTTAGTGTGTCCCTGGCCTTGCGGGAAGTTGTACAAGTTTTATTCATATAACCTCATTGCGACCGAACTCGTCACATTTTTAAATAATAGATAATATAAGGGTTTTATTTTAAACAAAACATATTGATTAATCAGTCTGGTCTATTCAGAACTTTGCGCCTGAATACGTATTATTGAATCCCTTTCATTTGAATATATTTTGGTAGAAACTTTTCTTTTTTTAATTATTATTTTAACCCTTAACGTACCGTGTTCAAAACAAAACGCTCGCTCCAATGTGGTCAATTCAGTTTACCGCTAACTTTATCTATAAATATCAAGCATATAACTCGATGATTCAAAATTTAATTTATGTCATCTTGTAGGGAATTTCATTAGGAATAGATCGATATCTATAACATACATGGATTATTTGAAAAACATATCATTATTAATTTTTTTCTGGAACCATGCGATTTCTGATATAGAATGACGAGACAGCATATGAACAACTGACAGCAAGTATGAACTTGTCTCGCCCCGCCGCGCCGCGGCGCTATAATTTTACGTATGATAAAGGCACCTAGGCAAAATGTATATTACGTTCAAGACAACGAGTACGTATTAATATTTATCCCTTTTGGTAAAGTGTTAATATTTTCACAGTTCTGATATTATTAAGTTGCGTGCTGCGTTTCCGTCCACAATCGGTATTATTACGTATGAGAAAAGGCCAAACATATAATTTATAATACGTTCAAAACAGCGAGTAAGTATTTGTCACTTTTGATAAAGTTGTAAATATTAGCAAAACAAATTCTACCTTAACACGAATGAAGGTTAGGGCAGTCTTAAAAAATATTTAATTTTGGGATGAAGGAAGTAATTTTTTGCTTTTTTTTTATTACGAAATATTGAGAACACTTCAATGGAGGATTGCAATTTTTTTTTATAAAATTAGGGTCCATAGGTTTTAAGAAAATCAACTTTAAATTGGCAGTGGAAACCCAATTGACCACATGGCAACGCGACGGTTAACACAGATTGGTAGACGATAGATGGACCAGAAGGGTGGTAGAGTGAAGACCCCGCGAAGACAAACGAAACAGAGGGAGACCCCCTACACGATGGTCCGATGACATTGGAAGAATTGCTAGCGATTGGATGCAAAAGGCACAAGACAGGGATACGTGGAGAAGTATGGGGGAGGCCTATGTCCAGCAGTGGACGACAACGGCTGTCTAAGTAAGTAAGTATTTTAACACCCCCAATAACGATGTTCACCACTAGGAAATTGAATAAATCAACTATTATTATTAACTAATTTACCATGATTTTGATCAATTATATAAAATTAATCACCACAGTTTAACATGTGCTGATCTGTGTGAAGGGAAATTGTTTTCAGTCCTACGCTTAGGGTACGGCCACACCGGAGTGCCTGGGTAGGAGTCAAGACACAGTTCGCTTGTGATCACGCCCTGTCCCGCGGAGCTATAGTGTGGCCGATCCCATGGTGCGATATACGTTTAGTTCGCCGGGTGTTCATTTTGACTCCAACTCTGACACTTCGGTGTGGCCGTACCCTTAGAGACCGAAGCTCCGCCAAAACTCGCTCTAATCCTCGTCCTGTTAACACCTCTATAATCGCGTCCTCTCTGTCATCTTAGCATCCTACAACCTGGAAAGATATTATACAAATATATACGCCCGCGCGCTCTCTCGCCTCGGCATTCTTCATTTGATCAACTGTTACGATTGCGTCCGTGCCGTATACGCAATCAATAGTTTACTAGGCCTGTAACTTTTATTTTTATTACCACCCATAACTACATGTATTTGTGTTTTATTTTAATGTGTGCTCATCGAGAACATTGCGCTCAAAAACTCAGTGGTCGACGGAAGGTTAATACATTGACGTGAATATGACAGAAAATTGATTATTGCGGAGGAGCTTCTTGCATTTGTTCTCTTTATACCAAATCATATGTTTTTTACACCTCACGTGAAATCAAACACAAAACGTATATACACAATAATCGTAGTGATGTGGAAGTCTAAAATAAAGCGTGAGACCTCCCACGACTGAAATTGTACGGTAAGAAAATTATGAATAAAATAATATTCAGAATGGTGAATCATTAGTAAGTATACGTAGATACGTGGGATTCGCGAACTCAGCTGAACGGATGAAACGCTCGCGAAAATAAGTGAAGCCGTGCAGAAGGTTAATAAAATACCAAACTATATGCTTTTATCAACATACGAAGTATTATTATGCGTATTATATCAATGTAAAATCTCATCCTTTTTGAGATGTCTAGCTCCAAATATTTAACAGCAGCGTTTAAAGCCTAGGTTCTCAAATTGGGCGATAACGGGTTGTTTTTAAATTCAAAAATGTAAATTCGGGTGGTGGTCTAGTGGATAGAACCCTTGGCTCCTGATCCAGGGGACTTGGGTTCAAGCCTAGACACGACCAGATTCCTTCTTCATAATAATGAGCTATTTTCTGCTCACATTGAAGATTGTAAAATAAATTCTAATATCATTGATATAAATCCTTGATGTTAGTCTTTAAAAAAAAAATAATAATAATAAAAATAAAGGGCGTGGGCAGATAAAAAAAATTTAGTCTAAAAAGACAAAAAAAAACACGCTAATCACGTAGGTACTAATAAAGGAAATTAAACTTAAATATTGGTTTTCAGATACATAAAAGATTTATTATTACACTACGTGTTTCTAAATATTTAGAATAACTTTTATAGGACGGGGGCGAAAACGTTTATTTTTCTTGTAAAGGGGGCGGTGGCCCATAAAAGATTGGAAACCTATGGTTTAAAGTGTAAATCTACCACGAACGTCATTGGAAAATTAATACGAATGAAAAATTCTGTTTCTAGAAGTTTTATCATATTTTATGTAAATGTTTTCGCACACATTATTCTATATGGATATACTTCTCTAGACTCATTCACTGAGATCTCTTAGACGAATGTACAAATACTCTGTGTATGATAGAGTGTTAAATGAAAATATAAGAAGTGAATGCGGTGCGAATAATGGTGTTATGAACAAAATAATAAAAGGATCATTAAGATGGTTTGGACATATGGAAAGAATGAATGAAAAAAGAATGGTAAAAAATTATATGTTAACGATGTAAATGGAACCAGAAATAGAGGAAGACCCAGGAAAACGTGCCACTTCAAATAAATCAAATATTGAATGTCGGCCACGTGAGGAGTCAGAGAAATCGACACACGTGCATGACAAGATGTATGAATTCCTCAACTACTCCGAGAGAAATATGGCAGGAAAGAAAGGTGTGTTAGTTCATTCTTTCTGCCTAACCCTTCGGAAAAACGGCGTGATGGTTATTAAGTTAATTAGTTTAACAATATACAAAAATATAAATTGCTAAATAAAAATACAATAATCTACAGAATTTTGTTTTTAATAATAATGCTCCCTCCAATAACATTGTGGACTCCATTAAAGAGAGTCATCAAAAGTACCAACACTCCCATGTATTTGGTATTGCCGATGACGAAGAGCGCAATGATAATATTTTGAGGTTTACACATTGAATCATAAACAGAGTAGAGTCCATTACTTGGTGGCGCAGTGAAAAAAAAACACGAAATAGTACTGATTTTAGATGGATCAAAAATCTGTGTTAGTTGTCTGTTTAACCCAAATATTGAAGTGCCGAAGAAGGTCTTATGTCGAAACTTATTTGCCCGACTATTATGTATTTATAGGTATGCCGATAAAAACACTGGTGAAATAGACATGAAATCTCATATAATGACCTCTTGTGAACTGCGTTGTTTAGAGATCGCAGAATAGGAGCACGTGTTGCGTCTCTACATTTTGTGTTTCTCTCTCTCTATTTCTTCGTCTCTCTCTCTCCGCCTATCTCTCTGTGTATCTCTCTATATCTATCTCTCTCTGTCTATCTCCATTTGTATATCTCCGTTTGTCTATCTCCATCTGTCTATCTCCATCTGTCTATCTCCAATGTCTATCTCTCTCTGTCTATCTCTATCTGTCTATCTCCATTTGTCTCTCCATTTGTCTATCTCTCTATCTATCTCCATTTGTCTATATCTCTATGTATATCTCCATTTGTCTATATCTCTCTGTCTATCTCCATTTGTCTATCTCTCTCCGTCTATCTCTCTCTGCCTAACCCTCTCTGTCTATCTCTCTCTGTCTATTTCCATTTGTATATCTACAGTATCTGTCTATCTCCATTTATCTATCTTTCTCTGTCTATCTCTATCTTCCTATCTCTCTCTGTCTATCTCCATTTGTCAATATCCATTTATCTATCTCTTTCTATCTATCTCCATTTGTCTATATCTCTCTGTCTATTTCCATTTGTCCATCTCCATTTGTCTATCTCTCTCTGTCTATCTCTCTCTGTATATCTCTCTATCTGTCTATCTCCATTTTTATATCTCCATTATTTGTCTATCTCCATTTGTCTATCTCTCTCTGTCTATCTCTATCAGTCTATCACTGTCTGTCTATCTCCTTTTGTAATTATATCTCCATTTGTATATCTCCATTTGTATATCTCCATTTGTATATCTCCATTTGTATATCTCTATTTGTATTTCTCCTTTATCTATTCTATATTTAAGTCTCTGTTTAACTATATTTTTATTGCTACCTTTATCACTATTTTTATATCTCTATCTCCATTCATGTGTCGGTCTCCCTCGTTTTTAAATAATAAAAAGCACTTTGTTCCCCTATTATATAACAATTTCACAATGTAAGGCCATCATTTAAATGTAGCATAACCTAACGTAAGGTTAACTTAAAACCCATTACACCTATTGATTATGCTGACGAAGAAAATTCGGAGGTATACAGATTATACACAGATGCAAGTACCCACGCGTGGGGGGAGGTGGAGGGGGGATATTCCATTTTCTAATTTTGTTGGAGACTGTCTCAGAGCGCGGGTACATTACGTTTCCAATCAATACAAATTACACACACGATATCGCGATGTCATTAAAGTTAGTGAGTAGAAACGGTATTGATTTTATTATCTACACTTCTGCCGGCAAACAAAGGAAATTTGACTAATATTTATCTGTCTATGAGCCGTACGAGGCGATAAATAATACATCGAATTAGTTAATTAATAAGTAATTACCTAAGAAATTTAATAATATAGACCTAAAACTGAGAATACTCCTCATCAAGACCTATGTATGGAGTATCTTGATGTACGGCTGCGAGACATGGTGCCTATCCGAAAGAGATAAGCGGAGACTAGAAGCTTTTGAGATGTGGTCCTATAGAAGACTATTAGGAATTTCCTGGAGAGACCACATCACGAATGAGGAAGTTCTTCGAGGAATCGAAGGAGGAAGGCACCTGCTCAGGACCTTGTCCGAAAGGCGTGCAAGATGGATCGGCCATGTAGTACGTGAAGAAGGTCTCTTGCATGCCATAATGGAGGGTATGACCGAGGGGACAAACTCTAGGGGACGCCCACGTCGAGAGTACCTGGAGGACCTGTTGTTGGGCGTGCGCTGCTCATCATATGCAGATTTCAAAAGAGCCGCACAAGACAGGGAAGAATGGAAGAGAAGAATAGAAGAAATTTTCTGCAAACCAATCCCAGGATTGAAACTTTCTAACTAACCTAAGAAATAAATGTATTTCATTAGAGACATAAATTATATGCCTTATCATGGGCATATATGGACGGCGGGGAAATGGCACAAGGCAGTTGTCCTACCTGCGAAATATAAGGGATTGGACAGGACTGAGTTGAGAACCTGTTTCAAGTAGCGCAGGACAGAGATGCTTTCGCTGCTGTGATCGCCAAAAGAAGAAAATAGACTTCAACAATAACAATTAACCAACAAGGAGGGAGGCAGAGAAAATGGACCCCCACGCTGTTCTATACTGACTTAACTAGCGCGCATCTTCTTCATCCACACACCGTGACACGCATGCTCGTCGATTGTACCGACTTCGACAAATAGGACGCCTTCTAGTAATTGATTAATTTAATCATGCCACGTTTTCCTTAAACTTCCTTCCTTCTTTTTTGAAGAGATCTCATTTCTACTGCGTTTATTTTACTTTCACCCTTCTTTTGCCAGTTCCATGCTTCGCTTCCATACATGGAACTTAATGTTTTTTATAATGAATTGTTTTCATTATGTGTGTAATATTAACTATAAAAATACCACAATTGTCAACAAAAACTTCCTATAAAAATTCAAAATATTTGTGAAAAAAATACTTATATTTAAAAACAAACAAATTAAATGAACACATCCTTTCTATTAATGACATCACTAAAATAAAATGTGTATTACCAACAATAAACGGATCCCCAGATGAAGCAACCTATTTCGTGGCAAGACAGTCGTGGCATGATGATGATAGTGTTTGTACGGGACAGACTGCCGATGTGTTCTTATTTTGAACGTGGGCTTAAAATGTTGCGACCGTTGGCAAACAATTTCGAATGACGAACACCAATGAGAGTGGGGCGATGTCGATCTTACCACATGTCATTCTTGGGCAACGGAACATCCTTATAGACCACCCAATCATATGTTTAATTAAATAAATAAAAACGCGGATTCTACGCTTGGTTAAAGCCGTGCACAGACAACATTCAGTATTCTAATAGTTAACTAACTATAAAAAAATATATATTATAGGTACTTAGGAAAATGAAAATAACTTTCTTTAATCCACAAAATATTTAAAAATACGACATGTTTAATCTAAATTATTACATCTAAATTTAAAAAAAATTATATTTTTTTATATTATCATCACGTATAATTATTATTTAATATTATTTATTAGTACTTACTGATAAAAAAATATATATTAGTATTTATAACAAAGAGCCCAGGTTAATTTTTTAATTTAAATTATTCTATCGAATTTTAAATGCGTTTTTATATTAGTCTTTCTTTGTTTAGTTTTTATTATATTTTTACACCTGAAGATGAAGGTATCTTCCGAAACATGTCGTGTTTTTGAATATTTTGTGGATTAAACAAAGTTATTTTCAATTTTCTAAGTATATTACTATGGAATTCCACAGTGTTAATGCCTTAGCGTTCAATGAAAAAACTAACTAATAATCACGCCATTTTACCGGAGAGGTAGGCAGGAGGATGGACCGCCATACTGCTCTGTCCTGACATACCTCTTGAGACTCTTCTACATTCGTACATCGTTAAATAAATAATGAGTAAAATACACATAAATCTAGCAAAAAATAAACACTAACTAACCATAACACCGTTCCCCTAACTAACTAACTAACCATCAAGCCGTCTCCCCGGTGGGGTAGGCAAAAATAATGGACCGCCACACTGTTGTCCTGACATACTTCTCTCGCTTCCTCTCACATTCATATATCGTGTCATGCACGCACGTCGATTTCTCCGACTCCCCACGTGACCGACATTTAATATTTGATTGATTTGATCGTGCCACGTTTTCCTCGGCCTTCCTCTATTTCTAGCTCCGTTCACGTCGTTTACACATACCTTTTTCACCATTCTCTCGTTCTTTCCATGTGTCCAAACCATCTTAACGACCCTTTCATTATTTTGTTCATAATTCGCACTGCATTTATTTCTTATAAATTATTTATATGCAATTGACACTCTATACAGATTTATCACACATTCGTCTTAGATGTCTCATTTCTAATGCATTTATTCTACTTCCATCCTTCTCAGCCAGCTCCATGCTTTACTTCCATACATGTCAATATAAATCTTATCCGTTTTCTAGAAGTTTAATGATATTTTATGGGAGTGACATGTTTCCCCTTGCTAGGTAATTATCAAATGTCACTCCCATTATATACAATTAAACGAACGAAATGAACGTTTTCAACAGTAGGTATTAAATGTCATGTTATGATGAAATAACTAACTAACTAACATCGCCACATTGTTCTATCCTGACATAACTCTCGCGCCTCTTCTTCATTCACACATCGTGACATGCACGCTCGTCGATTGTTCCTACTTCGAACATGGCCGCCTTTCAGTAATTATGTCCCAACCATCTTAGTGACCCTTTCTTGATTTTATGATGATAATGATTATATATTGTTTTTCCTATTGAGTTTAGTACAAGCGGATTTTATTTAATAATAATGTATCTATGTATAATACAACAATTAATACAAATGAAAATGTCTATTTTCTAAAAGTTGTATTATAGTTTGTGGGAACGACTTGTTTCGCCTTGCTAAGGCATTAATGTAACTAACTAACTAACTAACCATCACGCCGTCTCCCCGAAGGGGTAGGCAGAAAGAATGGGCTGCCACACTTTTCTTTCCTGACATATTTCTCTCGCTTCCTCAACATTCATACATCGTGTCATGCACGCGCGTATCCATTTCTGCACACATCTCATTCAACTTTCCTTCCATACCTCCCCTTATATTCCATGTACCGATGCGGCACTCCACCCTTCCCTGTTTGCCCCTGCGGGAGATGCGGTGTGATGGGTTGCGGACCTCATCGCCACTTTATCATCGGCATTAATATAAACATTTGTTAGTCTGCAAAACTTACCTTATTTGGGTATTTTTTAAGAACAATATCAGATTTCTGTTTATGACATCTGTAGAAACGAATTTGATTGAATTGGATATAAATACCTTTTGAAGATAAACGACGAGACTCGATATATTAAGAAAACACTTACCTGTAACAAAAAATACAAATTATTAGTACATATACAATACGAATCGTATGTAAACGGGACATAATGTTGTTAATTGACTTCTCCGTCAGCTTGTCTCTATCCACTGCTGGACGTAAGCCTCTCCACCCCCACGTCATCTCCCTCGGTCTCTCGCCAGTGTTCTCCAGGCCCTTCTCGCCGTCTCGTCGCCATCTCAATTGATTTATTTTTTGTAAAACAATGATGTAAAACTCCATATTAAATAGTTAATACGAAAGAAAACTTCATTATCAAATGTTTTGATAATAAAATTTGATAAGGTGGCGTAAGAAGACAAATACTCTTGACTTTAGAAAGTATCTTGTCTTTCTTATGTCGAACCATCTCTAATGCGTTCCTGGTATTATGTTGTATTTTTATAATATTTTACCTGTACTCAATAGATGCCTTAAATATTTTCCTGTTAGTAATGTCTTTTGAGTTAATAAACTGATTTGATTTGATAATCCTTAGAAAAGCGAAACATGTCATTCCCATAACCTATAATAAAACTTATAGAAAACATACGTTATCATTCGTATTATTTTTTTAATATGGTGTTTAACATTATTGTGAAAAAAACTATAAATAACATTCATTATATTTCATGAATGTATTTTTTTGTGTATGTGTTTTTTTTCATTCATTATTTCATTTTATAATTCTTCTTCTATCTTCGTTTCCTCATTACTGAGGGTCATAATTAATTGAACTTCTAAGAAACGTACTTTTTCGTCAATACCCAATATACATAAATAAATCAAAATTGTTGGATTTAGTATACGAACGATTTTTTTAAAATAAAGTATATATTTTGTACAACAATTGCAACGTTTTCTGACAAAAAAAAAATGAATACACGATAAGGATTGATAATGCTAATTTTACATCAATGAATAAGCGATCAAAATAGTTAAACGAAATTTACATATCAAATCTGTACAAATCAGACCTTACGTAAGAATATTAAATCAATTCGCCGCTGTAGGTACAGCGAGAATTCATTAGCAATCATCTGAAACAATATACAGAATGTCTCAAAATAATGTTTATGTTTGTTTAGCTTACTGCGTAAACGCAACGAATCCGAGGGGCGCGAGGTATGTCAATCGGTAGCCTGGCTCTTAGGAATTCAGTCGCTATGGAGCGTTTCTCGGGAGCGGACCGCCCGTAATGCGTGGGATAGTTTTACAGAAACGGTGATTCGGCAACTATAACTCGTAGAAGATTTTGCAATATTCGAGGATTTCGCCACTTATGCGATGCGCCAAGCTTTTCTCTCATTCGAAAATGGGTCATAAAGTTTGAAGACGGTACAACACTGAAAAAATTAAAATCCGGGCGACCAAGATCATAAAGAACGGTAGAAAACGTGGTGAGAGGTTAATCAGTCAGCCGAAACGTCATAAGAAATTTTTCTGTTCGACTAAATGAGTGCCGCGAACGCGAGGGTTTACATGTTGACGATATTATCTTTAAGAAATAAATTTCCAAATTGTGTACTTAAATTTTTTCGATAAATGGCTTACTTTTTTTTAATCGATCCACTAAATATATAAACTTTATTTTGAGACACCCTGTATTAGGTTTGTTTTCGATACCTAGATACATAATTCTAAACCACGTCACGTATCGATTCTCTCGGAAATCGTATGTGTTCTAAGAAATAATCCGGAACGACGTAAAGGATCTGTGAAATCATAGAAAAAATAATTGAAATAACAATCAAATTAAGACCGATGTAGTTATTCTTACTTTTTCTTACTTTTACCGACCCTCGTGTTTGGAAGTGAAGCATTAAACTGGCTAGCCAGAAAGAAGGATGAAAGTAGAACAAATGCAGTAGAAATAAGATCCATTATACGAATGTGTAGCAAAGAAGTGAAATGCCGAGAAACTATGAGTGACCCAAAGAACCATGGAAAGAGCCATGTTAGGAATAAGCCTAAGAGACAGAGTCAGAAACGATACGGTGAGAGAGAAAACAAGGGTCACTGACATCATCCACCGGGTGGTGACTCTAAAATGGCAATGGGCAGGTCACGTAGCCAAAAGCTCAGATGAAAAATGGACAAGAAAACTACTACTTGGAGACCGTGGACGGCAAAGAGAAGTGCAGAGCGACTCCAACTACGGTGGAAGTATGATCTGAACAGACACGTCGGAACAATCTGGTTGCAGTCTGCACAAGACAGAGTGACATGGAAGCGAATGGAGGAGGCCTTTGTCCAGGAGTGGACGCAAATAGGCTGAGGAAGAAGAATAAGAAGTGGCAAAGAAGTGAATGGAGTGCGATTGAAAGTGTTATGAACAAAATAATGAAAGGATCAATTAGATAGTTTGGAAATAATGATAAAGAAATTATATGTAAGACCAAAGAAAACGTGGCACAATTAATCAAATATGAAGTAGTTTATTCAATTCAATATCTTTAAATATTTTGCAGTGTATAAAACATTTCCAAATTGTCGCGGAACGGCTTTAGAGTTAAGCAGAACACTGGTGTTCTGCCGAACATAGCTTGGAAAACCCTGGCGTAGGTGAATAAATTTTATAAATACAGTTTACCATACCTGACGTATGCACAGTACTGAACTAACATTAAATTATTTCTAGCCTTCATGCGATAACTAAACGGCCAGATCGCCTCGGTCACACTCGACTGCCACTCCGAATTAAAGTTTCCTGGGATGTATTACATTGACCGGAAAATTATTGTCAGTGGGAAATTCGGACCAATCATTTTACGCTAAATGAAATGCAAAGAAAAAAAAAGGAATTTCTCAAACCACCTATAATGGAATAAAAACCTAAATAATTTTTTTTTTAATTCAACGAATAATTTTCTTACGCTTTGAAGCTAATTTTTCTCGACATTTTTGAAGGTTTTGTACCTTTATCAATAACAACAATATAAACTCGAATAATATAACGTTAATATTACTCTCCCGATGATGAAGTTATAAAACCTTTGAAATAATATGCATAAAATTAATCAAGATTCTTAAGTGGAAAAAAAGTGTTTTAATTCATAAAAAAAACGTCATTATGGAATTGCAGTCTTAAATTTAACAAAATGAAATATTATCGTACAATTTATTACTGTTAAAATTTAAAATACTATTATATCACATTTTCTTTTTATTCACGGAGTGTCGCGAGAGCTGTTTCGCCAACCGATGTTGGCATCATCAGGTGTTACAATAAACAGTTTATTGTAACACCCGATGATGCCAACATCGATTGGCGAAACAGCTGTCGAGACACTCTCGGTGAATAAAAAGAAATTGTGATATTATAAGTGTTTTAAATTTTAACAGTAATAATGTTGAAGTATCATAGTGTTTCGGCCAAAACAATGGACTTTTTTTTGTTTCTGGACACAAATGAAGACTACAGGGGAAAAACAAGGAATGTCAGTAGAAGGTTAATCAGAATAAATTGAGAATAAAGCTAATCAAAGTCTATATATTCCTTAGCAATTAGCAATCGATTATCTGGCCATAGTCGATGACACACATGATTTTTGAATATGAAAATTTTACTGTGCATAGATACGTACAAATGCCGCTAGATGGCATTATTACATTTATTTTGAATTTTAACTGACATTCCTTGTTTTTACCCTGTAGTCTTCATTCAGCCATACATTCTTATATTAGACTTTCAATCTTTATCATGCAGTATTTCTCGTTTTTCTCAAGCAAGTTCTACGATTCGCTTCCATAATATACTTAGCTCAGTTATGTTCAGTTTTAAATTAGATTGTCCGATCCTCAATGTGTGATTCGGTAGTTAGATTTTGACTACTGCGGCGTTCTCCGTGTGTACTCATCTCGCTCTTAGACCACCGGAGCCTGGAGCCTTGATAGATGAGCGGTTGGGCGTTCCATTGCGGTTATTTTTACATTCGTGGCGGGTTGGTGTTTACATACACCACGAGCACCTACGGTTCGATGACACGAGGGTCAACGGCTGTCTCCGCCTTGCGAATTCATACAGTCTAATAATGTGTAATTTAATATCGGTTTAAGTGTAATTTTATGTATATCGGTACTGCCAAGACTTTTCAGAATATATCAGATTCGATTTAAAAATCACCATTCTTTATTTTCTTGGGTCTACAACATCTTGATTGTCGTTTCTTTATTTTGTTCACAGCGCTTTCACCCGGCTTTAGAATTTGATATTTTATCATAAAAATATATACGAGGTGTGGCAATTAAATTCCGAGAATTTAATTGTGGCGTGCGAACCGGCAACTCTGCATGACTGGCATGTATGCGCCTGGTTAGATGGGTCCTTTCACTTAGTTACAGTGAAGATTTAATGGTAATCGGGCGTCTGGTTCGTTTTTTATAGGTGTTTTTCTGATACAAGTTTTTTAACTCAGTCGCAGAAATGACTGACTCAGGTTTAAGCAACATGCTGTGATCAGATTTTTGGTCGTAACTGGTGTAAAACCTGCAGATATCCTACGAAAATTACGGCAGGTGTATGGAGATGAGTGTCTGTAGACCCGTAGACAAAGCCTACAGTGGGTGGAAGAGCGCTTCACGGAATGGCACCAGCCTTTATACTCGTATCTGAACTTTGTGTTGCTGACAGCCCTAACTTGCGGCAATCTCGGCAATAGGCAGATTAGTTGAGCCAAAGCGCAACCCCCGGACAAATTTCGGAGATCGGGCCTTCGCAGTGGCAGGTCCGTCCGCCTGGAATATGCTTCCTGCACGCCTCAGATGCATTGACAATCCGACAGACTTTAAATCTCACCTAAAAACCCACCTTTTCAAAATATCCCATAAAATGTAAACAACGGTTATCTGATTGCTGGTGTCACATGCAGCTCTCATGACTAAAAACATTGTCAAAGCGCCCTTGAGGTGAGCTATTCACGAAAACGGCGCTGTACAAATTAGCCTAATTATTATTATTATTGTAAGAGGGTGGGGAGCGCCCAACGAAAGTAAGAATGTCAAAATCACGACCGAAGGCAATGCTGATCATTTTCTTCGATATTTATGGCATTTTTCACCGTGAATACGTTCCTGAGGGCCAGACAGTGACTAGAATGTTCTATGTTGAAGTGTTGGAGCGGCTGCGACAGCGTGTTTTTCGTAAACGACCCGAAATTGCACCATGATAACGCGCCGGCTCATTCCTACTTGATTTTGAGGGAATATTTGGCGAAAAAAAGTATCCCAACGTTACCGCATCCACCCTACAGCCCCGACTTGGACTCCTGTGATTTCTTCTTGTGCCCTAAAATGAATAGTCACCTCAAAGGAACCCATCATGGCAGTGTGGAGGCTGTCCAGGAGGCTGCGACCGTCGTCTTGAAAGGCCTAACTTTAGAGGACTATCAAGGCTGCTTCCAATCATGGGAGAAACGTTGGAAACGCTGTTCTGAGTTAGGAGGAGACTACTGTGAAGGTTGTTAAAAAAATTGGTTGCTAACTTTATTTGCCTGTGTTTTATTTGAAAATTCTCGGAATTTAATTGCCACACCTCGTATCTCACATTCATCATTTGGATCTCATTTTTACTCCATTTAATCTAAAAATCTACATTCAGACATTTTGTCTGATTCACTTCACTCCAATACACAAGCATCCATACAAGACTACTAAAATGTACTGCCTTTTTTGTGGATAAGCCGTTTGATTATTGTTTCATTATTATAATTTCACATTTGTATTGCTGACCTTAGGTTCCAATCGCATACATTTCACGCGGAGAAAGCACCAACTAGTCTACATGTATAACTGTACTGTAGAAAAGCCAGGTGATAATTGATGTAGTTCGTATGCGATTTCTAAGCGAGAACCTAAAACAAATTATAATAATTTAATTTGCAATTAGAAAACCAACTTCAATACAGTTACGATTTCTATTCGTATTAAACTATGTGTGCAACAATAATTATTATAGATGAATTCAATTTTATTCGGTTCAGAGTGATCGAACACGTGTTGTATAAATTATACTGTAATGTTATTAATTTGACGTACGCCCTTAACACATTGTCTGCGAGAAGGATATTAATACCGGACTACTGGTGGCCAACGGGAAGACTATAAATACATTTTTCGCGAACTCTGTGTAAGCCGTTGAAGCGTATTTTTACACGAAGTTTCAGTGACATATTTTTATCACATTTCAAAGTGTAAATAAAGTTAAATAAATAAGGTAATTAGGACGCAAATCTGCTAGTAGATAAAGTGTTAACAGATTGGCTGATTGGAGCGCCGATAACGCAATTATACGTAATCACTAAGTCATTTCAATAACTCCTTTTGAGTTTATTTTTTCGAGATGTTTCGAATGTTCTTCATGTTCTCCCGATGATGAAGGTCGAAAACAGTGTTTTAATTCATAAAAAAATAAATCGGCATTACGGAATTCCACAGTGTTAACGCCTTAAGTTTATCTAAAAATTTCAATAACTATTCTTCTTCTTCTTAGTGTGGCCTATTTCTTAAGAGGAATTGGCCTCCTGCGAGGTCGACTCCCAGTTATCGATCCATATCTTTGGTGGTTTGCTCGGGGGTCGTCTACCTTGGCGTTGGCCGTGCAACAAAATGAGAGGGAGTCTGAGTGTATCCATTCTTCTCACTTGTGCATACCAGTATCTTCTCCTTTGCCTCCCCCACCTCACGACATCGCCAAACTCGCATACTTCCCTAATCCTTGAGTTATTAATTCTATCGCGGAGTGTCTTTCCAGATATGTTTCTGGGCGACTTCATTTCTGATACTCAGAGCGCGTTTTTTATGATTGTGGTGTCCGCCCTACATTCGATCCCATATGTCGTAATCAGTCGCCGGGTACGGTCTTTCCAGATATGTTTCTTAGCGCGTTCATTTCTGATACTCTGAGCGAGTTTTTTTGTGATCGTGGTGTACGCCCTACATTCGATCCCATATGTCGTAATCGGTCGCCGCGTACGGTCTTTCCAGATATGTTTCTTAGCGTGTTCATTTCTGATACTCGGAACGCGTTTTTCTGATTGTGGTGTCCGCCCTACATTGGATCCAATATGTCGTAATCGGTCGCCGTGTACGGTCTTTCCAGATATGTTTCTTAGCGTGTTCATTTCTGATACTCGGAGCGCGTTTTTGTGATTGTGGTATCCGCCCTGCATTCGATCCCATAAGTATTAATCGGTCGCCGCGTACGGTCTTTCCAGATATGTTTCTTAGCGTGTTCATTTCTGATACTCTGAGCGCGTTTTTGTGATTGTGGTGTCCGCCCTACATTCGATCCCATATGTCGTAATCAGTCGCACACAAACAAGTCTTATTAATCCTTACTTTGCAAATCTTTATGTTAGGGTTTTTCCATATTGCATTTTACAAAGATCCAGAGATGACCGCAGCTTTATTTACTTGACCCATCACCTCACATGGTAGATCCGTTTGCCAACACAAGTCCACACTCAGATATCTATTATTTAATTTTTATTTATTTGAATAACTCAACAATGTATTTTCACAACTCTTCATTATTCTCTTCAGATATACTCGTATGTTTGGACGGTCAATCGATCTAAGAAAGGTATATTCTTATTTTTGTGTTATGTCAGGTCCCCCCGACGTTGACTATCAGTTGAGAGTAGGCATCGTTGTCCCTGGCATCTTGAAACAGCTTCTCAACGCTTTTTAAACATTTGAGGTATCCTCGTCTGAATGGTGCCTAAAGAGAGACTATTCAAGCGCATTTTATAAACACCCCAAAGCCCTACAAGTATAAGATGACTTGCTTTGAACACGTCATAAGGCATTATCTTGTTACTATAGTCTTCAGAGAGGCTAATAGTGTAGCTTAGCTAATTCGGATTACATGCTGGCTTGCATAGCTAGGATTAATTGGTTTAAATGGTAAGTTCCCGTACGTACAAAGTGAATAATTATACATACATACATAATAATTATACATTCATACATATGAATAATTAAACATACATAATAAATTATTATGTTTTTATTCATGAAAAAATAGTTTAGAAATATATATTTGAATTTTTACAAAACTTTCTTGCATTTTTCACAAACATGTTGCGGAACACAGAAGTCCTTCCTCAGTGTAGAAATTTTAATAAATTAAAGTTAAAATGTCTGAATTGATGAAGGGTTTCTGTGTCCCGAAACATATTTGTGGAAAGTGCAAAAAATGTTGTGAAAATACAATGTTTTCAAAATTGTATTTAAATTTGAATCCATAACACAAATCGATGGCGAATATAAAAGAAAATAAAAATATATAACTTGTTTCAATTAATAAAAATTATTTTTCAAATCATATCAAATCAAATCAATTAATTGACTCAAAATTAATAAAAGACATTAAAAGCAGCAAAATGTTTAAGGCATCTATTGAGTACAGGTAAAAAATTATAAAAATACAACATAATACCAGGAACGCATTAGAGATGGTTCGACATTAGGAAGACAATGATCTATTAATACAAACATAAAAAATATATATTTTATTAGCATGAAATTTGTTTTATGTTATTTTGTAAATAAAATGCTTGGTAAGTAGATTACATCAACGATATTAATATGTAATTACATATATTACGAAATAAATCGACAATTGCGTTACATTTAACAAGTTCGATAGGCAGCAATATTTGCAACCAATCGCTCTTTGTTACTTGACCAGTTTTTGAAAGTGATAAAAAAAAAGTTTTCTGGTTTAGGTAGGTCACGGTCGGAGTTTGATCCATCGACACCCATACACGTTTGGCTGTCAATGGTCCAATTGTCTAACATATTTGCTGGCAAAATATTGGTCAAACGAAATATTACTATGTTACCTTTATATAATCATTTTAAATAATTAATGAAAACGTCTATTTTTCACAAGATTTATAATAATTTACGGGAATGAAATATTTCGCTTTTCTAAGGCATTATTAAATGTACATTTTATAATGTCTCAGTATACGTTTGATAATGTCTTAAAAAGGCAAAACATATCATTCCCATAAATTATAATAAAACTTCTAGAAAACTGTAATTTTCATTCGTATTTTAATTGTTTTATTTCAATAATATTTAATTAACTATTTGTGAAATGTATTTTAAAAAAATAATTATAATTAACTCTGAGATAATAGTTAAAATGAAATCGAACTATAAAGGTCATTTCGCGCCACCCTGTATTTTGTTTGGAGATGGCTTCCTGAGTAGAGGGTAGAAAGGGCGAACCATGACCTACTTCTGACTTGATAAGAGTTCCTCTAAAAACTTTACCCTGTTCAGAGAATGCGGGGTTTATCTCCAAAGGCATTAAAACTAACATTCCAAGAGTCAATTAGAAATATACAATGTTTATGATGATTAAAAAGATTGATAAATTCGTAAAAACAAGCAATAAAATACATAAATATTAAATAAGAACACTACATAGTTTGTTTTTAAGAATACCAACCGGTTTCGCTTGAATGGCTAATATTAATTGATGGCATACATACGAGTATACCAATGAACCGGTTGGAGGCGTTCGAGATGTGGCTATACCGCAGAATGCTCCGTATACCGTGGACCGATAGGGTCAGTAATGCAGACGTACTACAGAGAGCCAGAGCCAATAGACAGTTGTTGTCGAGTGTAAAAATTAGAAAGGTACCATATTGGGTCATGGGCTAAGGGGAGAAAAATACCACTTCCTTCGACTGATATTAAGTGGAGGGACGTCGGGGAGTTGTCCAAAATTATAATAATATGTGAATCTAAACACTGTTTTTTCCTATTAAGAATGTTAATTATTTATGTTATTTTGATACGGCAGAGGCTTTACTGACGTTACAGTGTGTCTGAAGTATCTCGTCTGGAAGAACAAGCACAAGCGTATCGACAGCAAGATCAGAATTTATAAAACATGCGTGCGACCTATCATGACGTACGCTGTGGAGACGCGGGCCGACACTGTGCGAACCAAAGGACTACTAAGAACATCGGAGATGAAGAGATCAATTATTGGAAAAAAACACTCCGAGATCGTGTCCGCAACGCAGACATACGAAAAAATTGCGAAATAGAGGATATCGTTCAGTGGAGAAGGAAGAAGAAGTTTTGACATGTACGAAAGGTAGTACGGTTTTATAATGTTTCGAATACAGTATAACTTTAAAAACATGTCGAGATAAATAATCTTACATAAGAAGAAATAAAAGAGTGCTGATTTAGATTTTTTTTTTAATTTTACAATACAATACAAACCATCACGCCGTTTCCCCGCAGGGGTAGGCAGAGAGAATGGACCGCCACACTATCCTGGCAAACCTCTCTAGCTTCCTCCACATTAATACAACGAGTCATACACGCACGTCGATTCCTCCGACTTCTAACATGACCAACCTTTAAAATTTCATTAATTTGGTCATACCATGTTTTCCTCGGTCTGCCTGGATTCCATTTACATCATTTATGTATACTTTCTTAACCATTCTTTCTCCATCCATGCGTTCCATATGTCCGAACCTACGCAGCGATCCTTTCGTAATTTTGTTCATAATACCTTCGTCCGCTCTACATTCCTTTCTTATATCAGCATTTGAGATTCTGTCGTATATCGTTCTACCACACATACGTCTTAGGGACCTCATATCTAATGCATTTATTCTGCTCTCATCCTTCTTCTGCCAGTTCCATGCTTCGCTTCAATACATTAGAAAAAAAAATGTTAAATTTTAAATTTATGACATACGCTAAATTTCATCGTATTCTGTCATTGAAAATGACTGGAAATGATTTTCGTGAAATGGCAATGGGAATAGAGTCTTCCGAACGACGATTTCCTTAATAAGCAATGGTGTTATAAGGTGAAATCTGCTAAAAACAACGTACATAACCACGCGGATGGATATAGAACTAACTATTGCATAACGTCCTTGTATCTGTGCCATGGATGGTAGGCATAGCTCATTGTTTCCGTACAACCGGATTATAAAATTAATTATCATTGCTTGAGCAATGGCGTAAAACTCAAAATAAAACATCACATCGTTTTATAAATTACAATATATAAAACAAATCAAATTGGTTGGGACACATGGAAAGAATGGTAAAAAAAGTATATGTTAACGATATAAATTGCAGATTGGCAATTAAAATAACCGCATAGTGGTGAAAAACAAAGTGCAGTGTTTTTATTTTAAATACAAATAATAAAAAATACTAGATTAACCACTAAAAATTATATTTTTTTAATGATTCTAGATGAACCTGTACGAAGTTATAATGGTCACCACAAAGCACCACTTATGAAACAGGGTCCAACAAATATGGCGAGAGCTTCATACGTCAATTTTTTTTCAAATTTGGGTCAAATCAAGTTAAAACATAATATAGTTATTAAATATTGTTGTTTTTTTTTTAAATAAATTAAATAACTGCCAATTATTTTGACGAAATGCTTGTTTTTTCATACCTCTGACTGCCCCAACCCCTTAAACGCCAAAATATTTTGTTTTAACACCACTATATTTTATTTTCAACACTATTGGTCGGTTACACTCCAAGCTGAGTTTCACGAGGGAATCAAAACAAAACCGTGTTACAATAAAAATTCCGCAAGCGCCTAGAAGTGTGTAGACTATCCTAGCATGTTAATTTCAGCAAGTATTATTCGCTTGCGCAACATGATGCAAGCTGACTTGCAAGGGATAATTACACAGAGAAAAGCACTGGCGGAAGTGTCATTGCTAGATTTCCGTAAATATACAATACATATTCCGATATATACAATATGTATGAAATAAAAATATTTGAATTTCAAAACATTTGTAGTCCTAGCTGAATTAAAATTCGCCTATAACGAAACGGGAGCACGGTGATTGCGATATCAGAATAAACTTTACATATTTAATACGGAGAAAGCAATAAAATGGTAATATAAGAGTACTCTATAAGAACACTGATCGTTAATAAGAATGTATGCATATCGATTAGATTGTGTAAACAATATGACGTACGAAGAATATTTTATGTAAAAATATTGTATGTAACTTATTTATTGTTTCTTGAACAAAGCTGTAAAACTCAATATTAAATATGTAATATTGATTTAAAAAAAAACGTTTTAAGAGTTTTATTATATTTTATGGAGATAACATCGATCACTCTGCTGGGGCATTATCAAATGTTTAATAATGTAGTAGCAAAGAGAAATATGTCACCCCCATAAAATACAATAAAACTTCTAGAAAACAGGCGTTTTAATTCGTATTTATTATTGAATACAGAATTTTATTCACGATACAATAAATATGTTTTATTATATTTCATGGATGTGGCATATTTCTACTTGCTAAGAAATTATCATATATGTTTTAAGATAAACTGAATTGTAACATTTAAAACGTGTTAAAAAAATGTGTTTAAATTAGTCATTTTTATTTTTGTACAGAAACGTTATGATGTAAAAAATCGATATAAATCTTCTTCTTCTTCCTTGTTATATACCTATGTGGTTCTGCAGAGGGGTGGTTCTCCCGCGAGGTGGATTCCAATTTATTTTTATTTTTCCCACATTTATAAAAATTACTAACCTAAATAAGCAGTGGCAATATTTATAGCCAATAATACGCGAAACATGTTGTTAAAAAGTAGGCGTTAGTAGAAAATTCGCAAAATGTAAATGTCAAGCGGAAAAACTAAAAGTTAGCTTACAGCGATTTGCGAAACAGTATTACAATACGATATTGTGTGTACTATTATACATTCAGCCTTTCGCCAATACCCGAGCCGGGAAAGGCGGTTTATAAATAATAATCACAATACCAGCTAACTTATTGTATAATAACAGGTAAAGGTTAACCGTTCCACGTTATGGAACTGTGGAGATATAAGAACGGTCCCACCCCTAGCGTTAGAGCGGCGAAACTTGGTTTAGTGATGGGAAAACCTTACCATATATTCGATTTACTATTGAATATTCTAATAAAAATAATAAAAACTCGATATAATCTCCAATCATTAAATGACTAATAATTGTGAGCTTGAAAAAAAAATCCGCCCATTCCATCTGCAGTTCAAATGTGTAAATATATTGAATTCGTAATTAATTTTTTTATATAAAAATACTTTTATATAATAATCGCGTATTTATGTAGTATGTGTACAATAGATGGGCGAGTGGAGAGGGATATTGAAAGAAGGGTTGGGGCAGGCAACAAAGTGAATGGTGCACTTAAAGTTGTCATCGCAAAACAAAAACCTATCCAAAAAAGCTAGAATGGCAGTGCACAATGGTGTTCTTCTACCGACCCTTATGTATGGAAGCGAAGCATGGAACTGGCAAAAGAAGGATGAAAGTAGAATAAATGCAGTAGAAATGAGATCTCTTAGACGAATGTGTGTACCATATGTGTACCATGTGTCTCTTGTGTGTACCATGTGTATCTTAGACGAATGTGTGGTATACTCTGTGTATGATAGAATGTCGAATGAAAATATAAGAAGTGAATGCGGTGCAAATGATGGTGTTATGAAAACAATAATGAAAGGATCATTAAGAAGGTTTGGACATATGGAAAGAATGAATAAAGAAAAAATGGTAAAAAAATTATACGTTAACGATGTAAAAGGAACCAGAAATAGAGGAAGACCGAGGAAAACGTGGCACGATCAAATAAATCAAATATTGAATGTCGGCCATGTGAGGGAGTCAGAGTAATCGACGCGCGTGCATGACACGATGTATAAATGTTGAGAAAGCGAGAGAAATATGTCAGGAAAGAAAAGTGTGGAAGTCCATTCTTTCTGCCTTAGTTAGTCAGTTAGTTTTTATAAAAATAAGGCGTCAACACTGTAATTTAAACAGTTTTTTTTCACTTTTATGTAATATCTACTCTGTTAACCACTTTTCCTGATTGTGTGGATGAAGAAACGTAAGTGTAGAAACCGGCTGTTAATAGATAAAATTGTGTTGACGACAGCGGTGCCCTTTTAAACAAATTTAATTAAAGACAAGTTTTGCCTTTCTGTGATATTACGAATTTTATACATCCTTTTAGAGTGTCCTTACATTAAGAATAAATCATAATGGAAACAAGAAAATATTTAATATTATACATACAATACATGGTGATGGAAGATATAAAACTAAATATTCCATCAATATTTCAGTTATTCAATCAATACTCGATAAAATTATTAAGCTACTTATCCATCACTACTCGTACTACGAACGTGGAGTGAATATAAATTCATCTGAAAACGTGTTTATGGAATAAAGTTTACACGAAAGAAAAATAATTTTACTTAATGTGATCGAAAAAGGTTTTAGAATGATTAATTGAAAAAACATGTCAACTTTCTTATCGATTTTATTGTAATTATTTAAAAATAGCTGGTTCCTATCTATCGACGTATCTAACGTAACTAAATATAAAACTTGGACTTGGATCTTGTGGCTTACAGAGGTTCAGCTCATGTGGCTATTCCTCTTACGTCTGATGGGAACATTGTTGGAAAGTGATTTAGTGGGTTGTTAGTTTATGCGGGGGCATGATTTATGTGGCCCGGAGTGTTCCTCTGAAGGAGGATCGATTTTTGGCGCTTGTGGCGGCTGGAGGTGTTTGGGTCGTAATTTGAGAGGTCTTTTATTGTGGGGTTAGGATGTGAAGGGAGTCCTTTGTAAAATCGTTCGGCAAGTTTCAGAATGAATTCATCTATCATCGGGATTCCCGATTCTAGGTGCAGTTGTGTGATCCTGGTCCATGAAGGCGCACCAAGCGATAAACGGATAGCCTTATTTTGCAGAATTTGGAGTTTTCGTATGTGACTCGAAGCTGCATAGCCCCAGATTGGGGCTGCATAAGTAAAGATCGGCCTTAGGACCGTTTTGTATATCAGGAGTTTTGCGCCATAAAAGCGTACTAAAAAATTTCGTGGCGAAAACTGTAATGAGATAAAATCATATTGAAAAAATCAAGAGAATTCATCTGGTATGCACACGTGAGAAGAATGGATCCATCTAGACTCCCCCTTATTGTGTTGCATGGCCATCCCCAAGGTAGACGACCTCCGGGCAGACCACCAGAGAGATGAATCTACAGCTGGGAGTCGACCTCACAGAAGGTCAATTCTTCTTAAGAAACAGGTCACAAGGCCTGCGCTTGTGGCACTTCAGTGAGGATGTTGGGCTTCATCGTCCGGACCGGCAGAGTTTTCAGGAATCCTCATGTGCTCAGAGTCCTATACAGCACATTGGTTCGGAGCAGACTCGAAAGTGGTTCAGTGATATGGAGTCCTCACGAGGCAAGATATTCCGTGACGCTGGAGAGGGTTCAGAAAAAAATTCTGAGGTATCCCTACATGAGGGAGTATGGTAGGTATCCGTGGCTCTATCCCACAGCATTTCGTTTGGGAATGCTTGGGGCCAACTCTCTGCAGCTTCGAAGAGATGGGCATCTCATTACCCATTTCTTTAGATAACTCAGGGGATATTTCGAGAACTCGGCCGTGCTGGAGGGTGTTCGGCTTTTTGTCCTTGATAGATATCTCCGACAGCGACAGCATAGATTGTTTTACCTACCGGCCGCCAGATCCGAATTGCCTCTGGTGACACCGGTGGGAAGAGCAATTAATCTGCTGAACGCGGTCTCCTCGGAAATCAACGTCTTTCATATTGGTGAAAGTACGTTCAGAAGGCAAATACTCTTAATTCTGGAGAGTATCCTGTCTTCCTAATGTGGAACCATCTCTCATGCGTTTCTGGTAGTATACTATACACAATATATTATTTTACCTGTTCTAAATACATGCCTTAAAAAATAATGTTGTAATGTCTGTTGATGAAATAAACTGATTTGATTTGAAAAAAGAAAACAAAAAAAAAGAAGATGAAGAAAGAAAAAGAAGAAGAAGAATATAGAATTCCTAATTACTTTTTTATTAATGGGGTCAGCGTTTTACTTTTTACTCAAACCTTTACATAGAAGACATGTTTATGACAAAGTATACCTTGTACCTAAAGCAAAAGTCACACTACTGTCGTTATTTCACGCACAATTGACGTAAGTGGGCATAATAACGGAGCGCTTACTCGACTTACAATCACAATGAACAATGGTTGAGGAGGACGGAAAACAATTCATCAAAAGAAAGCCGTATTCCGTATGTATTTATAATAAATACATCGTTTTCTCTTTACCGTTTTCCCGCCAAACGATTTTTCTAGTTACGTAAATAAGTGAGATAGGTGGTTATACTATTCGGCCAGATCATTGGTCGTCAACGAGGGTGCTCGGAACAAATTTTAAATCAAACATAAAGTTAAATAAGGCAATTAATTGACTTGCAATTACATATAATATTAAATCACATGTTTCTACTGAAATCATGTCCTTCCCACTAGAAAGATTCATAATGGAAGTAAACGATAAAAATAAAAAAACATATATAAAATTTACCTAACACAAAAAGTGTTAAAATTGAACAAAATCTAAAAAAATTAATGTTCTTAATTGAAAATTCTTGGTAGAAGTTCATTGTAAATAATGAAAAATACAACAAAAAAAACGTATATTTTTTCTTCTTCTTACCATACATCGTTTTAAAATACATACGTCTAAAGGAGCTCATATCTACCGATTTTTTTTTGCTTTCATCCTTCTGATAGAAAAATAAGACTATTAGATTTAAACGTATATTTCGATTGTAAAAGAAAACCGTTTTTTATACATCTCAATGGGATTTATTTTTCGAAAGTTGTTCTCGATATGAAAAAGGTTGCCGACAGCTGCGATCCAACCGTTCCAACTGAAACATAACTTCCGCATCGAAGGCTAACTCTGGACAATTCTGCCCCATTTCCTCAAATGACGCAAACGTAACAAGTCAAGTCCGACTCGTTTGCTGCCAAAATGCTTTTAATAAGACGATTATTGAAGTAAAGAAAA
Source organism: Lepidostoma basale (assembly GCA_022606425.2). Classification (NCBI taxonomy): domain Eukaryota; kingdom Metazoa; phylum Arthropoda; class Insecta; order Trichoptera; family Lepidostomatidae; genus Lepidostoma; species Lepidostoma basale. The sequence goes on along the minus strand of JAHDVF020001234.1, from coordinate 95,354 downwards.
AAAAGTAGGAAGAAAGAAAAAATATAGGCTAAGAAGAGAATCTATTTCGAAAAATGTAATTATTCATACAAGAATTTTTTTTAAAAGGGAATCTTTTTAAAAAAATATTCTAGAAAACCACCAATTAAAACGTATTAATTGTTTTTTTTTTCACCTATATATTTAAATTTCTGGATATGTTTCGAAGCTTGATACATTCCTTTGTATTTATAGAAAATAAAAGTTTATATCGTTCTTCCGATGATGTAGGTAAAAACTAACCATCACGCCGCCTCCTCGAAGGGGTAGGCAGAAAGAATAGCCACACTGTTCTTTCTTTACATACTTCTCTCGCTTCCTTTATATTCATACATCGTGTCATGAACGCACGTTCAACCTATAAAACATTAAACCTATAAAACACGTATTAAACCTCGAGAAAAGAAAATTGTTTTAATTATTTTAAAAATACGTCATTATGGAATTGCACAGAGAGCTCACACCTTGAGTTTATTAAAAACTTCAAAATATTTTTCAATCAAATAGGTAGACCTTCCTTCCTAGATCCCTAAGACGGTTTGGACATATGGAACGATTGACAAGAGAAGAATGGTTAAAATGTTGTGTACAAGCAGTGTGAATAGTAAGAGATGTCGTGGAAGAACAAGGAAATCGTGGCATGACCAATTTAATCAAATTCTAGAAGACCGCTACATTCGAAGTCGCAAAAAATACGTGCGTGCATGTTACGATGTACGAATGTAGAGGAATCTCAATAGGTATGTCAGGACAGAGCAGTATGGCTATCCATCCTCTCTGCCTACCCCTCCGGAGAAAAGGGCGTGATGGATAGTTAGTTATAGTAGGCACATAGAGCGTTACTAATTACCCTTAATTGTAAATTGTGTTGATAGTTAATTAGTATTACATGTACCTACAATTCGAAAGCCAAATGCGATCGACAATTGGTTTTCACCCTCTCCCCTGGGACACCAGTAGGTACTTCTCTGGTTGGCCTATATTCCCTCGAGAAACTGGGCCAACGAAATGCTAGACCTTGCAAGTACGTAGATTTCAGCAAAAGCACATCTGAAAACAAACTTCTTCGAACGGTAGCTAAACGTTATAATTCTATATACCTACAAGTAATTAGAATTAACGCAAAAACACTTCAAATTTGCCTTAAAATTATTTATCTATCTGGGAAGCACGTCTACAAGAGATGGAAAAATGAGGAAAGATAAGGAGAGAAGAGTTGCTAATGAGAACAAAATAAATTATGCACTCCAAGGCACTAATGGCAACATTCTAGGTTAATACCTGTATATAAAAATAACTGTAGCAAGAGAACCTGACGGAAGAGGAAAAAAAATATGACAAAACATAAACGAGTGATGCGTTTTACGATATGTGAAATGAAAGGTTCGAAACAGCATTTTTCATTTACTGGGTAAATTTAAAACTAACTAACTAACCATCACGCCATCTCTCTGAAAGGGTAGGCAGAAAGAATGGACTGTCACACTTTTACTGATGCGGCACTCCATCCTTCTCTTTTCGCTCCGCGGGAGACGCGGTGTGATGGGTTGCGAACCTCATCGCCACCAATAGGCATCTCTCGCGCACACTTCGATCGTGCAACACCCACAAAATAAATCTAAAACAAATAATATAAAATACAATGATATAAAATAAAATAACAAAATAAAAATAATTTAACACAAAATGTTCTTTTTAGATGGTGCACATATTGTCTTTTTAATTTATGTTCCACGAATCCGCCGTTTTTTTAATTTAGCACATAATGTAATAACACATAATATTTTTTTTCGATGTTGCACATGTTGACATGGACGATCCGGACTTTTGTGTTTATTTAATATATGTTACACGTATCCACCGTTTTTAAAATTAGCTGTAATTAGGCACTTAACCAGGAAATTAAATTAATTGCTGGGTAAATTTACGTTATTAAAAATTATAATAATAATAAAAACATGTGTTATATCTCAAATTATCTATGGTAAAACAAAGTGTAAACAGTCTTCTTCTTCTTTTTGTCCTGTCACAACCTCCGTGGTGCATAGGGCCTCAAGGAACCTTCTCCACCCGACTCTATCGCATGCCTGGTGCCTAACATCATCCCAAGTGAGGCCTGCTGCTTTAACCTCGTCCTGCAGGGCTCTTCTCCAGGTGGCTCTAGGTCTGCCTCGCTTCCTCTTTCCCCCCATAAGGGACCAGTCTAGTGCGCCCTGAGCGATACAGGCTGGGTTCCGTCTCAGAGTGTGACCGATCCACTGCCATTTGCGTCTAGCAACTTGTTCTCTAATTGGCTTTTCGCTTGCCATGGTCCAGAGAACGGCATTTGACACTGTTTGTATCAAGAGTATAGAGAAGAAAAAAATGTGACCATGGTTTACGCCAATAAAAAAAAGATGAATAGTTGTAATTTGGATTGACAAGAAGTATTTGAAAATATAGTATTATATACTATTGACAAATAGTCTTACAAATACAGCAACCGATAGCTTAATACTTCCAGATGCATTAAGTCTAAGGCCCGCGGCCAGATCCGATGTCCGAAATGTGACGCCCATTTTCCCATTACAGTTATTACATATCTGAAAAATACGCTTAGGAGTGAACCGTGTTGGTGTGGATCCCTCGGGCGAGTTATATATATTGTAGAAAATCCCACTCTGAAAATTATAAAAGGCAGTAATATTTATGGTTCACAAGACACATTAAATCTATTTAATATTAAATATAAGAACTAAATATTAATAATGTTTATAAAAGGTAAACACCAATGATTTAAATCAATAGTATTAGAAATTATTATACAATATCCAATATGAGCAGAAAATAGTTCATTATATGAAGAAGGAATCTGGTGGTGTCAAAGCTTGAACCCAAGTCCCTAAGATCAGGAGCCTAGTGTTCTATCCCCTAGACCACCACCGGGTTAGTCTTTATCGAATTAAATTAACTGACTGACGTGTGTGTACGAGTATGAGATGAAAGGAAGAGAGAGATCGAGGCCAGGATAAAAAATAAGGAAGTCTATCTAAATAATGAAAATAAATAAAAAAAATCTTTAGTATTATATATTTAGTGTGCTTCCACTAGTGTTTATCGTCGACCGGTTTCGGCAGCTTGCTGCCATCTTCTGGTATCTAGATCAAAATCTATTTGGTTTATATAATAAATGATAGTGGTGGGGGTTAAACATGTTTTTTTCCTTCTGATTCTAAATAATGTATTATTGTTATTAAGTTGTAAGTGTTGTTGTTTTCTATATAATTAAAAAGCACTTACATAGGTGACTATTTTTTTTTGTTGAATCATTTCTTCTACCAAAAAATTTCAATTAAAAATACTAATCTACTTTCTTCTCAGGAAAAAAAAAACGTTATGTTAAAAAAAATATATTTCAAAATATGCGTAAAAAGAAATGGCATAGTACGTGATGTACTCATCATAGATACCAGTGGGGAGAGCAATCAAACTGCTGAACATGATCGCTTTGGAGATCGACGTTTTTACCATTATTATATTTTACCTGTTCTCAATAGATGCCTTAAATTATAATATCTGTTTGTAATATCTTTGAGAAATAAACTGATTAGTTTTGAATACTTGTTGTACGTATACATATGTAACTACCTATTTGCCGATATTAAATATGGATGAAACGGAATACCGTGAAATACAGGATCCAACAGTGCATAAATAATAATCTACATACATAATGTGCGTAGACGCCTAGGTGGTAGGAATAAAGATAAAGCACTTGGAATACGAACGAGGTACGCCTATAAACAAAGGCATATTCGACAATAAATTGATCTTAAAGGGATGGAGGATAATGTATGAATCAATAATACATCGCATGGAATCCCACAATAAAGCAATACCCATCAAAAGTGAATAACAGCTTTCTTGAGTACAAGTCCTACCTAATGCGGTAAGAAGTTATGCTTTCCAACGACCCGAATAACGAATGAAGAAAATTTACCAACCCTTAGTTGACCTATTTCCCATTCGAGGTATAAAAAAAATACATCGTGGTGAAAGAGAAACCGCATGTGTAAAAAATAGCCAATAAAACATTGTAGCCCAAAGAAAAAAATATTGTTCGTATAAAAACGAATGCAAAAAAAAACGACATAAAAATATTACATTCTAGTTTATTACTCGTTTCAAACGAGTTTGCGTTGATAAATTTTATATAGACCAGAATTAAACGAAGCTGAAATTATATGGTCACAAAGATAATATTAATACATAGTATCAAAATCATATAAAATGACCTAATTGAAGAAAATAAATTAAATAAGGATGCAATACGAAAACAATACTTATAAAATAAAATTCTAGCACAAGAGCAGTCCAGTCCTATTTTTTATATGTTCCTTATATCCGCACAATGCTATTATAATTGTATAACAATTGCCTTTACAAATCCACAAATATCATTAAGTATACAAGTAATATTAAGAAATTCATAAAAATGGCGATTTATCAATCATTTTATTAATTATTATTATATTGACGAATTTTTTACGAATTAAAGCACTGTTTTTTGAGTTTATTACATACACTTTATATATTTCTCCTGATGATGAAGGTGTAAACCCTTCAAAACTTGTCAAGAAAAAAAAAACAGTAATTTAATTCATAAAAAAGGCCTTATGGATTTTCACTGTGTTCACGCCGTAAGTTTACCATGATTGTGTGATGATTTCATGATTTTGTGCCAATTTATTAATAAAATTTGTACACTGAAACAGGTTTAAAAACATCCGAAACGTGAATTTGAATTATTAAAAGTTTTATAAAAAATAATAAAAAATTGTTTTAAATTATTCAAATCAGAAGAGAGGTTATTTCACCTGGGACAATATCTCATTAAAACGTATTTGTCAGTAAATTGTGAAATAAATATTATGACAGAAATATACGTTAACTAATGACTACCAATGATAAACTAAAAAAATACCCACTTATAATACATAATAACCGATTGTGATTATTATTATTCATTATTACAATACATTTAGTAGAAAATAAACAAAAGTGTGAAATTTTCTTTGGGCATTACATATCAATACATCATTTGTCATTATTTCTGAAACATATAGCTAAAGAGCGGCATTCAATGAGTTATGGAAAAATAATGACTGCCGTGTTGTGAGAACCCCTTATATCACGGCCATTAATTAATCTTCATAACTACATACAACAAAAGGAAATAGAAAACTAGAATTTAAAGTCACGGACGAAAATGTTTAAAAAAAAAAATACGATATTTCAAATGAGTAAGTACACCCTAAAGCGCACAATTGAATGAAATATAACAAAGGAGTTGGCTCCAAACTTGGACGTTAAAGCTGAGACAATGGGCGTATTTTAAGAACAAGGATAGTTTTGAGTGCATCGCCTAGAAATGAAAACGACTTACTTATTCAGTGAGGCCCGGTGGCGATGGCAAATTTCCTAAAAGTTTAATTCTTTTGTTTATTGTGTTCCGCGTTTAAATCTCTCCTCACGCACGCTGCGGCTTTGCGAACAAAAGAAAAATATATTACTCGAAAGAGAGATCGGATAGCTAACACAAAAGAAGAATGCACCGGTCTATATAACTTTTCAGTTGGATTGCCTAATTTTCGTAATGACTACGATCTATTTATTGATGAAAACGTCAATTTTCTAAAAGTTTTATTATATGACATGATTCGCTTTGCCAAGGCATTATTAACCGTCGCGTTGCCATGTGGTAAATTGAGTTTCCACTGCCAATTTAAAGTTGATTTTCTTAAAACCTATGGACCCTAATATTATAAAAAAAATTGTAATCCTCCATTGAAGTGTTCTCAATATTTCGTAATAAAAAAAAAAGCAAAAAATTACTTCCTTCATCCCAAAAAAAAAATATTTCTAAGACTGCCCTCACCTTCATTCGTGTTAAGGTAGAATTTGTTTTGCTAATATTTACAACTTTATCAAAAGTGACAAATACTTACTCGCTGTTTTGAACGTATTATAAATTATATCTTTGACCTTTTCAATAGGTACGTAATAATACCGACTGGATGAAAACGCAGCACGTAAGTTAATAATATCAGAACTGTGAAAATATTAACACTTTACCAAAAGGGACAAATATTAATACGTACTCGTTGTCTTGAACGTACTATACATTTTGCCTAGGTGCCTTTATCTTCGCCCCGCCGGCCCGGCGTGCAGACAAGTTTCGACCCGACCCGACCCGATTTTTAGTCGCCCGTATGCTATGACGCATTACATATCAGAAATCGCATGGTTCCAGAAAAAAATTAATAATGATATGTTTTTCAAATAATCCATGTATGTTATAGATATCGATCTATTCCTAATGAAATTCCCTACAAGATGACATAAATTAAATTTTGATTCATCTAGTCATATGCTTGATATTTAGATAAAGTTAGCGGTAAACTGAACTTACCACATGGGAGCAAGCGTTTTGTTTTGAACACGGTACGTTAAGGGTTAAAAATGCAGAAGGCAGGTTACAACACAAGACAAGGACACAATCTACACCCACCTGATACTCGTACTACAAAGTTTGGTCTTAAGTCTCTGCTGTACCTGGCTTGTAGGGAATATAACAGGCTTCCTGAGAGTATTCGAGGCTCTAATAATGTAGCTAACAGCCTAAAGCTGTATTACCTCAGGCAGTATGTGGAAAGTGGTAATTATTAGTATATTAGTGTATCTTGATTTTTATTCTGCTTGTTATAATATTTTTGTGTTTGTAATCATTGTGTGTTCTGTCATGAATATGTTATATATTATATTATAATCATTGTAATTATTTTAAGGCCCAAAATGAGTTTATTATAACTAATGGGGAATACATGCTTTGTTATGTATTTTATATAAATAAAAATAAAAATAATAAAAAATTGGAAACCACTCCACTACTCTCCCATGATAATCTATGGAACGGACAAACAAAAACAATACTATTATATATATACTCGTATGTGTAATATGCAGTCGGCGAGTATTGAGTTTCTTTAGTCACATTGCTAGAAAAGAGATAAGTGTTGTCACAGGAAGTGTTTCAGGTATAAGAAGTAGAGGCAGATCTCCTGCGTGGTGGTGTAACCAGATTAAGGAGACTGGGGGAGACTTCTACTCGACTTCTACTCGGAAAGCAGAAAGAATTTGAGGCGTTTTGTTTTAGCCATGGGCAGCTCCATGGATCACGACCGTCAGTAAAGGGAAAACGCAGAAAGAAGAAGAAGAAAGTAAAACAAAACATGACATTATTACATACTGTATAAAACATAAAAAGAGTTCTATAAAACAAATGTTTTCTTGAAATTATTAAATAATACGACCGATTATACAAAATCATTTTGATTTTAGATAAACTTGAGGGATTAACACTGTGGAATTCCATAATGGTGATTTATTTATGAATTAAAACAGTTTTTTTTCCACTTTATTTTTCTCGTCATGTTTCGAACGCTTATACCTTCATCATCGGCAGAATGATATAAACTAACCAACAGTGTTTTAATTCATCATGAGTGCGCTAGAGATCCAAATTACAATATTTTTTAGCAAGTTAACTCTTTTTGTAAGACAAAACCTTTTTTTTTTATTTGCAGCGATGATTTAGCATTCAAAAATATGATAATCCTAATTCGATGTGACGTCATAAATAATGCTTGTATTAAACATAATAAACTAACAATATCGTCATCAGTGTTCGAATCACAGAAACGACATTAAAACTAAATACAAACGATGACGTCATAATTGACGCATTATTTTTTTATAAAAATGAATATATATATATATATATATATATATATATATATATATATATATATATATATATATATATATATATATATATATATATATATATATATATATATATATATATATATATATATATATATATATATATATATATATATATATATATATATATATATATATATATATATATATATATATATATATGTATATATTTTAAACTCTGTAATTGTTATCAGAAATAATATTCAATATCTCACCTTGTTAGTTTTAATACAAAACGATCTAAACTGGATGTTTTAGATGAAATACTACTAGGAAATCATAAGACGGGAATTCCATTTCATAAATTTCCCCTTAGCACTAATAGCAAACTACAAATTCCGTACGAGTTGTTCGAGATGTATGGCGATATACAAAAGAATACTCCAATATTCTAGGAATTCTAGGAAATTGAAAATAATGAAGTTTCCTACGCGGAAGCTGCAAAAATAAATGCACCGAGAAGCGGGAAGAGCAATCGAGCATAAAAATAACCACAATATTGAGAATCAATACAACATGTTCGCCGGATAAAGAGGAAACAGATTGAAGATGATCGGATTTTGGAAAGCGAATAGGGAAACATCCGGTGTAAATTCCCACGCTCGAATATTAGGAAATCAGCCACATGCAATATTCTCAAGATATTGCGAAACAAAGGGTATTATAATTTGGACGTGCGACGTTCACGATATCAAGCCGCGTGCGGTTTACGACAAATTTCATCACACCAAGATAGAATAAATGCAGTAAAAATGAGATCTCTTAGAAGAATGTGCGTTAAAATGTATACGAAAGAGTGTCAAAAGCAACTATTAGAAGTGAATGCAGTGCGAATCAAAGTGTTATGAACAAAATATTGAAAGGGCCATTAAGATGGTTTTAACATATCGCACGCTGACATGAGTCGGTGTTTTAACAAAAACAGTCGAAAAACACGTACGAATGAAAAAGACCGATATATTGTAATGAAGGTCAGTCGGCGGAATTTTGACTTAATTTTAACGCGAAACGATGGATAGCGTTAACACAAGCCTCTGTCTAATGTTAACTCAATTATGACCTAAGCCATAATCGGTCAGTTTACTATTAAGCGTGCAATATAGAAAGAATGAATGGTAAAGAACGTATAAATTAACGATTTAAACAGAACAAGAAATAGAGTAAGACTGAGGAAAACGTGACACGATCAAATCAATCAAACATTTAATGTCAGCCACGTGAGGAGTCTGAGAAATTCTCTGAAAGAAGAGATAGAGAGAGAAGTATTTCAGAAAAGAACAATGTGGCGGTCCAATCATTCCGTCCATACCTTCGGGGAGACGGTGTAATGGTTAGTTAGTCTTATAATAAGATTAATCACTGACTTTTTAGCAAAACCTTCGACCTTAGTCGACCTTCGTGGCAGAGTGGCAAGAGCTCTGACATCCATACCGAAGGTCCCAGTTCGATTCCCAGCGATGGTAGTGTGATTGTCACACTGTCTTTGGTCTGGTGTAGAATTCACGTGACAATAAAATGGCGATAGATTGGCTACCTATCACATGTCATGAGAATCAATACAATAGTTAAAATAAATTGTATACAGTAATTAGGTTTCAAACAAGGGGGAAAAAATAACTTATGCACACGATTTTAGGTTAGGATTATCAAATGAGCATTAGCGTGAACCGGATGCGCAGACCGCAAAAACAAAAATTCACTACGTAACGCCATTTTTACTTGTCAAGTCGGGAAATCAACTTAGCTCTAGGGACGACACGCAATCCAACATGGGAAAATTATCGCAACGTTACACATACAGGTATACATAATTGAAAGCACAATACCGTAACTATTTAATTCGATTTTAATGTTAACGTAAATCTTTACGAAGTTCTATTATAAAATAAAAGTTTAATAAATTTAATGCAGTAGTCCATTGTTTTGGCCGAAACGCTATGATACTCCAACATTATTACTGTTAAAATTTATAACACTGTTATAATATCATAATTTATTTTTATTCATTGTATTGTTTATTGTATGGCGGTTGGCGAAAAAAAAAAAAAAACATCGGTTGGCGAAACAGCTATCGCGACATTCTCAGTGAATAAAAATAAATTGTGATAATATAAGTGTTGTAAATTTTAACAGTAATAAAATAAATGCGTTAACAGTGTGAATTTCCATTATAAATTCGACAAATATGGCATATATTATTTTATCTCTCATGATGCAAAACTTACCTCCAAATAGTTATGCTGGTAGGGAGAACGATCGCTTTGTTAAACTGTTAGGTAAGGTTAGGTTGTTTATTTCATCTTTTCACTAAAATTTGTTTAGGAAAATCACCCCAGAGAGTTGTAATTTTAACATAACTAACTCAAAACTTACTAACCATCATGCCGGAGGGGTGGTAGGCAGAAAGAATGGACCGCCACACTGTTCTGTCCTGACATACTTCTCTCGATTCCTCTATATTCCGTATGAAAAATCGAAGTGAGTACGCGTCATGAATGTAGAGTAGCTTGTCTAAATAAAATTGTGTCAATAATCCCTCTCTCTACTTAATAAACGGGGCGATCGTCAGTGAATTATTAGCGAGTTATCGTAGAAGATAAGATTCAAAGAAATTACCTATAACAAAACTAACATACACACTTTCCCTTTTCCGCCTTTGTCACATTTACTTGAGTTTGACTCTTCTCATAAAGCGTCTTACACCATTACTGGAAATTTAATAACAATCCGGCCCGAGCAAATAAAATCTAACGAAGATTTTATCTCTTTTTACTTTCATAAACCAGCAGAGCAATGTAATACGAAGTACTATGCATAAAATCCCATAGTAAAATTCCATGTGGCAATGTGATCTTAACTGAAACGGCGTTACCTCACACTGCACGTATTAATTTTATTTATGTATCCGAACGATCGCTGTGGGATTCCTGCAATGCTACATTGTCGGACGGCTAGAACTTATTAAATTTTACAGTGTGCTTATTGCAAAATTTGTGAAAACTGTAAATCGACACACCACGGCACACAGAGAAGGAGAAAGGAGAGACCACTAGGAGACGGTAACGGCTCCACTACAAGCGCCTTCCCTTGCCCCAGATGCCCCAAAATTTGTGGGTCTAGGATCGGGCTTTTCAGTCACATGCGGACCCACAACCGTGATGGACAGTTTTGTTCACTATCAATAATATAATAGTATTTTAGATGTTGGCTTGTAAAGAGTCCTTGAAGCATTTCCTCTGACCTCCGTGTGAATGTTTTCCTTGCGTCAGCTGAAAATATAGTATTTTCTTTTGGAGCTTAGTTTTAGGCATTATTTTGACATGGCCAGCCTAGTGCAGTTATCGCTGATTAATGGCAGCCTGAATATGTGAAATATCTGCCTGCGGTAAGTAATACACATCGGTACGTAATTACGTACATACGCATTATGTAGGTACGTATAAACGCCAGATAAATGAACCTTCGTACAAATTATACAATTCAGCAAACAGACGTTATTACAAATCCCACGAACTAATTATTACTTTGTAGTCAAAGAGAGTCAGAGCATTATTACGAAATTTTAATTGGATTTCTGAGGGAGGGGTCGGGTTGGATGAGTTTAAAATGTCGTATGATATGGAAATAGACAAAAATAAACCGCGATAATAAAACGAGCAAACTATTATTAAAAAATTATGAATATATTTATATAAAACAAAACTACACATCAAAAACTTAAATAAACCATAAACTTGCTCAGTAAACCATATATAAATTATTTTATTGTTTTTAATAAACTTAACACTGTAGAATTCCATATAGAACGTTTTTTTATATAGAATTAAAACACTCTTTTTTCCACCATTGAGTTTATTTATCTCTACGTGTTTCTAAGATTTTACATCTTCATCATAGGGAAAATGATATATATTCTAGATAAACTTTAGGCGTTAACACTATGGAATTCCATAATGACGAATTTTTTATGAATTTAAACACCTTTTTTTTCCACTTTTGAGTTTATTTTTTTAGACATGTTTCGAAGACTTACACCTTCATCATCGGGATCATTTATATCGTTCTCCCGATGATGAAGGTTTAACCCTTCGAAACATGTCAAGAAAAATAAACTCAAAAGCGGAAAAAAGTGTGTTTTTTCACAAAAAAATCGATATAAATTCTAACTAAACCTTCGAAACATATCGACAAAAATAAACTGAAAAGTTGAAAAACAATGTTTTAATTCGCTAATAAATAATGTTTATTTTTTATATACTGAGATACAACACTCATATTTATTAAAAACATATAAATTAAATACCAAACATGTTTCGGACACACAAGCCCTTCAGCACTGATATCATATTTTATATTAGGTGTATAACTTTGCTTCCGCCGTTTTTTTTTCCGAAATTCGAGGCTTTATCGTAAAAAACTGGTTATACATTTATGATTCAAAGTATTGTCCATCGCTGGCCACTACTTTCTCCCATCTTTCGGGCAGCATACGAATCCCGCGTTGAAAAAACTGGTCATCTTTTGAAGCGATCCACGAATCGATCCAATTTTTTAATTCTTCATAAGACCGGAAGTGCTGGTCAGCTAGGCCGTGTGCCATTGATCGAAACAAGTGATGGTCCGAGGGAGCAACGTCTGGAGAATACGGCGGGTGGGTTAGGACTTCCCATTTCAAAGTTTCCAAGTATTTCTTGACCACTTTCGCAACATGGGGTCGAGCATTGTCATGCTGTAAAATCACTTTATCATATCTTTCGTTTTATTGCGGCCGTTTGTCTTTCAATGCTCGGCTCAAACACATTAACTGCGTTCGATAACGATCGCCTGTGATTGTTTCAGTCGGTTTTAACAACTCATAATACACTACGCCGAGCTGGCCCCACCAAATACTGAGCATAACCTTGGAACCGTGAATATTCGGTATATAATATTTCAATGGCGTTATGTTTACAAATACTTAAGCTTATTGTATGACATCTATGATCTATTTATTCCAACTACCACTTACCGCTACTGCCATCTATTGCAAAACGGCGGAAGCAAAGTTATACCCCTAATAAATATAAATATTAAAAATATATTATATTATTTTTACACATATGCAGTCAGTTTTGACAGATATTAAAATGATTTAAATATCTTTCAAAACTGACTACATTTGTGAATTAAAAAAAAAAAAAAATATTAATATTTATATTTTTATAATATCAGTGATGAAGGGCTTGTGTGTCCGAAACATGTTTGGTATTTAATTCATATGTTTTAAATAAATGTGAGTGTTGTAGGACTAAGTACGAGTATATATAAAAAATTAATTTAATTTTTAATTTTTATAATTTTTATAATTTTTATAATTTTTTATAATTTTAATAATTTTTTTTTTTTTAAATTTTTTATATCGTATATATAAAAAAATAACATTAAACACAACACAATGTTATGGCGAATATATAAGAAATTCATAAATAAATACTTTAAAACAGATATTTCGGAAGTCTCCACAGAATTAGACGACCTTCGTGGCAGAGTGGTAAGAGCTCTGACTGCCATACCGAAGTTTCTGGGTTCGATTCCCGGCGATGGCAGTGTGATTGTCACACTGTCTTTGGTCTGGTGTAGAATTCTCGTGACAATAAAATGGCGATAGATTAGCTACCTATCCACATGTCACGAGAATCAATATATCAGCCTAAAAACAAATTGTATACAGTAATTGGGTCCAAGCGACTTGTTGTATACGTAAAAAAAATACCGAGCCGAGAAATATAAATGCCGAGTAGGAGAAATCTATGTCGCGATCTCACGATTTTCTTATTTTTTTTAATATTATATTATTCAGCATCTTAGAAGCAATGATCTGGATTTAAAAAAGTACAATACACCATCATTGTCAACATTGCCTCATGTTGGTCTACGAAGATATCGTGTTTAGCAGATTGAATGCCCTATCCACTGGCATCACCAGAAACAGGTTAGGTTAGGTTAGGTTAGGAGGACACCTTGTTTAGCAGATTAAATGCCCTATCCACTGGCATCAACAGAAACAGGTTAGCTCTTCAAGGGAGGGGGGATAAAACAATCTGCAATAACGCTATCCAAGATATACATCGTCCTCATCAATATACATGTATAGTAATATACATATTTTTATTCACGAACGAAGTTCTTGGAACGATAATATATTATGAATATATGGTATATTACATATTTTTTAATAACCATGCACCAAAATCGTTACAGATATAAAACGATACAGGCGTCACGTGATTCGCGTTGAGCAAATTTTTTAAAGCGGGAGAAAACGAGATTTCATGGACGAAATTTTGGATGACATCCAAGTGCGATATTTGGTCTCCGCGTCTATTGCCGCGTGCCGTATTCATAAAAAGGACAACTTCATTCAGTCCTTTGACCGCATGGCAACAATGGGATGTGTAAAACTTTTTTACAAACGGATAAAAACAAATTTTACAATCGCCAAGATCTATTGAAAACAATGATAAGTAGAGAAGTTACTAATTTCACATAGTTTTTAAACACAACACCCTGAAGATACACTGATTCTATATACCTTCTTCTTCTTCTCTTGATTGTAGATCTTGCGATCTGTTTATGTAGGATATCAACTTTTGTGATGAAGACGACCAGCCTTCTCTCCATCTCTTTGGTGGTCGACGGCCCTCTGGAGTCTCGTGCATCACAATCTTAGAAATTCTTGCTGGATCCATTATCTCGATGTGGTCCCTCTAGAATCGTCTTCTCTGCCTACTCCATTTCACTATGTCTTTAATTTTGCAGGATTTGGGAATTTCTTCATTGGGTATCCTATCTCTAAGGGTTCTCACCACAATAGGTCGCAATGTTCTCATTTCTGCTACTTTTAAGAGATGTTTGGTTCTGACAGTGTCTGCTCTTGCTTCGATTCCGTGTGTCATTATGGGCCTGATGCATTTTTTATAAATTCTAACTTTGCTTTCCACTAGCATACGCTTATTGTCCCAGACAGTGTCCCTTAGGCATCCGGAGATAACTGCATCTTTATCAGTCTGTTTTTAACTTCATTATATAGATCGCTGCAACTAGATATCTCCACACCCACATACCAATTTTATTAATTTTTAACAGTGATGTTAAACACCTTTTTAAATATTTAATATTAATGAAAACGTCTGTTTTCTAGAAGTTTTATTCTATTTAATGGGAGTGACATGTTTTGCCCATAATATAAAACTTCTATAAAAAAAGACGTTTCCGTTAATAATAAGAAATACTTACAGACCGAAGGTAAGTTTAATTTAAGTGAGCGATAAGCAAAGTAAGTGATATACCGTGTCGTCAGCAACATCACGTGGAACATTTAACTAAACTAATGCTCTTTAAGCTGATCCACATATTCCAGATTTAAACAAGATAAATGATAATAAATAATATCCAATTTTAGTAAACAAGTAAACAATTCGGATGCGCGGTGTTATATCTTCTCTCACTATCATTTATCAGATATAAGAACGTGGTTTATTTATCGACATTCACGTGTTCTTAATCTTTCACATGAATTTATATCTTCGTTTTATTCAAAAGGTGAACTCCGCACGTGGAGTGGGAATCAACATTGTCCAATAATAACGCGTAAATAAAGTGAAAACAAATTCATATTTAGAATAAATTATCAATATCATCGTAGCAATTTCGAAACGTGAGTTAAGTGTATGTTTAGTATATGAAGACGACGCTGTTTTAATCGCTGACAGCATGGACGATCTACAAGTCCTGTCAAGAATGTACGAAGTATGCAATAAGTATGACCTTGTGATAAACGTGTCAAAGTCTAAAGTTATGGCATTTGAAAAGGAAGAATGTATGACGGATTGGGACATAAGTGCGAACGGTGAGAAATTATAGCAAGTTACCGAATTTGTTTATCTGGGAAGCATGTTTACAAGAGATGGAAGAATGGAGAAAGATATCGGAAGAAGTGTAATATTCACGGAAATAAAAAATTTCTACCCTTTAAAAAAGTGGTTCACTGTACAATCGTAATCCATAATAAGTTTTAATGTAAAAAAAAAATTCACACATGTTAAAAATTCCACAATTAACAACACCAAATTGTTATCATTTTGTTTTCTACACTACCGCCATACAACAATAATCAGAACAAACTTCAAAATAATTCAGAAACGTTCTCGGCCATGCGCGTCGTGTGCATTTCGAATTACTTTCGGAGAGAATCGAAATATTCCTCTCTCGCTCTCATGTATTCAAAATATTCTCGTACTCTTTCTTGATGACATATGGGTTTTTGTCTATTTATATTATGATTTCTATGTAGTGTGGTTGTGAAACTACAAATTATTATGTTTCCAATAAAGAAACATTGCAAATATATCAATATTTTAGGGGTCAAATTGGGACAACTCCCATAGATTAGGAAGATATTGTTAAAATGGCAAAATTTTCCATACAATTAAATAACATTTATGTCACTTGGATAATGCTTCATTGTTTAAAATAAAAAATACCAACTTCACCGTTGATTAAAAAAATATTGGCAAATGTTTAGTCTGAGGAGATCCATCTATTCGAAACTGCCTTATTAATGAATATTATAAATATAATCGTAGAAGAATCGTTGTACATACCATACATTTGTAAATAAGGTAAATTCAGATGTGGTGGTCATAAGAAGGGCGGAATGGGGAATGTTGTTAAACATAAAGCGATCGCTCAACCCAACCAATGACAGGTCATAAGTCCTGTAAGAGCCTCGGCCACCACATTCTGTTCCCAGAAAAACAATTTACATCTTCGTCTCTATTGAGATACAATTAATCCTTATAAATATAAAAATAAAATTATCCGCAATGGGTAAAATCCACTATTTGTCTACAAGAATTTGTATACATTCAAAATGTTGTTTAGAAATACGTGTTATACATTCATATTCTCTATTTGTTCAATCAATTTTCTATTTAATTGGACTTGGATCTTCTGGAGGATTCAGCACTAGTAGCTTAAATCAAGTAGGAACAGATAATAGGTAAAACAAAACAAAAAACACTCCCGATTTAAAGGCGATGACAGCTCCGATAGCCAACATCATCTCTTATTGTAACCCTAAAAAAAACTGCGTGATAAATCGCCCAATAAATAAAGCATGACCGCTCTAGAAAGCGCCGCGTGTCACGAGCTTTGGGTAGGTACCAGGGATAGCTGGTGCGTACCTACACTGGTGGATACGGGCAGCGCGAGGCATGGCAATACCGAACGAGTTTTATTTTCATAAATAGAATCTTCTGACGAGCTACATGAGCGCGAAATTAATGTAACGTGTACATACAAATAAGCATATACGCCAGATTGTTGTATGGGCCGCGTATTTTCTGTGAATCGGTGGTATTTATAAAATAGACAAAAGTTCGCTCAGTGCCAACGTCTAAGATCAAGGTGCTCTAAACCTATCACACCTCGAGTGAATAACATCTCAAATTCTACATACACTTCTGACGTTCTTAAGACTTATAAAATAAAAACCTTTGTTAATTTTTTTAACGTATTTTCATTTTAGAATTAATTGTATCTCAATAGAGACGAAGATGTAAATTGTTTTTGGAAACAGAATATGGTGGTCGAGGCGTTTACAGGACTTATGACCTGTCATTGGTTGGGTTGAGCGATCGCTTTATGTAATACAACATTCACCATTCCGCCCTTCTTACGACCACCACGCCTGACAATTTTTTGAAAGATGTATATATGCTACTATGTTGAGAAACACTTCACATATTTTATTTATTTATTTATTTAATAAAGTTATAAAAAAATACAAAAACATTTTACAACTTATAAAATACGTTTTATAAACAATTAATAATATAAAAATATAAATTACACAAATGAAAATAAACAACTAACTAACTAACTAACCATCACGCCGTCTCCCCGAAGGGGTAGGCAGAAAGAATGGACTGCCACACTTTTCTTTCCTGACATATTTCTCTCGCTTCCTCAACATTCATACATCGTGTCATGCACGCGTCGATTTCTCTGACTCCTCACATGGCCGACATTCAATATTTGATTTATTTGATCGTGCCACGTTTTCCTCGGTCTTCCTCTATTTCTGGTTCCATTTACATCATTAACATATAATTTTTTTACCATTCTTTCTTCATTCATTCTTTCAATATGTCCAAACCATTTTAATGATAACTAACTAACTAACTTACCATCGCCGTCTCCCCGGAGGGGTAGGCAGAAAGAATGGAACGCCACACTGTTCTGTCCTGACATACGCCTCTCGCTTCCTCTACATTCATACATCTTGTCATGCACGCACGTCGATTTTTCCGACTCCTCACGTGACCGACATTCAATATTTGATTGATTTGATCGTGCCACGTTTTCCTCGGCCTTCCTCTATTTCTAGCTCCGTTCACGCCGTTTACATATATCTTCTTTACCATTCTGTCTTCACTCATTCTTTCCATGTGTCCAAACCATCTTAATGACCCTTTCCTTATTTTGTTCATAACACTTTCATTCGCACCACATTCACTTCTTATACTTGCATTTGTCACTCTATCATAAACAGATTTGCCACACATTCGTCTTAGAGATCTCATTTCTACTGCATTTATTCTACTTTCATCCTTCTTTTGCCAGTTCCATGCTTCACTTCCATACATAAGGGTCGGCACAAAAACACCATTGTGCACTGCCATCTTAGCTTTTTTGGATAGGCTTTTGTTTGCGATGACAGCTTTAAGTGCACCATTTATTCTGTTGCCTGCCCCAACCCTTCTTTCAATATCCTTCTCCACTCTCCCATCCTTTGTAAACATACTTCCTAAATAAACAAATTCATCCACTTGTTCCAGATTTTCACCGTTTACACTAATGTTGCAGACTGTCATGCTTCCTTCTTTTTCGAAAATCATTACCTTAGACTTATTCACATTCATCATCAAATCGTATCGCTTGCATACCTCATACATACTAGACACCAGGGCTTGCAGTTCATGCTCGTTGTCTGCAAGTAGCACAGCGTCGTCCGCATACAACAAACAGCTTACTGACACACCTTCCATTTTTGCACCTGCTTCCAACCCTTTCAGCTCTTTCATACACTTGTCCATATATAGATTAAACAACCATGGAGACATTACACACCCCTGTTTGACACCTTTATTGATATCAAACCAGGCTGTAAGATCCCCATTAACTCTAACACTAGCAGTGCTTTCTGTGTACAGCGATGTAATTTCCGTGATCAGTTTTGTGTTTATTCCGTATTCCGACAATATTTCCCACAGTTTACCTCTCTTACTACTTACCTCTTAATGATCCTTTCATTATTTTGTTCATGACACCATCATTCGCACCGCATTCACTTCTTATATTTTCATTCGGCACTCTATCATACACAGAGTATCCACACATTCTTCTAAGAGATCTCATTCAAACAACTGTTTCCAAAAACAATTTACATCTTCGTCTCTATTGTGATACAATTAATCATTAAATGATTAACCGCAATGGGTAAAATCCAGTATTTGTATACATTGAAAACAAAATATTTTCATTTTATTTGAAAAAAAAAACTGTATTAATCTAAGTAGGTTGCAATTATAATACATAATTACATAATAATACTTTTTTTAAATAATATTAAAAAAACACAATGATTGTGTATTAGAGAGAATAATCATATTGATATCCCATCCCTGACACAACTCCCACTAACATGAAATATGTCGACCTCTGAGGCGACCCGATTAAGCTAAGAAATTTTACTTCATTGGCATGTTGGTTCCGCACAATAGAAGAGGTTTAGTTCTTTTTAGTACACTATTGTCTGTTGCAGGCGTTCGAAATATACAACGCGTTGGTTCGGAGCAGACTCGAAAATAGTTCTGTGATATGGAGTCCTCACGAGGCGAGATATTCCGTTATGCTGGAGAGGGTTCAGAAAAAATACTGAGGAATCTCTACACGAGGGAGTTGGTAGTAATCCGTGGCTCTATCCCACGGCATTTCTTTTAGGAATGCTCGGAACCAATTCTTTACAGCTTCGAAGAGATAGGCATCTCATTACCCATTTCTTTAAATGAATCAGGGGATATTTCGAGAACTCGGCCGTGCTAGAGGGTGTTGGTCTTTTTGTCCCTGATAGATTTCTCCGACAGCGGCAGCACAGATTGTTTTACCTACCGGCCACCAGAACCAATCTGCCTCTGGTGACACCGATGGGAAGAGCAATTAGTCTGCTGAACGCGATCTCCTCGGAGATCGACGTCTTTCGTATTAGTGAAGGTACGTTCAGGAGACAAATACTCTTGACTTTAGAAAGTATCTTGTCTTCCCAATGTCGAACCATCTCTAATGCGTTCCTGGTATTATGTTGTATTTTTATAATATTTTACCTGTACTCAATAGATGCCATAAACATTTTGGCGTTTGTAATGCCTTTTGAGTTAATAAACTGATTTGATTTGATTTGAAATGTTCGCAGAATGCTCCGTATACCGTGGACCGATAGGGTCAGTAATGCAGACGTACTACAGAGAGCCAGAGCCAATAGAGAGCTGTTGTCGAGTGTGAAAATTAGACAGTTCTCATATTTGGGTCATGTGGTAAGGGGAGAAAAATACCACCTCCTTCGACTGATATTAATGGGTAAAGTGGAGGGGCGTCGGGGAGTTGCAAGAAGGCAGCTGTCCTGGCTGTGGAACATTAAAAAATGGACAGGAATTACAAGAGGTCACAACCTGTTCCAAGTGGCACAGGACACAGATGCCTTTGCTGCAGTGATCGCCAACGTTGGGGGGACCTGACACGGCACCAAAAGAAGGATTGTCGGCTAAGTTGAAATATTGAAGAAAAATCTAATTCTTTGAATGAAATCTGTTTTGTTGTAGCGTACGTTAAAAATAAAAACATGGCTACACGAATCCCATGCAGAGATTAGACGCGTAATATTTATTATGGCGGGCGAGATGGTGAGCACATGTGCTCCTGCCACATGCCTAAGTCCCGGGGGGCACAACAGCTGTGCGAGGGGCGTTGCTGACTTAAATATACTTCGTGGTAAACTAATCATTCCCTTGCATCGGTTTCTTAACTAACTATATCATGCCGTTTCTCCACAGAGAGAACGGACCACCACGCATAGCTAACCCTAATATGTCATGAAAAAACATTACTCTTATTCTTTCTCTTAGCCATTTCCCGGTATCAAATCAAATCAGTTTATTTTCTCAAAATATATTATAAAATTTTTTTATAGTTTAAGACATCTATTGAGAAAAGGTAAAATATAATAAATATATAATACTAGGAACGCATGAGAGATGGTTCGACATTAGGAATACAAGATAATCTCCAAAGTCAAGAGTATTTGTCTTCTGAACGTACTTTCACGAATATGAAAGACATCGATCTCCAAAGCAATATCTCCGATAATAATAATAATAATAATATGCTAACTTTTAAAGCGCCGTTTTTGTGATGTAATTACCTCAAGGGCGCATTAAGACGTGTTTTAAATCTAAAAATCTAAATGTGACCGCTTATAAAGCGATCGGTTTAAAAGTATAGTAGAACAAAGTATAAATGTTTAACTTGGGTATGAAATATAATATATCCAAGATCCCAAAAACATATATGTAGGATAATCATGTGTACTCAAACGATACTCTAAATTTCACAACTAGATGTTTAAAATAATATACTGCATCGCGATAAAATGGCTAGTTAGCAAAAGCACAGAGAGAATATTGATTTTCCTGCATCTACAGATGAAGTTTATTAACCCCCACACAAAAAGTTATATACACGTACGCATGATTAAAAAACACCCTTGACACGAGCGCTGCAAAATTATTGGATTGGGAAGTACTGAGGGGTGAACGCCACATCGACCGGTCTGACCCTACAGAAAAGCGAAACAGCCTATATACATATGCAGGGAGGGGGAGGAGGGTAGACACAGTCACAGTAGGCCCGAATTAAAATAATGACGTCATCGCTGATTAATCTAGCGTTCCTAGATGTTTTTAGTCTGGAACATTTTTTGTTTTGTTTCCCATGGTGTAAATTATTCTGCTGTTTTGTACTTATAATGACCAAATTAATCAATTATTAAAAGGCGACCACATTCGAAGACGGAATAATCGACGATGCTCTTGCCGAACGTTTTTACAAAGGACTCCCTTCATATCCTAACCCCACAATAAAAGACCTCTCAAATTACGACCCAAACACCTCCAGCCGCCACAAGCGCCCAAAATCGATCCTCCTTCAGAGGAACACTCCGGGCCACACAAATCATGCCCCCGCATAAACTAACAACCCACCAAATCAACTACCAACAATGTTCCCATCAGACGTAAGAGTCACGGTGTGTGAATGTAGCGGCGCACGAGTTATGTCAGGATAAAACGGTGCGGGTCCCGAGAAAACGGCGTGATGGTTAGTTAAAAATAAATTAAATGACGACCTTCTTGACGGAGTGGCAAGTGCTGTAACTTCCACACCGAAGGTCCCGGGTTCGATTCCCGTGTGTTTGTCATACTGTCTTAGGTCTGGTGTAGAATTCACGTGACAATAAAATGGCGATAGATTAGTTACAGATGCCTATCACACGTGACGAGAATTAATATGATAGTAATGGTGGAAAGAGCGATTCAACAAAATAATAATAATAATAATGCAGATTGCATTTAGTTTAGCCCCAAAAATAAAAGAAGAAAAAATTACATCGTATAAAAGGAAAAATGGAGTTTTCGTCATTTTACCTAACTAGCAAACCATCACGCCGTTATCTCAAAGGCAGAAAAAATAGACCGCCACACTATTCTTTCCTGACATACAGACCTTTTTCGATTCCTCAATATTCATACATCGTGTCACGCATGCACTGTGATTTCTCCGACTCTTCACGTGACCGACATTTAAAATATGATCGATTTAATCATGCCCGGTTTTCCTCGATTTTTTTATTCCTCGTTTCCTCTATTTATTTTTCTCTATAAATCGTTAACGCATATTTTCTTTGAATGTGTCCAAACCATCATAATGAACCTTTCATTGTTTTGTTCATGACACATTTATCTTATATCTAGTTATTACAATATTTTTGTAAATCAAAACTTGTACAGAGATAATGGATTTGAAACTGAATTTGAAACAACGTGTTTCTAAAACTATTTAGAACGGGAAAACTTTATAACATAATTGAACATTTCATGGACCTAAATGTATATAACGAAAGTAAATAAATGGCTACTAATAAAACGAGTAGTTGCATTGGTTTAAAACGGTAGCCGTCTACCATTTATGCACCCAACTCCCTCACACACGCAAGCAATAAAATGCATCGCCGAAGATTGCATACAAATTTACACTCAGACAAAATAAAAAAGCAAGCAAAACACGTTTCGCCGACTCCATTGACTAAGAGGGGGCTGGCACCGGTCTAAAGGGCATCGAGTATCGGGAGCGCAGAAGACGGCGGGAGATTACAGGACCAAATTGTGTGCCGGCATAGGCGCGTCGCGCGGGGGGCGCAAGGGAGGGGACGCGAGCACTCGGGCAGGCTCGCGCGGAGATAACCGCCGCATACACCTCCTGCGCTCCGTGCTGCCCTGGTAACTTTCCCATTTCGTGTCACAATAACCCTATCGTCAGAATTGATGACGGTTTAAAACGGAACATTATATCAATTTGATGTGACAACTGATGTTCCATTACGGCCATAACTGTATTTCAGGGAATACCTGGCGGCTACTGCTCGCTTTGTACATGCTGGTGGTAGACAGCCTGCGTGGAGGCGGGGGTGCGACAAGGAAAGGTGACGGGAAAGGAGATGGGATGATAAAAAACTTTCGCAATATTTTCTTTCAAAATAAAAAAGTTTCAATATTACAATCCTTGGAACGAATCAAAAACAGTTATATTTTCTGAAAATAGTTTTAGTGAAAATAAGTGTTAATAGATATGGATTATTTAAAATTAATAATAAATAAAAAATAAGAACCATTATTATCTACTGAATATAACTTACTTGCTATCTGTAAATTAACATTATTTAAAATTCAAACATAAATATATTTTAACATGCAGGTGGTGGTTATAAAAATCAGAAGAACGCAAAAAAAATCCTTTGGGATGAGAGCTAACATTTGCCGGCTTATGCGCTCCTGGCATCCAGGATTCGAATATCCCTTCCTTATATGGGAAGTTTGCCATAACATTGAGGAATTATGGGATCCTTTCCATGGGAAGGCGGAGGGGGTGTTAATCTTCCTTGGAATACCTTCAGACTAGGCAATAAACGCAACAAAATAAAAATATATTTTTGGTATAATTTAAGTTACGGAAAAATATATTAATTTACCCATCACCAAACATAGAAAAAAAAATAAACAATGAAAAAGAAATCCTATGCAAGGATCGCAAAAAAAAAAAAAAACGCCAATAATGCATTTATTTGTTAAAATGATTATTCCCACAACAAAAGGGTTACAGGACGAAAAATTAGTGAAACATATTCGTATCAAGGCAGCAGAAGTATCGAGGAGGTCTTAAAAACGCTCAAAGGACACGCGCGTCCTGTTTATTCCCGGATAAATCCTGGAGAAGGGATACGGCAATGGGCACAGCTACCAGGAGCACATGTTGCCGCCGGAGGTCTACCCGCAATCTCGGAGATGCAGTTTACTCCGGAGTAGGCATTTTACAGAGTGGAGAGGGAAGTAGGGGCGGACCCGTCCGCGCCTGCGACGAGAAACAATCAATAGCGCGTGTGCGTGAGGGAGTGAATAAGATACCCTGTACGCTACCGAGGCTTTCTGTGCTCCTGGTTGCACTTTATTTCAAGCGATTGTGTGGGCGTGTGAGGTAACTTTCAAATAAGCATTAAGACGCAGGTATTTAATTAATTTTCAAATTGAAAAATTACATATTTATTTTCTCATTAAAATGATATTTTGCAGCAACTTGTGAAATACCACCGCCTGCAGTAATGTTAATACATATGTTTTTGTATTGAATACAGAGTAAATTTAAGTCAAATTCAAATTATACTAAAAATACATTTCGGGAATAACTTTACCTTATTGTAATGCACTTTCATGTTAAAATAGTACATTGCCAGAAATTGAATTGCTATTTCCGATATAGGTCGACAGGATAATTAACTGTATGCGAGACAGGCTTACAATGTGTACCGGATGCGTGAAAGCTAAATGAAAAGTGCGTACATGAAGTGAAATAAGCGGGTCCGGTTGATATAACTGAAAAAGAAGTCGCATGCAAATATTAATGGTACACTCTGTGGCCTACATATGCCAGCAATAAAAAAATCTGAAATTAAAACACCAAAATACAAATTGATCATGTAAACTGCATACTGATTTTACGAGTATACTTCAGGCAATCATTCAGTCAGTCATTGCACTATTTTCCCGAAGTAGTAAGGATAATATTTAACTATATTCCGGGGGGTTTGACGACCCAGGAATACTTAGGAAACTAAATCTCAGTCAGTTCGCTGCATCAATGTACAGAAGAGAGCAAGGGGTTAATATTATTTTATGCCCCGAATCGCAACACAAAAGCACTTAGCTATCCTGTATTGAGGGCGATTTGTCTTCTAAACGAGGTGACATTCGAGATAGATCTCTTTAGATGTAGTTATAGCGAATTTACGAACACCATAATAGGAAGAAATAAAGGAAGACCGAGGAAAACGTGGCACGATCAAATAAATCAAATATTGAATGTCGGCCATGTGAGGAGTCAGAGAAATCGACGCGCGTGCATGACACGATGTATGGATGTTGAGAAAGTGAGAGAAATGTCAGGAAAGGTGTGGCAGTCCATTATTTCCTTCGGGGAGACGGCGTGATGGACAGTTAGTAAGTTTTTTTATAATAAGAAGAACAAAGTGATAACTATCATATTTCACTTCACATGGTTCTATGCACATATCCTTTGATGTTATTTTTTCCACAGTTTGCGTAGATTTGGCCTGCATTGCAATAATGCAATGAGTAATCCAACAAATTGATAATAATTATAATAATAGGTTACTGAATGGAGACCAAGGTTGGGCCAGAGAAGTGTCGAAAGACAGCCTACCAGGTGGAGCGATGATATTGTGCGGACGGCGGAAAGGGCCTGGAGAACACTGGCGAGAGACCGAGAGGGATGGCGTGGGGGTGGAGAGGCTTACGTCCAGTCTATACAATACATTTAATTTAACCAGAAGATGGCAGCGAGATATCGAAACCAGTAACAACACTAACTAAACTAATTAAGCTGTTTTCCCTAAGGGGTAGGCAGAGAGGATGGACCGCCTCACTGTTTTATCCTGACATAACTCTCGCACCTCGCGCACATTCACATTCACACATCGTGACACGCACATAGCCACCTTACAGTAATTGATTAAATTGGTCATGCCATTTATTCCTCGACCTCCTCGACTTCTTTTTCCATTTAAACTACTTAAATATATTTTATTAATTTAGAGAGGAGAAGAAGAGAGGAGGATGTAAACGACGTGAACGGAGTTAAAAATAGAGGAAGACCGAGGAAAACGTGGCACGATCGAATCAATCAAATATTAAATGTCGGCCACGTGAGGAGTTGGAGAAAACGACGTGCGTGCATGACACGATGTATGAATATAGAGGAAGTTAGGGAAGTATATCAGGGCAGAACAATCAGAGAGACGGCGTGATGGTTATTTAGTTAGTTGGTTAAAATTATTTTTAAATATTTTTTTCTGAAATAACTTACACCAAGATGTATGTTACAATATAAACGTTGTTTTAAGATTGATCAAATAAACTCAGTTTAATCGTAGGCACGTCATATAAAAACAAATCAAAATATATTTTAGTAGCATATTTTTTATACAGTAAAATAATAAAATTATTATGAAAGAGTTCTTCGTCTTGAATAATTTGCCTTCTTACTCTTATCTTGAAAGTGTATCAAAAATAAAAACAAGTTTTACTTAAAGATTAAAACGTGGTTGAATGGACCTTATGCAGTTTGCGACCAGAGCACGTTACAAAAAAGGTGGGAGGCGATAAGAGCCTCAGAAGTATCAGGAGAGCACGAGTAGCCGGCAGGTATATGCAATGGCCAGAGATTACAATATACAGCAAGGACACGAACTGGACGCACAAAGGGCCAGCAAGGATCGGGCCGTGCGAGAGAGACGGTGCGTGCGCCATCCGTCTCGTTTTTGCATCGGGCAGCTGGGCCAGCATTTAATAATGTATCTCCTCAGGTATTATGCGCTCCTGGGATTAAAGGGCCCGCGAGATGAGATCCGGGACCGGGAATAGGGACCCAAGGATTGTTTCTTATCCCTTTTGTCCCGTCGAAGGATGCTGTGAGAAGGGAACATCGAGCGCACTCACACAAATAAACGCGCCCTTTGAATCACACACACACTGACGCGCCTTAAAGGACTGCGTATCCGTTGTATTCTACTGGAGAACATTACGAAACTAAATACCAAACTAACCATCACGCCGTCTCCCCGAAGGGGTATGCTGAAATAATGGACCATCACACTGTTATTTTCTGACATACTTATTCATTTCCTCAACATTCATACATCAGGCCATGTAAGCACGTTTATTTCTCCGACTCCTTGCGTGACCGACATTTAATATTTTATTGATTTTATCGTTTCGCGTTTTACTCGGCCTTCCTACATTTCTTGTTCTGTTTACATCGTTACCATTGCCTCTGGTGACACCGGTGTGAAAAACAATTGTACGTTCAGGGGACAAATGCTCTCGACTTTAGAAAGCATCTTGTCTTCCAACTGTCGAACCATCTCTAATGCGTTCCTGGTATTATGTTGAATGTATATAATATTTTACCTGTACTCAATAGATGCCAATCACATTCCAACAATGTTTCCTAAAGACGTAAGAGAAATAGCCATTAGAGCTGAACCTCTGTAAGCCAGAAGATCCAAGTCCAAGTTAATCATTTATGCTGTTTGTAATGTCTTTTGAGTAAATACATAATTGTAATGTCTTTTCAGTAAATACATAAACTGATTTGATTGATTGATTGATTGATTAAAATATTTTTCTTCATTCATTCTTTCAATGTGTTCAAACCATATTTATGACCATTTCATTATTTTGTTAATAACACATTCATTCGCACTGCGTTAAACTGCACTGCACCTGTTTCGTTACGTTCTGCTTGAGAAAATAACGAAATAGCTGTATTTTTGCTATATATATTATATAACATTAAATACGTACAACAATAAAACTTCTGTGAGTAAACTTATGCAAGTGCCTTTCTCTATGAAAACATTTACTGTAAGTGCCAGAGTAGGAGTCAAAATGAACCCTCGGCAAACCAACGTATAGCGCACTATGGGACCGGCCACACTATACGCTCCGCGCCACAGGGCGTGATCACAAGCGAACTGTGTCTCGACTCCTACCCAGGCACTCCGGTGTGGCCGTACCCTAAGGATTAAATCAGGCAAGACACTAAGATATCGCAGTGCAACACCAGAATAAGACAGATACGTAAGGATATTATAAGATGGAGTAGACAGCGAATAAGGAACTGGTAAGGTCTGGTCCAAAGAATGGACAACACCAGACTCCCCTACATTGCACTACATAATCAGCCTCACGGGACCCGTCCTCGTGAAAGACCTGATTAAAGATGGAAGGACACTGAGAATCCACCTCATAGGAGCAACCCCCCGGAGAACAGGCCGTATAGGTCTACAGCAAATCAGATAAAAAAAATCAATTGTTTCCCTATTCACATTTATTCAGGTTTGACATGGGATTCAAAAAGACCGCAGAAGACAAAGCTAGGTGGAGAATAACAATACATAAAGACACGCAGGACTTTTAAGCATAGCGCAGAGACGAAGACGCAGAGGAAGAGGAGGAGAAAGGAGAGACCATCGGGAGACGGTGGTGGCTCCACTGCCACCAACGCCGTCCAATGCTGCCGCAGTGAGTTCAGGATTGGGTTCTTTAGCAACATGCGGACCCACAACCATGAGGAACAGTCTTCCTCGAATACAACGCAGACCCGATGATGATGACAATGGTATGGTGTTCAAAATAACTCTAGAATCAAATACTTTTAGAAAAGTGGTTATAATCATTCTTTCGTTTTATTTAATATATTTTATTATCCGTAATTCAAGGAAAGAGGGGTAGACGTCCGATAGAAAATAGGCCGGATACGCTTTGGTAAACCTCAATTGTGACGAAGGCAGGAAAAAAACGCAGAAGGTAGGGAACGGAGGCCGACGACCCAAAAGCAGCGAGTGCAATACGGCTGTAATAGTGTTACAATCATATATGCTACGGTTTACAGATTCGTTTTTCTAGAAAGTCTACAATTATAATATATTCAATAAATTATTATTATTTTGCATAGTTAGACGTTGAGGAGCTATTTCTGGAGGAACAGAAATGCCTACCTTCAAATGATAGTCAACGTGAGGGAATCTGACATAAAACTGCAAGGAGAAGAGCAGTGTTTGAGGCTCGACGCCAAAGAACGTCTATGTATACAAAACGTCAGGCACGCAAGTCGATTTCTTCGACTCTTCACGTGCCCGTAACTAACTAACTAACCATCACGCCGTCTCTCCGGAGGGATAGGCAGAAAGAATGGTGGAATTTCTTTCCTGACATGTTTCTCTCGCTTCCTCATTTATTTGATCGTGAAACTTTTTCCTCGGTCTTCATCTATTTCTAGTTCCATTTACATCGTTCAAAAATATTTTTTTACCATTCTTTCTTCATTCATTCATTCCATGTGTCCAAACCATCTTAATGATCAATTCATTCTTTTTCGATTTCGATCAATTCATTCGGCTTCTTATATTATCATTCGACACTCTATCGTACACAGAGTATCAACACATTCGGCTAACAGATCTCATTTCTACTGCATTTATTCTACTTTCATCCTTCTTTTGCCAGTTCCATGATTTGCTTCCATAAATAAGTGTCGGTACAAGAACACCATTGTGCACTGCTATTTTAGCTTTTTTGGATAGATTTTTGTTGACGATGACAACTTTAAGTGCCCCATTCACTTTTTCGCCTGCCTCAACCCTTCTTTCAATATCCCTCTCCACTCGCCCATCTTTTGTAAACATACTACGAAGTCATCTACTTGCTCCAAATTTCTCCATTCACGCTAATGTTGCAGACTGTCATGATTTCTTCTTTTTCAAAAATCATTAGCTTGGATTTATTCACATTCATCATCAGATCATTCCGCATGCATACCTCATACATACTATTCACCAGGACTTGTAGTTCATGCTCGTTGTCTGCAAGTAGGACAACGTCATCAGCATACAAAAGACTGACACTCCGTTCATTTTGGCACCTGCATCCAACCCTTTCAGCTCTTTCATACTTTGATTTATTTTATAAATGTAATAATTAATTGAAGGTCAAGTTGAGGGATCTAATTAGATGTCGTAATTGGAGATAGCGAGATAAGGTAGTTAAGAAATAGGTGACTATGATTTATGATGAATTATTGCACTATTAATTGACGGAGAGGCATAACAATACAGAAGTGCTACACTGTTATAACAAAAAAGTAGAAAGTCAGGTTTCTAACGGAGAGCCTTGCCACCCTATGGTCGCAGTTAGCAACCTGTCCGCGTGACCATCCAAACTCCCAACCATAAAGACGGCCTACGTCACAAAAAGAACGGACTGTACAGGGTGTTCCAAAAGGCACGTAAAAGCGAAAGACTGAAATAAATAAATATTTGTATTTATATAAAAAATACTTTTATAAAAACTAAACTAACTAACCATCACGCCATCTCCCCGAAGGGATAGGCAGAAATAATGGACTGCCACACTTTAACCGATGCGGCACTCCATCCTTCTCTTTACGCCCCTGCGCTGCGGGAGACGCGGTGTGATGGGTTGCGAACCTCATCGCCACCAATAGGCATCTCACGCACACTTCGATCGTCCAACGTCCACAAAATAAATCTAAAACAAATAGTATAATATACAATGATATAAAATAAAATAACAAAATAAAAATAATATAACAAATAATGTTCTTTTAGATGGTGCACATGTAGTCAGCTAGACGATCCGGACTTTTGTGTTTATTAGTGATTAATTATTGAAAATACTTTTATTGGTGGTAAATTTGTTTCGCCTTAGGAGGGCATTCTCAAACTAAACCTAATCTCCAAACAGTGTCCTCATAAAGATGATTTTAGAAAACTTAAGTTAACTCAGTTTTCTTAAATCATATTTAAGAGGACACTGTTAGCCGATTAGGTTTAGTTTGAGAATGCCCTCACAAGGCGAAACAAATTTATCATTAATATTTATATAAACAAAAATCTTTGTAATGCCAATTGAACAATCACGTTTATATGATATAAATATTAATAATGGAGTTTAACAAAATAAAAACCACAACCATATATAAAATTGATAATAAAATATGTAAATATTTATTTTATTTATACAAAAACTAACTAACTAACCATCACGCCGTCTCCCTGAAGACGTAGGCAGAAAAAATGAATAGCCATACCAGTCTTTATTTACATGCTTCTCTAGATTCCTCCACATACATACATCGTGTCAGGCACGCAAGACAATTTATCCGACTGCTCACGTGGCCGAGATTTAATATTTGATTGATTTGATCGTGCCAACTTTTCCTTCCTCTATTTCTATTTCCGTTCATGTCGTTTACATCTGCTTTCTATACCATTATTTTCTTTTGCTGTTGTATTGCTATGTGTGTACGGCGGGACATCGAGGGAGAATAGCGTAGCTTAAATGTGGTCTGGGTCCCCCTTGGTTGCAAATATACATTTTTTTTTAACGTAAGTCCCGCATGGACGGGGGACGGGCCTAGGGAGTGCACGAGTGTAGCTGACGAAAGGCGCCGCTGCGCCTATAACAGCTTCGGGTAAGCGGAGGGAGCCCTCTATGGCTCGGCCATTTATATACCATTATTTCTTCAGGTCCACCACGAATATTCTTGCAAAACTTATTATATTTTAAATTATACGAGAAAACTACATAGTACAGCAGCTGTTTTATTGAATAAAAAAAAAATACTATAAATATGTGTTCACTGTTGTTAATTATTCATAATAGCTGTGTTATTTACAATAATGCCCCAATAAGTCGAAATTTATTAAAATGATATAACAAAATATAAAGTTCATTTATCAGCGTCATGTTTTTTTTATTATTTTTGTAATATTGTGAGTAGCCGACAACGTTGCACGGATGCAAACTGGCAACGTAGCAACCGAAAAAAAAAGAAATACATATATTATATGACAACATCGTCATTCATTGCTGCGCAGTTGCCAAACTTAAAGTGGATTCTCGTTTGAGTGATCAGCTGTTTAATTTGATTTAAAATAATAATAAAAATACGTGTTTAATGTTATTCGTTGGATTCTGACACGTGCGAGTAATGTGTTTATTTTTCTGCTACCGACGTTTCGGAGATCGTGGCATTCCCCATCGTGCAGGCGACATTAATCGTGATATCAACGCCAAATTGGCCGCAGATGAAACAATAGGTCACGTGAATAAACAAATACTAGTGTGTAATTCAACTACGATAATCTATGTAATATTTTATGGGGTTAATAAACAATACGTTTATAATGGCGTGCTAGTATAGGAAGCAACAACGACCTGTACGATGAAGTGTTGGAACAGACAAAAAGCCCCAGCCATATCTGAATGTTAATGGTAAGAAGTGATGATCGACTACATCAGGTGCAACCTTCATACTAAATATGTTTATTTTTTAACTAGTTCATAAAACAGAGCATTTTCTACAGCGCCCTTGAGATGAGTACCATAAAAATGGCGCTCTATAAAGTATACAATTTATTATTATATTATTAACAATGATGTAAAACTTCATATTAAATAATTAATACGAATGAAAACGTCTGTTTTCTAGAAGTTTTATTGTATTTTATGGGAATGATATGTTTCTTATTGCTAAGGCATTAATGTAAACATTTGATAATCTGCAAAATTTTCCTTATTTGGGTATTTTCTAAGAACAATATCAGATTTCTGTTTATGGCATCTGTAGAAACGAAATTGATTGAATTGGATATAAATACCTTTTGAAGATAAACGAGCGAGACTCGATAAACTGAGAAAACACTTACCTGTAACAAAAAATACAAATTATTAGTACATATACAATACGTATCGTATGTAAACGGGACATAATATTGTTAATTCATTTATTGTTTCTTAAACAATGATATAAAAACAGTTAATCGAAAGAAAACTTCGCTTTTATAGAAGTTTTTTTTTATATTTGAAGGAAATGACATATTTCGCCTTACTAAGACATTATCAAATAAACAAAACAAAAAAATATTTTGTATTCTGATACTATATAAGCAAGGCGAAACGTGTTATTTCTTGTTTCTTAAACATAAATAAAACTCCATATTTAATAATTCGTACAAATGAAAACGTCTGTTTTCTATAAAGTTTATTTATATTTTATGTGAATAACAGGTTTCGCCTGTCTTAGGCATTATTAACATTTGATAATGCATTAGACATATCACATACATTCAGAGCCCAAATACTCTTGTCATTAGAGATCTCTCATGCGTTCCTAGTATTATACTTAATATATAATGTATATTACTTAAAAGATGCCTTAAAAATAAATTTCTTTGTAATGTCTACTGCGAAAATAATCTGATTTGATTTGATAATGCCTTAGACAGGCGAAACATGTCATTTCCATAAAATATAATAAAAATTCTGGAAAACTCGTTTCCACTCGTATTAATTATTTGATGGCGTTCAATTCCTACTACGGAATCACCATGATTCCGCTTCTGCATATCGTTTGCAATTACCCTGTAGGTTGTAAGTAGTATCACCTATGCACCGGGTACGCGGGTACCCACCGTGGCTAAACAGCTGACTGGCATGAAAGTCGGGAATACGGGCGAGGAGTCATTCAACCCGCAGCTGACTCAGTCCGGGTCACTTGCAAGTCTCGACAATACGGCCGAGAATAAATTGAAGATCGCTGGATCTCCGGACATTGAAGGCAACTTAGGATTTGTACACGGTACACAACGCCCCGGACGAGGCAACTCCGAAATATCCCACGCGCGTTTAAAATAAAAGCATGCAACGACCGCGAAAATTTTCAAATTCTTCTTCTTTTAATAGATGATCTGTGGCACAGAAATCATGTCTCCTGCGATGATGAGAACCAGCTCTCCCTCCATCTCTTAGGCGGTCTTCCAGGTGGGTGGCGTCCGGGAGGAATTTCGTAAACGGCTGTATGTCCGAGTCTGTCACTATCCATTCTGGCTACAAGGTTCCTCCAGTATCTTCTTCTGGATCTACTCCACCGAAAGATACCCTATTTCGCAAGTTTTTCTAATGTACGCGTCACGGACACGATCTCGGAGAGTTAAGAACCTTTCTCAGGTGTTCTTTGGTTCGTACAATATTTTCTAACTAACCCTTCAATTTCAATATTTCTTTAAATTATAACAAAAACATTGTTCTTTGTTACCTTTTGCAAAATATAATACTAGAAAAATAATATTAAAATCAAATATTGTTTATTTATATACCTACATGGACGAAAATGTGTTTGTAGCAAATTTACTATTATAGAAAACTAACTAACCATCACGTCGTCACTCCAAAGGGGTAGGCAGACAGAATAGACTGCCACACTGTTCTTTCCCGACATATCTTGCCTCCTCAACATGCATAAATCGTATCTTGCACGCACGTCGATTTCTCAGACTCCTCACTTGGCCGACTTTCAATATTTGATATATTTGATATTCTCACGTTTTCCTCGGTCTTCCTATGTTTCTAGTTCCGTTTACATCGTTAATTTGCACTTTCTTCACTATTGTTTCTTCATTCATTATTTCCAAGTGTCCAAACCATCTTAATGATCTTTTAATTATTTTGTTCATCACACTTTCATTCGCACTGCAACACTATTACAATTACTAGAAAGCAAATATATTTCATTATCACATACAAAAAATAATTGACCATTATATAAATAACAGATAATAAACTCAAAATATGTCTAATAAACTAGCAGTACTCGAAGCAGGTCAACAAAACGTCTAAGTAAAATTGAATATTTTTGTAAACTTGCTCTACTAGCGATGGCTTGTGTACCTTAATAGATAGATAGGAATGTAGAGTGTAGTGTACAACAAGAATATGTACGAAATTCAAATATTAGTAGATTTTTCGGCATGTTCGAATATGTCTTACTAAGGTGAAACATGTCATTCCCATAAAGTATAAAACAACTTAACAGAAAACAGACGTTATCATTCGTATTCATTATTAACATTAGATATGATTATTAATACGAATGAAAACTTATGTTTTCCATGAGTTTTATTATAGTTAATGGGAATAACGTGTTTCGCCTTTCTAAGACATAATCAAATGAATGAAAGCGTCAATATTCTAGAAGTTTTATTATATTTTATGAGAATGGCATGTTTCGCCTGTCATTCCCATATAACATAATAAAACTTCTAGAAAACTGACGTTTTCATTCGTATTAATTATTAAATATGGAGTTTTACATCATTGTTCAAGAAACAATAAATAATCAAATGAATCATTTGATAATGGTCATGTTAGAAGTCGGAGGAATCGACGTGCGTGTATACTCGTTGTATGAATGTGGAGGAAGCTAGAGAGGTTTGCCAGGATAGAGCAGTGTGGCGGTCCATTCTCTCTGCCTACCCCTGCGGGGAAACGGCGTGATGGTTTGTTTGTTTGTCATTTGATTAATTATAATAAAAGTTCTAAAAAAACGGACGTTTTGATTCGTATTAATGATTAAATACGGAGTTTTTTTTATCATTGTACAAGAACACAATGATAATTCAACATGATTTACTGTTTGATTTGGAACACCATTATAATATCTAATAAATTCATTTATTAGTTTATTGTAACACCTGTTGATGCCAACATCGATTGGCGAAACAGTTGTCGCGACAATTTCATAAAAATCAGTATATCAAATTAAACAATTTATACGGTAATTCGATATACACGTATGTGTGTAGGATTACCATTACATACATATGAAGCAACGGTATTGCACATGTGAAATTAGTTGACAAATAATAATGACTAATTTGACAAATGATAGCAAGTGATGTTTGAATTAGGTAATACACAGTACAGCGATTCTAAACAAAAGAAATGGCCTTTAAAACACGCGGTTGACAGAACCGTGGCGATACAAGAACGCCAGACGGTAACATTACGTAAATATGACAGTACCTACACAAATAATAATATATTCTCGAGTGTTGCGGACAAAGAAAAATATGACAAGTACCTGATTAATGCAATGTCTCCAATTGCCGTATTGTTTTATTAACTCTTTCTACTAACGGTGGGTATACAACGTCCAACGTCGTTATTTATCAATAAGCACACAGTGAGATCATAAAGAATTCATAGCGGTTAAAACGAAACGAATAATACGCAATACGTGTGTACGTAACATCATTCGGCGAATGAGCCGATTTCAATAACAAACATAATATATTTGGGTGAACAGCCACTTGGAAATAACCAAATAGAATAAAACCGTTTGATTTTTTTGTTTGTGATCATCGATCACTTTCACTACAGACCGGTTTCGATACTATCAGCATTTTAGTTACTTAAGAGCTTACCGTGATGAACCTATGAATCCAATATAATACTTAAATTATTTTTTAGAGAATTTATTATGAGGAAGGATACTAGTTATGCCTAGAATTAAACGAATATCCTAATTTATAGTGGTTCACAGCGCTTGGTTGTTCACAGCTTTTGTTTCGTCCTCCCTAGATAAATTTGATTAAAAATTTAAATAACTGACCATCACACCGTCTCTGACATACTTCTCTAGATTCCTCAACATTCTTACATCGTGCCATGCAAGCACGTCGATTTCTCCGACTCCTCGCGTGGCCGAAATTCAATATTTGATTTATTTTATCGTGCTACGTTTTCCTCGGCCTTCCTCTTTTTCTTGATCCATTTACATTGTACACAATTACTTTGTTTACCATTATTTCTTATTTCATTATTTCCATGTGTCCAAACCATCTTAATGATTATTTCATTATTTTGTTCATAACACTTTCATTCGCACTGCATTCACTTATTATATTAAAATTGTATATTTTATAAAACGCACGATATATTGTCAATGACAAATACTCAATATGGATTTTACGTAACAATACAAACATACAATTTACATAGTGTATTTTTCTCTATTATATTGATGGATTTTCTAAGCAACGTAATACGACAAAAATACTTAACGACAAAAAATATTGCAGCTTGATTCTTTTCATAAAGGAGCAGCAAAAAATATTAAAGGTTTTCCGGAATATGTATTATACAAACAACAATAAATAGTACTTTGTAAATCCAAAGAATTCGTAATAGGTAGGTACTTGTCTGAATCCAAGAGTAAAAAAAAACATATAAAATACACTTAATTTAAGGCGGAAGAAAAACGTTAAATAATGTTATTTTCTCTAATTAACGAAGTCTTCATTTGTTGGAAGCAAAACTGAACCCTTAGTATGAATTTCAGCATAAAGTCTACGACGAATTTCGCTTGGGACGCGAGAGTTTAGTGTTTTGAGCTAGTGTTGAGTGTTACCATCACCAAAACATTGGGTAGGGTATTAACCGAGCATTTATTACGTAACGGGAGCGCTTGTCTTGGGTGGCACCAGCGAGCTCTGTGTAAAAAAAAAACGGAAAATTTATTTTCTTCTTTATGGTAACACTAAATCAGATACTCAACTCTCTAGCTTCAAAAGCATGATTTAAAAATAGAGTTATAAATCAAACGATTGTTTTTTAAGTTGGTAAGTATAAAAAAGTACTTAAAAGGGAGTAGACAATTCTAAGACTATTTTTTAATTAGTAGAATCGTTAATACTGTGGAATTACATAATAATATTTTTTACGAATTAAAAACTGAGTTTTCAACTTTCAGTTCAAATCAGAAGTGGAAGCAACGTATTCTTCTTCTTCTTCTTCAGCCTGTATTGACCGTCCACTCCTGGACGTAGGCCTCCTCTCTCATTTTGCATTCTCTTCTATCCTGAGCGATCCGCATCCAGGCACTTCCCGCACTTCTCCGGACATCGTCGCGCCAACGCAACCATCTTGATTTGTTGCGGCCATCTTGATAACATCGGAAACCTTTTTCCTGACTCTTATGTCCTTATTTCTGAGTCTGTACCGTAAACTGATACCCAACATGGCCCTCTCCATTGCTCTCTGAGTGACTCTTAGCTTGTTGGCACTTTTTTGTGACATTGTGACTGTCTCGATACCATAAGTGAACACTGGCAGGACACAGGCATTGAACACTCTCCTTTTCAAGTTGATGGGTATTTTCGGATTTTTCAAAATGTGACCAAGATTTTTGAATGCTGCCCAGCTTAGTCCGACTCTTCTATTCAGTTCTGCTGTCTGGTTATCTCGCCCAAGCTGTATTTTGTGACCCAAATAAATGTATTCACTGACAGATTCAATGCTGGCATTGTCCAATACGATTTGTGCTGTATTAAGCAAAAATAATTACGTTATGGGAATGACATTTTTCGCCCTTCTAAGGCATTTTCAAATGTCTGGCATTATCAAAAAATTTGATAATGCCTTAGAAGGACGAAACATGTCATTTCCACAAAATATAATAAAACTTCTAGAAAACTGTCGTTTTCATTCGTATTAATTATTTAATATGGAGTTTTACATCATTGTTCAAGAAACAATAACCAAAAATATTTTAAGCATAATCCTAAATATTTGGTTAGTTTAATGAAGGTATAAGGTTTCAGAAATATGTCAAGAAAAATAAATTAAAAAGTAGAAAAGTGTTCGCATTGAAAAAAAAAATCATCATTATGCAAATACAATAACATTATTCCATTAAGTTTATATATAAAACAATATATGTTACAAAATGAAAGCTTTAAAAAAATCTAACTTATGAACTTCAGAACACTATTTAAGATACATAAAAACACGGGTTACAACCACACGAGAAACACGATTATTTCGTTGGCTGGAATAAATTATAGCAGATTTACTCGAACATAACACATTACAGTATATTAGAGAATATAATTATTTCGCCTAAGGCCGCAAAGCTTGGCTTTAGACAAATCAGCATTACTCGTGATTTGACCAAAGATATATATCATGATTGATGTATTTTTGTCAACGGCAACATACGACTCGAAAAGTGAAAGCTTGCCAGAAGTGGATGCGGTAAGTAACGCCAAAAAAATAGCACTGTTCTCTATTACATAAAAATAAGCTAAATGTATATAGGTGCATTGATAAATTCACATACATAAAATCGTAGCGAAAAAAGGTTCAAAGGCGAAAGCTCCACGTGACCAAAATGAGGATGCTCAGATGGGCTGGAGGCATAACGAGATTGGATAAAGTACGCAACAAACATATCCGAGACATAAATTGAAAGTCTCCCCCATAATACATAGTAATAATAATAAAGTAAGAGCATAAGGAACACAAAAATATTTAAATCTGTCTTCTGTATCACCTGGTGTGGCTACATAGTCCTATTTTAAATTGACAGACTTTATCACACTGAGAATGATTATAAAGTAATATAACATAATTTTAAATCCCAAAATTCACAAGCAATGAATCGGACAAAGCTAAACAACAACTGTTTAATTTAGGAATGAAACAATTGTTAATTTGTTTATACTAGAAAATCAGGTTCGGACCGAAGAAGTCCTACGAGAACACTTTCTATCAAAACCCATACAAGTTTCCTCGGCTCTTAAATGCGAGCCAGACAGCTTTCCTTCCTCAATTATCGTACGGAGGCGGCAAGCCAATGGCGAACAAAATGTGTACGAGTTCTATTCCGATTTCCGAACTAGAAGTGCAGCATTCCACCCGATCATCGCCGGCTGTCGATTCGGCGCGCTAAATAATAATATTGAAGCAATTTATGAAAGTGCTCCGTGCCCCCGATTGCGGTAGGCACGGTATCCTCGCCAAGAGTCGATCGGGGCATGACGTCACTCTGACGGTGATATACACGTACGTATAGTGTTTATTCACTTCAGGGAGAATACTTGCAATAGTGTGAGTAACACCTCCTAAATTGGTTATTGAAAGCTATCTGGTCTTCATAAAATCTTCTTAGTCTGGTCACACCATCGTACAGGTGATCTGCCTCTACTTCTTTTGCATGACAAAACTTTTTCCAGTTCATCCAGCTCTCTCCTGGCAATGTGACCAAAGAAACTGAATATTCACTGACCGCATATTATTTAATTTATTAATTTAAATATATCAAAAGCATTACAGAATGATTTTCCAATACACTAAAGATACACTTATGAAAATGAAAATAACTTTAAATAGTCCATTGTTTTGGCCGAAACACCATGATATTTTAACATTTTGTAACTGTTAATTCAAAAACTTTGTTTTATACACAAATTGTATTTATTTTACTTTACGACAGCTGCTTCATCAACCAATGTTGACATCATCAGTAAAAGTAAAATAAGTACAATTTGTGATATAAAACAAAGTTTTTGAATTAACAGTTAGAAAATAACTTTGTTTAATGCACATTTTTTTTTAAACACATGTTTCGGAGGATACCTCCATCGTCAGGTGTAAAAATATATTTTTACACCTGAAGATGTAGGCATTCTCCGAAACATGTCGTGTTTTTTAATATTTTGTGGATAAAACAATATTTTCATTTTCCTAAGTACAATACTATGGAATTCCACAGTGTTAATGCCTTAGCGTTCAATTAAATAAAGATACATAATAATGAATAATATATAATAACATAATAAAGAGAGCGAGAAAGAAAAAACATGAGAAACATGACAAATTAATAAACTGTATATGATAGAGTGTCAAATGCAAGTATAAGAAGTGAATGTGGTGCGAATGAAAGTGTTATGAACAAAATAATGAAAGGGTCATTAAGATGGTTTGGACACACGGAAAGAATGTGTGAAGACAGAATGGTAAAGAAGGTATTTGTAAACGGCGTGAACGGAGCTAGAAATAGAGGAAGGCCGAGGAAAACGTGGCACGATCAAATCAATCAAATATTAAAGGTCGGTCACGTGAGGAATCGGAGAAATCGACGTGCGTGCATGACAAGACGTATGAATGTAGAAGATGCGAGAGAAGTATATCAGGACAGAACAGTGTGGCGTTCCATTCTTTCTGCCTACCCCTCCGGGGAGACGGCGTGATGGTTAGTTAGTTAGTTAGTTAATGTATATATCGTCTTCTCCCGGGTGACTGATTGCCTAATATCCCTAGCAAGAAATCAATCG
The DNA here is from genome assembly GCA_022606425.2 of Lepidostoma basale. Lineage (NCBI taxonomy): Eukaryota > Metazoa > Arthropoda > Insecta > Trichoptera > Lepidostomatidae > Lepidostoma > Lepidostoma basale. Next base: position 54,031 of record JAHDVF020001234.1, on the reverse strand, counting down.
GAAAGAGCCACGGGTAATATTCATAGTCTTTGTTATTTTGAGCTTATTATAGGCCGCATCAATCTGTGTGACGTTGAACGTAGATAAGGTCGACGGAAATGATAGAAACACAGTTATGGTGTAATCTTTTAAGACAAATATTAATATCAACTTCGATAAATACAGACTCAACTACAAGACTCAGTCGGAAAATTCAATTATCTTCTTACTGTAGGCCTTGTGACATGTTTAAGATTCTTTCTCTTACGAAGTCGATTTCCAGCTGTCGATCCATCTCTTTGGTAGTCAGCCTGGGGATCGTCTAACTTGTGGTTGGCCGTACAACACAGAGAGGGGATATATATTGATCCATTCTTCTCACGTGTGCCTACTAACAATACCTAACGATATTTTCCTAATCCAGACAATTTCCTCAGACAACCCCCGAGAACTTAACACTTCATTATTCGCACATTCACATTGTCAAATACCAATATACGCCATTGTTACTTCACATGGACTAATTCGGTAAAATTAGAGAGCTCGAAACGGTATATGAACATCGATGTTCAAATTTTCGGCGAGTTGCTCCCTTGCTCTCTAAAGAGGAAGGTTGGCATTGAGAAAAGACAGGTTCAGATCATTTAATGAGTAATATTAGCGTCCTTACTCGATGACGACCCACCGTTACCAAACTCCTTTGGTACATCAAAATACTGCGACTCCAGCTCTATTATTCCTTGCACTACTCCAACTTCATCTCTTTCATTTCCAGACCACGACCTAAATTATTACCCTCTTCCTTATCAATAATGACCCTTTACCACCAAGTTACCCACCATCATTCAGTCCTTTACCCCTCCTGCAATCAATGCGGATAAAAAAAAACTCTTCCCCGATAGCCCACTACGTACTTTGCCAAACAAAAAGATCTCACGCAGGATGCTATCTCCTACCACAACTCTATCCAGCCACTGCTCCTCTTATCTATCTTCCCCTCGGAAACAGACTTTTTTTTAAAATACAATCCCAACCCTAACTGATCTTCCATTCCTTGGCAATAATGTAAGACTATCATAAACCATAAACCCCACTCGCCCTCTTTCGGAGGGACACTCCGGGCCATACATTTAGCCCCATCATAAAACAACTACCAAATCACATTCCAACAATGTTTCCTACAGACGTAAGAGGAATTGCCATTAGAGCTGAACCTCTGTAAGCCAGAAGATCCAAGTCCAAGACTACTAAAAATATGGATCGTCTATGAAGAAAGCCAACCTCTCATAACTTCAGAACGGATTGAAATTTTTATTTAAAAGTTGAGAGCATATTTTTAAATAGTTGTACTAACGATCTATGTAATATTTTATTTTTAGTCTTCTAAACATATTTCCCCCTGTAGTTTTTAATAAAAATGTTAGTTAATAATAAAATACTATCAATACAAAAAATATGTATAATCAAGTTTATAACATAAAACAAATATTTGTCTAGGAATCCAGAAATAATAAGACAAAGAACGGAGTAAACACTTTAAAGAATGCTGAAACGGTGGAACGAGAAGAGAATTCAAATTATTCCCCGTCTCAAATTAGGGAATTTACGATAGACAAGATCCAAAATGTCAGGCAGGTTCTTAAATATCCGAAAAGTGTTTTGTTACCTGGTAACACCGTAAAGGCACATTTAAAAATATCCCGAAAACAGGCGAGCCTAAAAATATTTAAATAGCGGACATGCCAACATCACAAGAACATCCCACGTATAAAATACTTCCAACAAAAGAAGATAAAAATTGCGCGAGACAAAATGTTTGTTTTGTGATTCGAGCGAAGGGATGAGGAGTTACGAAGAATCTAAAATCAACTATAACGGGAATTTGTATCGAGCAAACTACAAAATGACTCGAGAATAGAAACTTACAATTCAAGTAGTAATATTGTATGGGAGGACGTGGATTGTTTATCGCATTGCGGCATTGTAAATTGGGCGGATATAAGAACAAGAAGATCTTTCTATAAAAAGGTTATCAGGTTCTCAGAAAATTAGTTGCGGTTTAATGCTGCAACGTCATAGACTTTTAAAAAAAATACAGATCCAATACGGAGCGACTCATCTGTCTGATCCGGCCATTGAATAATTATAAAAACATTTCCTGGATTTTCACAGCACCATAAAAATAATAAAAACCATACAAAACCATCTGAAATAAACTGATTTAGTGATTACAATAGGATATTATTATTATTATTATTTTATTCGTCATTATTTTGTAGTGTCGATTCACATTTAAATAACTTGAAAAAAACCTTATGACATACGAGATAGAAGTATAGGAAGATAGTATGGGATAGAAGTGAGAACCGAAACCTACAGAACTAAAAACATCCTCACAGTGGCAGAAATGAGAACCCCATGCTCCATCATAAGCAGAACTCTCAGAGATCGGATCAGAAATGGGATGATACGGTCTGTCTGTGGTGTTGAAAACATAGTGAGGTGATGAAGAAGCAGAAGGCATTTTTAGATAATCAGGTGGACCGCATATAAGATACAAAAAAAATTAAAACCATCAGGAAGGCCGCAGAAGAGATGAAGTGAAATTCATCATCCCAGGACAATTCACCATCACAAACAGATTAAACGATCTAAACCAAGAAGAAGGAAAAAAAAAGTATTTTCACAACACCTTCTTGCACTTTTCATAAGCATATTTCGGACTGCAATCGTCCTTCTTGTAGTTTAAATTCAAAACACTAAATTTTGTGGTCCGACATATGTTTGTTAAAAGGTGTAAAAAAAGTATTGTGAGAATACAATATTTTTCAAATGTTTTTCACATTAGTAAAATTTCTAATTGTGCTCGTTCGAAATTCACAATATGATGAAACTGGGAATTCTAGCAAGCTCCTCTCTAAGAAGGACGTTTTATGTAATAAGTTAACGGTGTTAATGTATTAATTGTATCTCAATAGAGACGAAGATGCAAATTGGAAACAGAATATGGTGATCGAGGTGTTTACAGGACTTATGACCTGTCATGTATGTAAATGTAACTAGAAATAGAGGAAAACCAAGGAAAATGTAGCACGATCAAATAAATCAAATTGAATGTCGGCCATGCGAGGAGTCGGAGGAATCGACGTGCGTATATAACAATATGTATGGATGTTGAGAAAGCGAGAGAAGTATGTCAGGAAAGAAAAGTGTGGCAGTCCATTATTTCGGCCTACCCCTTCGAAGAGACGGCCGTGATGGTTAGTCAGTTAGTTAGTTAGTCCTAAAATGCCAACTATAGTCTTTATGACGAATGTGATGCGGTAGTCTATTCCACGTCACTGGTCCAACGAAGCTAAAGCACGATCTACGAAATTTTAAGCTCTTGGAAGCCGTGGGACAAGAAACTTCTTCGTATCTTCTTCGGATCGTAGCTACGAATACCGAGGAATCAAACCAATATTCTTCTTCCTCTTCGTTTAGGTCGTATGATCTGTTTATGACGGTGAGGATGATGTCCAGCCATCTCTCCATCTTTTTGGCGCCCTTCCTGGTAATCTCTTGCTGCTTGGGTTTTCATCTTTCACAATTTTTGAAATTCTTGTATTATCCATGCGGTCCACGTTGTCTCTCCAAAAGCGCCTTCTGCTTCTTCCCCATCTTACTATGTCCTCAACACCACAGACATATTTTATCATTTCATTTCTGAACCGATCTCTGAGGGTTTTGCCTGCGATGGAGCGTAGGGTTGACATTTCTGCTACTACATCAAACCAAAGATTTATCAAAAACTACATATAAGAAATAAGAAAATCCGTTAAAATAAATAATTCTCGGCAAGAAAGAATCTTAAATATTAGTACGTTATTTTACGACCTGGAAGAGAAATGGTGGGTTGCTAGGTTCGGCCGGGCCCTGTAGGCTTCGAACGCGAAAGAGCATGCGCAAAATGAAAGCCCTTCCCTCACAAACAAAGAGATGGAAGCCAGGTTGAAAGATTAAACTATATAAAAAAGATATAATATATAAATCAGTATTCATTTCAATGTCAATATTCTAGTTCAATCCTTGTTTTAGGTACAAAATACTACTTAACAATCTTTAAACGATTTCAAAAATAAAATCTTTAAAGTGACAAATACAAAAGCAATCCATACGAAAAATACAATATTTTAAAAATCACGTTTCCAAATAATTGTACGATTTATTTGTGAATTGAAATAGTTTTTACCAACATATGCAAAACAAATCGCTGCGTTGGTTCGGACATATGGAGCACATGGATGGAGAAAGAATGGTTAAGAAAGTATACGTTAATGATGTAAATAGAGTACGGAGTCGAGGCAGACCGAGGAAAACCTGGCATGATCAAATTAATCAAATTTTAAAAGTCGGTCATGTTAGAAGTTGGAAGAATCGAAGTGCGTGAATGACTCGCTGTATGAATGTGGAGGAAGCTAAAGAGGTGTGCCAGGATAGAGTAGTGTAGCGGTCCATTCTCTCTGCCTACCCCTACGGAGAAACGGCGTGATGGTTTGTTTGTTTTTGTTTGTTTGCAAGGCACATTTGTATACGGGGTTATTGGTGTTTGAATCCATTCCTTCTAGGAGGTTGGTTGTAGGGGAGGTTATTTCCGATGAATAATGTCATGTAAGGCATTATGCAAAAGTGAACCATTTTTGAGATTAAATGATTTTTTTTATCGAGGTCAGGTGTTTTAAAAACTCGCTGGCATCAACAGACCAATCTGTCGAAGCCAGTGAGCCTAGCGAAACCGGCCGCTTTCGAAATAAAGACAATACATGAATACAGTTAATAAAAAAATAAAAAATAATTAATTAATTTTTTAAAATTTAAAATTTTGTATACCACAGGTCGTTTGAACCCAATTACTGTATACAATTTATTTTAACTATTAATTGTTTCTCATGACATGTGATAGGTAGCCAATCTATCGCCATTTTACTGTCACGTGAATTCTACACCAGACCAAAAACAGTGTGACAATCACACTGCCATCGCCGGGAATCGAACCCGGGACCTTCTATATGGAAGTCAGAGCTCTTACCACTCTGCCACGAAGGTCGACAGAAGATTTTATTTAATTATAAGATATTTTTAAGTTATTTTCAAAGCACTTACTTCGATTGCCTAATAATGAAGGCATCCATTTTAAACCTACCTATCGAACTGTCGATTTCGTGTGTTCTTGTTAGCCTACTTAGTCACATTATGTGTATGTAGCGGTATCCGCTGCTATTTTCCGCGCATTCTCGGTTTATTTTTACGTAAACACTTTGACATTGGCTTTTCACGTTATTATATCGCACGTACCTACTATCTATACTGTATCTATCTATACCTGGGCGTTATATTGATTCTCGAGTTATACGTTTGAAGGGCAAAACTTATAAACATGGTCGCTGAGTAATAATATGGGGTAATTTTAGCATCCACTATCCGAGTTGATTATTTCAATGAAATGGCGGAATAATGCGGTACGCAGATCGTTTAGTGTTTACTGTAATAAATAAGTAAGAGAGGGGGGACAATAGAGGTCTCTACCTATTTACTAAGACCGTTTTAGAACATCCGGAATCTATCGCCAGACTGGTTCCGGATACTAAATCTTTCCGGGAAACAATTTAATTATAAGGAGAAAAGTTTGTACTGAGAATCAAATGCAGTTAGATATCATTTAAACAATTCATTTATTTAATAAAATTACAGGAACATTTTACAACTTATAAAACAATTAATAATATAAAAATCGTAAATGAGAAAAACCAAAAAACATTAAATATCGGTACTTTGAACATATTGAAAGAATTTTCGACATAAGATCGCAAGAGAACCGGCATCTCTTACCTCATTTGAGAATTCGTTATATAATTTAAATCCTCTATAAAAAACACATTTCTCTGTACTTTCAAGTCTGGGTCTCCGGAGTCGGAATCTATCACGACCTCTCGTCAAATAGTCATGTATTTCATAACTATATGCTACATGATTAGTTAGATATGCAGGCACCATATTATTCTTAATTTTATAAACAAAAATTGCCTCAATTATTGTTATTATTATTTTGCTGAATCGCTCTTTACATCATGACAGCATGAGCCAAATCGATGTAAAGGGTATTTTTAGCTATTATAGTGATTCACGTGACACGTGATAGGTAGCTAATCTATCGCCATTTAATTGGCACGTGAATTCTGCAACAGACAAAAGCCAGTATGACAATCACATTGCCCTCGCCGGGAATCGAGCCTGAAACCTTCGGGGTGGCAGTCAATGCACTTACCACTCGGCCACGAAGGTCGTCCACCCAATATATTAACAATTAAGCAGCTGTTTCGAAACAAAATAGTGCAATCATCAGGAATTAAAAGTTCCAATTTATAACTACGAATTTTTGGTAAATAAAAACACTGTTTTGTTTACATTTGAGTTTATCTTTCTTGGCATATTTCGAAAGTATTAAATCTTCATCGACGGAATAACGATATAAACTAGAAAGAAATGAGCTTTTATCGTTCTTCCTATGATGAAGGTATAAAACATAAGAAACATGTCGGGGAAAAAAATCTAAAAAAGTGTTTTAATTAATTTTAAAAAATCGTCATAGCGGAATTCCAGGGTGTTAAAGCCCTAAGTTTATCAAAAAATTAATTACAAGACCAGAAACATTATTAAATTTAGGAAAATTTTAGTTCATATTTCAACAACAATCACGCCGTTTTTCCGAAAGGGTAGGGAGAGAAAATGGACCGCCACACTACTCGATCCTGACACACCTCTCTAGCTTTCTCCACATTCATACAGCGACTTATACAAGCACATCGATTTTCACACATTTCATACGTATTAATAAGATCTTCTAGTCAAAGGTTCGGTTACTATTTAATTCCGATCATACAAAAATGTGTTGCGGAACAGGATAAACTCATAGGATAAAGTGATATGTTGTGTTATTTAATAATTCGAGCGTTGCATAAAAAAAACACGTCTGGACCGACTACACCAGTCTTTCTCAAAGTAGGCGATAACGCCCCCTTGTGGGCGCTGGTGGCCTTAAGGGGGGCGGTAAGGAGTCCAGAAAAAAATGGGGGGTGTTGAAGTGGTTTAGGGGGGCTATAATAATAATATATAATAAATTGGATAATTTATAGAGCGCCATTTTTATGAATTACTCATTTCAAGGGCGCTGTAGAAGATGCTCCGTTTTATCAACTAGATGAAAATAATAAAAATAATAATAATGATAACCATAATAATAAACATATTTAGTATGAGGGCTGCACCTGACGTAGTCGATCAGTCCTTCCTGTCAGGAAATGATAATTTGAAAATGTGCGTTTTGAGTCTCGATCTAAACTTTGATTGATTCTCAATGCACTTAAGGTCTGCTGAAAGATTGTTCCAGGCTGAAGGGTCGGCTACCGCGAAGGCTCAGTCGCCAAAGTTTGTGCTTGGACAGCGTTTTGGCACAGTCAATCTACCGATCGCAGAAGACTTAGCTGATCGCAATGTAGACTGTCTTGCATTCAGGTTCTCGTTGATGCAGAGTTCAGATATATAAGCTGGTGCCATCCCATGCAACGCCTTATTGACCGTCTATGGCTGAATTGTATTTTCATCTACTTAATACTAATTAACTAACTAACTTACCATCACGCCATCTCCCCGAAAGGGTAGGCAGAAAGAATGGACTGTCACACTTTAAATGATGCGGCACTCCATCCTTCTCTTTTCGCCCCGCGGGAGACGCGGCGACTTAATATTTTAAAATATTACCGAACGCGGCGACTTGCGGCTGTTTTTGAGTAAATTCGAACCTGATACCTTGTTAAAAATCATCAGATTCATCCTTCACATTAGGTTAGTTTTAAAATTAAAATTGATTATATTTGTTTTAATTTGAATAAAAGATACTCTTAATATTATAAAGTTGCGTTTTAATTTCTCCCACTGGTAAAAAAAGTCTCGTATAGAAAGAAAGTAATGAATGTCATTGTGGTTTTTAAGATGTGGTAAAGTAAAAAAAAAAATTAGGGGGCGCTGAAAAATAATTGATTTTCAAAGTGGGCGATAGACGAAATAAGTTTGAGAACCACTGGACTACACCAACGATTTGGAGGTCAAATCACATCGCTTCGGTCAATGCTTCCATCTCCATATTCTTTATAGCCATGGACACAGAGCATAGACGTCCGTCTGGAGTATACGAAATTATTTACGAGACGAGATTTGGCCGTAAAGCGACCATCCAGGCAAGAAGTTAAGCTAACAATCACACGAAAGGTCAGAATGGAAGGCGTCGAATCACCGAATTTACATGCATACTGAATGTACGTACAAAAAGGCAGTGGCGACGGTATAAAATATAAAAAAGAATTAAACAATCTTTAAAGCAAGTGCTTAGTATACGCTAACGATGTAAACGAAACAAGAAATAAAGGAACTCCAAGAAAACGTGGCACGATAAAATAAATCAAATATTAAATGTCAAATCAAATCAGTTTATCAACTCCAAAGACATTACAAACAGGAAAATGTTTAAGGCATCTATTGAGTATAGATAAAATATTATAAAAATACAACATAGTACCAGGAACGCATTAGAGTTGGTTCGACATTAGGAAGACAAGATACTTTCTAAAGTCAAGAGTATTTGTCTCCTGAACGTACGAACTTATATGAAAGACGTCAATCTCCGAGGAGACCGCGTTCAGCAGACCAATTGCTCTTCCCACCGGTATCACCAGAGGCAGATTGGTTCTGGTGGCCGGTAGGTAAAACAATCTGTGCTGTCGCTGTCGGAGAAATCTATCAGGGACAAAAAGACCAACATCCTCTTCTCGTTCTAGAGTTCTCGAAATATCCCCTGATTAATCTAAAGAATTGGGTAATGAGTTGCCCATCTCTTCGAAGCTGTAATGAATTGGTTCCGAGCATTCCATGTAGAGATACCTCAGAATCTCTCGTGTAGAGATACCTCAGAATCTTAGGGATCCTTTTTTTTATTTTACTTATGATCCAATCATCTGCCTTACATTTCTTCCATATTCGTTCGGTATTCTGTCATATATTGTTTTCCCGCACATTCTTCTCAGTGATCTAATTTCTAGGACATTTATCCTACTTTCATCCTTTTTTGCCAGCTCCAAGCTTAATAAATATACTTAATAAAAAAAAAACACTTTGTAAATTAACCACGAAATTGTAATTATTGTATATTTGACGCCAACTACTTTCACTTGTACCCAAGCTTCATCATCACAGGAATGCAAAAACAGATTTTATTTCATATATTTACTAATTTAAAATGTCTTATCAGAAAATGAGGGCTTCATATATAAAAAAAAAACAGTATATCCCAACTGCCACTACATACAAGGGGAGTTGATTTGCTTGACTTGTATGAGCGCTTTGATAAGTGGAAACAATTGAACAACTTGCATAATATATTATGATTGAACATTGGCAGCACGACTTTACGACTTGCTATCCGAAATGCTTGTATTATTAATCTATAAAAAAATAGTATGGTTATCTAATAGAATTCTCGTTAGGTTTAAAAAGAAAGGATTGAAATAAAAACTATATTTTTTAGTAGTTGCACTTAGATGTTTTAGTGCGAAATTCAAACGTACTAGAGCGATGTGTAAACGCACTAGTACTAGTGTGATATGTAAAGCTACTAGTACTAGAGGGATGTGTAAACGCACTTGTACTAGTGTGACATGTAAAAATACAAGTGCGATATGTAAACGTACTAGTATTAGAGTGATGTGTAAACGCACTAGTACTAGAGCAATGTGCAAACGTAGTAGTACTAGTGTGACATGTAAACATACAAGTGCGATACGTAAACGTACTAGTGCTAGTGTGATATGTGAACGTTCTAGTACTAGAGTAATGTATAAACGCACTAGTACTAGAGCTATGTGTAAACGCACTAGTACTAGTGTGATATATAAACATATAAGTGTGATATGTAAACGTATACATACTAGTGCGATATGTGAACGTTCTAGTACTAGAGTAATGCGTAAACGCACTAGTACTAGAGCAATGTGTAAACGCACTAGTACTAGTGTGATATGTAAACATACAAGTGTAATATGTAAACGTATACATACTAGTACAATATGTGAACGTTCTAGTACTAGAGAAATGTGTAAACGCACTAGTACTAGAGCAATGTGCAAACGCACTAGTACTAGTGTGATATGTAAACATACAAGTGTGATATGTAAACGTATACATACTAGTACAATATGTGAACGTTCTAGTACTAGAGAAATGTGTAAACGCACTAGTACTAGAGCAATGTGCAAACGCACTAGTACTAGTGTGATATGTAAACATACAAGTGTGATATGTAAACGTATACATACTAGTACAATATGTGAACGTTCTAGTACTAGAGAAATGTGTAAACGCACTAGTACTAGAGCAATGTGCAAACGCACTAGTACTAGTGTGATATGTAAACATACAAGTGTGATATGTAAACGTATACATACTAGTGCAATATGTGAACGTTCTAGTACTAGAGTAATGTGTAAACGCACTAGTACTAGAGAAATGTGTAACGCACTAGTACGAGACCAATCTGTAAACGCACTAGTACTTGTGCGATATGTAAACATACTAGTGCGATATGTATTTATATTATTTATACTTTTTTAATACAACAGGTCGTTTGAACAAAATTACTGTATACAATTTGTTTTGAGCTATTATATTGATTCTCACGACATGTGGTAGGTAGCTAATCCATCGCCATTTTATTGTCACGCGAATTCTACACCAGACCAAAGACAGTATGATCAATCACACTGCAATCGCCGCGAAACGAACCCGAGACCTTCGGTATGGCAGGTCGTCGATATGTGAGTGTAATATGGAATCGAAACAGGCTACGACAAAATCAATCTATTAAAGCGTATGTCATTGATAATGTCACGGGGATTCGACAATGTTGGTTGATAAACTGGAGCAAAATTATTCCCTCTCAATTCTCCTCACCATTGTCACGGTAAGAGGAACCGTTACCCCACACAGAAGGCGAGACGAATGGGATCCAGGCCGCCGTGAGATTGCTAAGGAAATAACACACCAGTGGTACGAAACCTACGACGTTGGATACGAAAAATAATATAATAATAACAAATATAACCCAAGTACCTATCCACACCTCCTCGACTTTGGTCTCCCCTAGAAACTATGCGAAATGTTAGAGATCGAGTGTGAATAACCTCGGTGGATGATATTAATCCATAGGCTAACGTGGAAGGACACCTCGCCAACCCGTCTGGCAAGCGTGGCGTTGTAATGCCAACCACCCCCCGTATGACGTATGACATGTCATACATGGAGAAGTATGGGGGAGGCCGATGTCCAGCAGTGGACGACAACGGCTGTTAAAGAAGAAGAAGAAATATAACTCAAAGCACTCATTTTTAAGTTTGAATCGCCGGTAAAGTATAATTTGGGTAGCTATATTCGATAACTTCATCATTACTAACTAACGCCGTCTCTCTGAAGGGGTAAGCAGAAATAATAGAACGTCACACTGTTCCGTCCTTACATACTTCTCCCGATTCCTAAACATTCATACATCGCGTCATGCACGCACGTCGATTTCTCGTACTCCACACGCGGCCGACATTGAATATTTGATAGTGACACATTTACCTTGGTTTTTCTCTATTTCTTATTCCTACCTTTTGTGCCTATCTTCCACACATTATTGTTTATTTAATAATGATATAAAACTCTTATATTAAATAATCGATATGAACGAAAAAGTATGTTTTTTAGAACAATTAAGACATTATCAAATGTTTGATAATGATTAATTCGAATGAAAACGTCAGTTTTCTAGGAGTTTTATTATATTTTATGGGAATGATATATCTCGCCCTTCAAAGATATTATCAAATGTTTGTAAAAATAAACATTTGATAATGCCTTAGAAGGGCGAAACATGACATTCCCATAAACTATAATAAAACTTCTAGAAAACTGACATTTTCATTCGTATTAATTATTTAATATGGAGTTTTACATCATTGTTCAAACCAGGCTTAACCAGGCTAAACATGTCATTCCCATTAAATATAATAAATTTCTAGAAAACAATCGTTTTCGCTCGTATTTATAATTTAATTAGGAGTTATTAATATATTTCATGGGAATGGAATATTTTATGGAAATTACATTTTATGGGAATGACTTGTTTAGCCTTGTTATTATGAATATTTTTTTATAAACTCAAGCGGTTAACACTATTTTATACATGAGTTTATTTTTCTCGGCATTGTATCATATCATAAAAAATTTAAAAAGGAGTGTTATTTTTTTTTATAGATGTAATTCAAAACTAACTAACTAACTAACCATCACGCCGTCTCCCCGAAGGGGTAGGCAGAAAGAATGGACTGCCACACTTTTCTTTCCTGACATATTTCTCTTGCTTCCTCAACATTCCTACATCGTGTCATGCACGCGCGTCGATTTCTCTGACTCCTCACATGGCCGACATTCAATATTTGATTTATTTGATCGTGCCACGTTTTCCTTCGTCTTCCTCTATTTCTGGTTCCATTTACATCATTAACAAATAATTTTTTTACCATTCTTTCTTCATTCATTCTTTCCATATGTCCAAACCATCTTAATGATCATTTCATTATTTTGTTCATGACACCATCATTCGCACCGCATTCACTTCTTATATTTTCATTCGACACTCTATCATACACAGAATCTGTAATCCAATGTCTTAAGAATATCAAAATTTTATATGAATTTAACGAATGTTTCGATAGCCCTTCTAACATAAAACATCATCAATAGATTTATGGAACAGGTTAAGAAATGCGTACATTTAATCATGGTGGTTTTAACCTAAGCGTCGCATGGACAGTGTATTATAGAAATAACCCCACCATTTATATGAAAGAATAGCAATCAACGATGAATGATTTAAAACGTTCCAATTTCGAATATTCGAAATAAAATATGAATAGAATGACTCTCGTCTCTACAGTCGCAGCCGATAGAGAACACAAAGGAATGCAACTGTGAAAACGTACACAAAGGCGAAGATTCCCGTACGATAGGATCGACCCAGTTAACGTAAGAGCGTATTAATTACGTGTACACAATCTTGATATCGCGGAGCGCGCATTGCCAAAACGGGCTGGCAACCAAGAGCGTTCGTTATACAAATTAAAATAACAATCAGATGATGAAACGAACACAATACAATCAATTATCCGTATAAACAAATTTAACCTTAAATTGTTTAGATTTTTTTTTATGAAACAAAACACTATTTTACACGTAATTATTACATTATTTATTCTCTTTGGATTTATAACATTATACAAATTGACATAACAATCATATGATGAAACGAACACAATAGAATCAATAATCCGTATAAATAAATTTAACCTTAAATTATTAAGAATTTAAATAGTCCATTGTTTTGGCCGAAACACTATGATATCTTAACATTTTAAACTGTTAAAATAAATAACTTTGTTTTTGTATGAAAATTGTATTTTTTTACGCGACAGCTGTTTCATCAACCTTTGTTGACATCATCAGGTTGTAATCATTCTGGTAAAATTCTTTGGCATATAGATAGGAGTGACATCTCCAGGCGGCTTCTAACAATGCGCTAATGGCGATAGCCTTTCACATTGTGTTAATAAAGTAGTTCTGCTAAATGCTAAAATTAATCTCCATAGATGGCGTTAGTATGTGGATTATATAGAGTAATCTTAAAAAGATTAACATATGTAATCAAAATCTTCATAGATGGCATATTGAAACTGACATGTGAAGTTAGGCATAGATTTGTAACATATATACAACTTCCAAAAAATTGTCTTACATGGTCATAAAGAAAAAGGTGGAATGGGGAGTGTTTTAATTACATAAAGCGTGCGCTTAACCCAACCAATGACAGGTTATAAGTCCTGTAAACACCTTGATCAACCATATTCAATTTCCAGTTTGCATCTTCGTCTCTATTGAGATACAATTAAAATTCATGATTTACAATAATTACTTACACATACAACATAGGTTAATGAAACGGCTGTCGCGTAATACAATTGTGATACAAAAACAAAGTTATTTAATTTAACAGTTATTAAGAATTGTTTATGAAAAATAACCCTGTTTTTTACGCAATTATTATATTATCTATTTCTTCAAGTTCGACGGTAGTAAACCAAACTATTGATTGAAACCCCAACATTCCCAAAAGAAACGCTGTGGGATAGAGCCATGGCTAGCTACCATACTCATTCATGTAGAGATACCTCAAAAATTATCAAGGATTAAACAAAATTATAAAAATACTATTATAGTGGGTAAACAATCTTCACTTGTGTGAATATAAAAACGCGATTCTAATAAGCATAGCGTGAATCGTTTTCAAGGAGATGGATTATGAAAACAAAGGCTAACCGAGATTAATTAATATTGTAAATAAAATATCTAAGATCACAGGCGATTGTTGCGTAATGTAATTCAGCGCGATCTGGCAGTTAAAAGTTGCGTTGAACAACCGCAAATCAAATTACAAAAATGAATTACATAACAAGGTCACGAAAGTACTGAGAAAAAAAAAACACAAAATAAATGTGTCAAACGTTTTTCGAATGTAAGACATGCAAATAATAAAGCACATACGAAATATTTACTACAATGTTAATGGTTTAATACACAGTATAACAGATCAAATAATTGGTTTGAGTTTGCGTTCCGAAAAATGAGCCATATATTGAAAAATCCACGAACCTCAAACGGAAGGTGTTTGACTGCTGCGTTCTACCAATCGTCACCTGAGAGTAAGAGGGTTCCAACTAACAAAATTTCACTTTTGGCTTTTTTCGTGAAAAGGGTTCTTACTAACCTTATCTATACGTACAATTAAAAAAACATGTATCGTCATTTTGATGTTCAAGTTCCATCTGATCATTCAAAACACACGATTCACTGAAGAAGGATTCATTTACAATTAGAACTTTATTATTCCAACTGTCGCCAGAAAATGTACACGCTTCTTGGAAAAACAGTTTCATCTGCTTCAGATGGAACCCTTTTATTCCAAGGATACACACCCGAAACCAACAAAACTTTGACTTCATTTTTCTCAGCTTTTTACTTTTGACAGTTGGAACTTTCTTACTCTCAGGTGACGCAGTGTTAACTTATGTTTTCGTTTGAAGAACTTAATTTATGGTGTGGTATTATTAAAAATAATTTATATTTTTATTAGTTTTTACACCATTCAATTGTTGTCAAAACCAACCGGTTTCGCTCCTGCCGGAGCTTCGTCTGGATTACAAAATTAACATGTATATATTATATTATTGACGGTTGAGGAATTAGTTTTGTAAAACTCGATTATTAATTTATAATTGTAAACACGATTGTTTAATAATTTTACTTGGATTTGATTTATCTAAAAAATTATATTAAATAGTAGTGACTAATTTATAATAATGGTGTTCTTGTGCCGACCCTTTTGAATGGAAGTGAAGCATGGAACTGGCAAAAGAAGGATGAAAGTAGAATAAATGCAGGAGAAATGAGATCTCTAAGACGAATGTATTGTAAATCTGTATGTGATAGAATGTCAAATGCAAGTATAAGAAGTGAATGCGGTGCGAATGAAAGTATTATGAACAAAATAATGAAAGGATCGTTAAGATAGTTTGAACACATGGAAAGAATGAGTGAAGACTGAATGGTGAAGAAGGTATATGTAAAGACGTGAACGGAGCTAGAAATAGACGAAGACAAAATCAATCAAATATTAAATATCGGTAACGTGAAGAGTCTGAGAAATCGACGTGCGTGCATGACAAGAATGAACGAATATAGAGGATGCAAGAGAAGCATGACAAAACAGTGTGGCGTTCCATTCTTTCTGCCTACCCCTCCGGGCAGATGGTTAGTTAGCTAGTTAGTTAGAATTTCGTCACTATCTAAACTAAGAAGAAGAGATATGTAAGAATAGAAAAGTATGACGGCATATGCTCTTCGAAGCGGGGCGATGGTGAGTTAGTAGTGATTTTATAAACATAAACACAGGATATTCGATAGAATAATAAATATAATTTGAAAGTAATTAAACGCCTTGACGCATCAGTCCTTCGAGAACCGTCATGCCCGAAAGTCACAGACGGTTTTGGTTCCGATCACGAGATCTCCTCACCTTCGGGCCGGACGTTACACGCTACAAGGTCGGTACTACCCCGCTGCCCAGTACCGAAACTCTACGCCTGTCACTACAGCCACGTGCTTATCTCGGAGAGGTAACACATATGGGCACCAACATTAATACAAAAGTGACGCTTACAATACAGTTTCAATGATACTAATTAACATGGAACTCCTTGTTGTGATGATGTTGTGTGGGTTGATGACGATTCAGCCTCTCTTGTAATGATTAGAGTTCGAATCATAAACGAGGTTAATTCGTAAAGTAAGGTTCCCTATGATCTCAATAAAGATAGCGGCGCGCTGCGAGAAATCTGGCAACACTGGCTGACTCATCAACTCCTTCACTCTCTATCCCTGCTGCTCCCGCCACGCTACACCCCTTAGTGTTGGCCTGGCAGCCATCGAAGATGGAGCTTCCTAGATGCGAAGTTGAGAGCATAATGCTTGAGGATCGGAGGATTACCATTAACGAACTTGCTCTTCGTATTCCTGAGACTTCCAACACAACAATTCACAAAATTTTAACTGAAAAATTAGGCTATCGAAAGGTGTGTGCGCGGTGGGTACAACGAATGGTCACAGAAAACCATAAGCAGAAACGTGTTGAGCGCTCGACCTCATGTCTCAAATCAATTCAAGAACTGCTGACAGATTTTGGCTAGACTATTTTGCCCCACCCACCCTACAGTCCGGACCTAGCCCCTAGTGATTACCACTTATTCACAAAATTAAAGGAACACTTGGGTGGAATGCGCTTCCATACTGATGATGAAGTCAAGGAAGAGGTTATTCGATTTCTCAGAGGAATGGCGGCAGAATTTTATGACTTGGGGATACAAAAGTTGGAGCATCATCTGCAAAAGTGTTTAGACAGAAACGGTGATTATGTAGAAAAATAGAGTAAGTTTTAAGATTTAAAATGATGTATAATGTTGAGGAAAACAATAAACTGTATATTTTAAAAATATATGGAAACCTTATTTTATGAATGACCCTAGTAGTATTAACACTGATAAAGACTTTGGTAATTTTCTCCTCGTCTCGAATATTTTATGTTTTCTGTTTGGCTCTCTAAGATGATCTGGCGATTCTCAGATAAGAGATGGCTATATAAAGATTACATATGAGAAGGGACGCTTCCCTTGAATAAGGGCGTGGTAAACAAAATACCCTACAACCGATATGCATTAATCTTAAAGAAATTTGGATATTAGAAAAAGGCGTGGTTCAAAATTTAAGTGATAAGCTCCATCCGCGATTTGGGACACCGAAGATGCATCAATGTACGTTACATAATTTTATAAAAATAGTGGGGAAAAAAAAATACATATTTTTTCTTCAAATAAAATGTCATGGACGCTACAGTATTTCATTATTTTTTTACGCACCGCATTCGCTTCTTATAGTTTCATTCGAAGCTATATCACACACAAAGTAACACACAATAGTCTAAGAGATCTCATTTATACTGCATTTATTCTACTTTCATCCTTCTTTTGCCAGTTCCATGCTTCGCTTTTATACATAAGGGTCGGTACAGAACACCATTTGGCACTGCCATTTTATTATCCAAGAAACAATGTGATAGTATATTAGAATTTCATAATGATAATGTTATCATCGGATTCCCTATTACGCACGTATAGGTACGTTCCGATTGGAATAACCCTGTACAGGCCAAGTGATCACATGGCAGTGGTATCTAAATCCACACCGAGGCCGACACACCAGGCAAGGTGTACGAGCCGGTAGTCACTCCGTGTGCAACAATCTAATTATTATAACTACCACTGATTGCCGCCGAATGACGTTGCACAAAAACACAATCGAAATTGCAATCAAGCTACCGAATAAAAACAACAAAAGAAAACTAAAAATTTAATCACGGTTCAAAAAACGACAAAATATTGAAATTGTATAAATTTTTAATAAAATTTACATTTATAACATTTGTGCCGGCCCTTATGTATGTAAGTAAAGCGTGGAACTGGCAAACGAAGGATGAAAGTAGAATAAATGCAGAAGAAATGAGATCTCCATACGAATGTATGGTAAATCTGTATATGTATTTATTTATTTATTTTAGGGTAACAAACAGCGAATAAGTATATTTATAAAAATACACAAAGAAATACTCAAATAAGGTCAATTACATGTTACCACAAATATAAATGAATGAACAGAGTTAATATTATAGACTTATAAAACGAGATTTAACTAAACTAAAATCAAGATAAAACTAACTAAGGTACATGGTATATGATAGAGTTTCAAATGCAAGTATAAGATGTGAATTCGGTGCGAATGAAAGTGTTATGAACAAAATAATGAAAGGGTCGTTAAGATGGTTTGGAAACATGGGAAGGATGAATGAAGAAATAATGGTAAAAGTATATATTAACGATGTAAATGGAACAAGAAATAGTGGAAGACCGAGGGAAATGTGGCAACAACAACAAACCATCACACCCTTTCCACGTAGGGGTAGGCAGAGAGAATGGAGCGCCACACTACTCTATCCTGGCACACCCCTCTAGCTTCCTCCACATTCATACAGCGAGTCATACACGCACGTTGATTCTTCCGACTTCTAACATGACCAACCTTTAAAATTTGATTAATTTGGTCATGCAATGTTTTTCTCGGTCTGCCTCGACTCCGTACTCCATTTACATCATTAACGTATACTTTACTAACCATTCTTTCTCCATCCATGCGCTCCGTATGTCCGAACCTTTGGGAAATGTGGCACGATCAGATAAATCAAATATTGAATGTCGGCCACGTGAGGAGTCAAAAAAATCGACGTGCGTGCATGACCAGATGTATAAATGTTGTGGAATCGAAAGAAGTATGTCAGGATGTCAAGTATGGCAGTCCATTATTTCTGCCTACCCCTTCGAAGAGACGGCGTAATGGTTAGTGAGTTAGTTTTTAACGTTTTATAATATTATATATGGCTAGAGTGGCATGTTCCGCTTTATTGACACTAAAAAATTGTTTCGGTACATTAAATATGCAGTTTACAGTTCTCACGCTTTGTCAGTGATATTGTGCATTCAAGATCAATCATAAAAAGGGGGAATCGATTTCAAAATCAATGTAAAAAGGGAGTTCATTATATGGCCGAGCCATAGAGGGCTCCCTCCGCTTACCCGAAGCTGTTATAGGCTCAGAGGCGCATTTCGTCAGCTTCACTCATGCACTCCCTAGGCCCGCTCCCCATCCATGCGGGACATACGTTAAAAAAAAATATATATGTATATTTGCAACCAAGAGGGACCCAGACCACATTTAAGCTACACTACTCTCCCTCGATGTCCCGCCGTACACACATAGCAAAAAGGGAGTTATGTGAACTCATTTTCATTGATATGAAAACGTATGGTTATTGCACACGAAACTATCCAATTGATTGCCTGTCTATTGTGAATTGAGCTATTCAGCGCATAGGTAATTAAGAGCACCTATAGTGGATGTATCGCAGCGCGCCTCGGTTGATCAGTGTCACGGCTGTAGGCATACCACAATGGCGGCTGCAGTGTTGATAGAGATAAACAGTGTCTCATAATATAATAGAATAAAGCAAATATGATTTCGACGCCGCTGCGTCCTATAACAGCCTCGGGTAAGCGGTGGGTACCCCTTCGATGTCTATTTAATAAATATTAATATTACTGGGTATACTGGACTGCCAATTTTTTTTTTACATCAACAGGTCGTTTGGACCCAATTACTGTATACAATTTTTATTTTTTAGCTATTATATTGATTCTCGTGACATGTGATAGGTAGCCAATCTATCGCCATTTTATTGTCACGTGAATTCTGCACCAGACCAAAGACAGTGTGACAATCACACTGCTATCGCCGGGAATCGAACGCAGGACCTTCGGCATGGAAGTCAGAGCTCGTAACCACTCTGCCACGAAGGTCGTCAATTATTAGATTATTAGAAATAAGACGAATTATCAATTTAGGTGTTATTTGTTTATAGTTTGAATGACTTGACAACGTAAACATAGATAATTTCACCTGCCACTCAAAACGAAGTGACAAGAGAAATAGATAATCCTGGATAGAAAACCTTTGAGAATAGTTCAGTTGCAGCACAACATCCTTGTTTAGAGGAGCTGCTGTATCAAAAGTAAAAAAGCCTATATAATAATGTTATCTAACATCACAAAAGACCAGGAAGAATACTTATATCACAATAGACTAAAGTAGAACAAATAAAGTTGAAATTAGATTGGAACGTTTATATTATATTTAAACGTTCCAAAATAAATCTTTATAACATCTAGCAAAACTGATCATATTTGTAAACAATTTTATAATATTAATATGTATCCTTCAAAATGGGGTTCAAAAGGGTAGTAGGGCTACGATGGGGTATGTTTTGCTGGAAAATATGCCCCTACAAAATATCGTAAGGCGCAATGTTGCATTTACAACAGCAACACTACTATCAAGTCCAACTCTCTAGCGTCCACGAGAGGTCTTTTAAAGACCCCGCGAACCCCGGGCAATGTGGAACATATTACTTAGTACCATAGCAGATAGAGAGAGAACGAATGGCGAGCTTCCAGCGCCATAAAACTGGATACACCCAGCTAAGGGAAGGTAACCCCGTCAGAAAATCCTCCAAAGAAGACAAGGGGATACCACTCTGGATATTTTTCCCCAGGTCATCACCTTGAGGCCTACTCAAGGGTGATAGTCAACGTTAGGGAGACTTGACAAGACACAGAAAGAAGAGAAGAATTCTTACAATATCACTGAGAAAGGACCGGTTGTCCGAAACAAAAAAAAAAAGTTAGTGTTGTATTTACAAAGTATATAAAAAAAGAAAAAGACAAATAAAACATCTACAAAACAAAGTATGGCGAACATAGAAGAAAATTTGAAATGTTTATTGAATGGACATAGAAGATTCCTAGCGGTTACCCGAAACTGTTATAGGCGAACGGCGCCTTTCTTCAGCTTCACTCATTCAATCCCTAGGCCCGTCTCTCATCCATGCGGGACTTCATTAAAAAAATATATGTAATAAATCAATATGGACCCAGGCCACGTTCAATCTACTCCTATTTTCCTCTATGTCCCGCTATACATGCACATTAAAAAAAAAAACAGTTAAAATATATAGAGTTTATTGAATGGCGAGGAGTAAACGAGCAGTCCGGGCGGACCGTCTCCCGCCCACGGCGGGTCTCCCGGCGCGGATCAGAGGACTCCGGACAAAGAGCCGAGGGCGGGAAGCGTGCCAACAAAAGCGGACATCGCCACCCGAGCACGTGGGGCCGTCATCTCCCGCCTGGGTCAATACGGCGCTGGTCGGACCATCGCCCGGCCTTGTGGACCATCCCGCCAAACACCAGACTCGAGACGGAAAAAAAAACAGCTAGAATGTCTCATCGGAACAAAGGAATACACAAAATCAACAACAACAACAAATCACCATCTATGACGAATCAAAATGTCGACCACGTGAAGAATCAGATAATTACGCATGACACGATGATGAAAATTCGAGAGAAATATTTCAAAATAAAACAGTGTGGAAGTTCACCCTTTTTGCTTACGCCTTCTGGAAAAGGCCGTGATGGTTAATCGTTAGTAAATTGATCAGTAAAGCATTACGGAATGAATTTTCATAATAACAAATTAGTTGTATTAATTTGACAAGTTTTAATACTATTGAAACACATCTACATATAGCAAATTGAAATTCTAAGAAGCGTATATTTATTCGTCTCATTGGCTTAGGCTTTTGGCCAAAGACATCAAAATACTTTTCTTTGAATTTCGAATGTGGGGTAACTGACATAAGATCTTTAGTACCTATACGGCGTAACTGTTCATATATATATCATAATTAACCGTTTTACACTTTTTAGTCTATATTTATGGAAAATAAAATAATGACGGTGCAGGCTTATGCGGCATAATGACGAACTGTACATTATTTACAAAGCTCCCAGTCTCTCCTTACGGGTCAGATTGAATAGACCGAGATGAGCCGGTCATGTTCAAAGGATGCCGTCATCACTAACCCCAAAAACGATGCCGGAATGATGCCCATGTTGTAGAAGACTAACCGGACGACCAAGGTTACGATGGGAAGATGAAGTTGGGAGAGATACGGCGAAATTGTTACGAGTGTCAAATTGTAACAATTTCAGGTCGAAACAGAAGACATGAGAAGTAGGAGGCGAGGAATAATGGATGCTAAGACTCGATATGGGCTGTAGGGCCATCGAAGAAGAAGATTTATTAAAGAAGAAGTCAGTGAAAACGAAGAAAAAATATTGGTATGCACATGTGAGAAGAATGGATCCATCCAGACTCCACTTCATTATGTTGCACTGCCAACCCCAAGACAGACGACCCCGGGCAGACTACCAAAAAGGTGGATCGACAGCTGGGAATCGATTTCGCAGGATCCGTCTTAAGAAACAAGCGACAAGGCCTAAAATCAGAATAAGAAGACATTATTTGAATGTGTCTTTCATCATCTGGGGAATGATATAAACCATTTATAAGTTGAATGTATAATCGTTCAAAACATATCTGGGAAAATAATCTAAAAAGTGGAAATTAGTATTGTAATCGTATTCATTTTCTATACTTCTCATTGCTACCGATATTTAAGTCTCGCATTGTCCATAGAAAGACAAAAAAACACGCTATATAAGATCGTAATACGGACAGTATTGGCGTATGGCTGCGAGGCTCTGACTTTGAGGGTAAAAATGACTGAACTGCTGGAAACCTTTGAAAGAAAGGTGCTGCAACGAATTTGTGGACCCGTGAGAGACGGAGAGCAATGGCATATTCGACAGAATGATGACCAGTATTCTATGTACCAGGCCCCAACATCTCCAAACACATAGAGTTACAAAGATTGATATGGGCTGGACATGTACAGGGGATGCCGAACTCACGGGTCCCCAAACGCATTATGACTGGACACCCGGGCGGAATGAGAAGAGTGGGAAGACCAAGACTGAGGTGAGAGAACGAATTAAAGAGGGATGCAGCACAACTTCTTCGGGTGCCGAACTGGAGGACGACAGGGACTGCTAGAGGCGAAAGTTGACGGAGTCCAAGGCTCAATATGGGCTGTAGCGCCATCGGAAGGAAGACTAGTGTTCATTTTGCGTGAGAAACCGCGCTACTTTATGCTAATGATATATACCCACACCTTGAAAAGGTTATGTAAATATTATAAATAGGCGTAAACACATAACCACGAACATGTCATAAAGAACAAGAGCGATAACCTTAAAAGTGCGTTGTGTAGGGATATACAGAAAACGCTTATGTAAAATCTGAATAGTGACCGAACAGATGATAACGGAATAATTTATTGAGTAAATCCAATATAAAATTGATATCGAAATAAACATATAGGTAGGTACGTAAGTATTACATGTAAAAATGGTTTCATATTCAAATCAAATCAAATCAGTTTATTAACTCAAAAGACATTACAAACAGGAAAATGTTTAAGGCATCTATTAAGTATAGGTTAAATAATATTAAAATACAACATAATACCAGGAACGCATTATAGATAGTTCGACATTAGGAAGACAAGATACTTTCTAAAGTTAAGAGTATTTGTCTCCTGAACGTACCTTCATTAATATGAAAGACGTCGATCACCGAGGAGACCGCGTTTAGCAGACTAACTGCTCTTCCCACCGGTGTCACCAGAGGCAGATTGGTTCTGGTGGCCGGTAGGTAAAACAATCTGTGCTGTCGCTGTCGGAGAAATCCATCAGGGACAAAAAGACCAACACCCTCTAGCACGGTCGAGTTCTCGAAATATCTGATTAATTTAATGAAATGGGTAATGAGATGCCCATCTCTTTGAAGCTGTAAAGAATTGGTTCCGAGCAATCCCAAAAGAAATGCCGTGGGATAGAGCCACGGATAACTACCATACTCCCTCATGTAGATATCTCATACCTCAATTTCTCTATATATCGATATTCAACTAATATCTTGGATTTCATACAAACCATCACGCCGTTTCCCCGGAAGGGTACACAGAAAGAATGGATCACCACACTACTCAATCCTGACGCACCTCTCTAGCTACTTCACATTCATACAGCGTGTCATACACGCGCGTTGATTCCGAAATCTAATATGGTCGACCTTTAAAATATTATTAATTTTATCACAACATGTTTTTCTCTATTTCCTCAACTCCGTAATCGCAATCATATATGCATCAAAGAGATAAAATTATTTCAATATGACAACAAGAAAAAAACAACTGAAATCAAAAATCTTTCACGTTTTCGTAGTAGAATAACTTAGGAACAAGAGGTATTGTTTTAAATTTTATGCTTAGAGACGTTTTATCTTATATCGTTAAAGTCAGTATGACGCTATATGTAACAAATTACGAATACGTGACGGTTTTTCAAAATAAAATCTCTATTCTTCCTCCATTGTGCACGTTGACAGATGATGTATAGGACAAGTCACGAAATAGACGAATTCATTGCATGTCTACCATATGAGACTTTTTGTCATCATTGTGAAGTCAGTTCTTGTCCGATATAAATGAGATGCATTCGAGACGAATATAATTAAAAGCTAACACATAAGGAGCTGTCGGACGTATTTCGGGGGCAATTCTCTCGACATAAATACAACAAAGAACTCATAATTAATTACAAGTATTCTGTAATATTTATAAAAACCTTTAAGAATTTTTTTTCATAGAAAATTGTAAATAAATAAATGATCTAAACCAAACGTTCTCAATGGGGGCGTTACCCCACCCCCCCCCCCCCTTCCGGTAGGCACTGGAGATTTCCAAGGGGGCGGCAGCGGATTCGGAGATAAATGGGGCCGATGAGATAATCAACGAAGGTGATCGTGACGAATGTATTTTAATAAAATATAATTAAATATTTTAAAATACATTTTCGTGTTTGAATAAACAATTTAAATATAAACATATATGATACATTTAATAAAAATAATAATTTCCACTTGGTGATATAGACAATTTATAACCATACTTTAATATTTGGTTTAACTATTATGTGAGAGGGGGCGATATATTCAGAAAATGTTGGGAACCTGTGATCTAAATCATAGATTCCCAACCTTTAACTACCATCACCTTTTAATGGAAAAAATATCTTGAGCTATCTCCCATAATAATTGTCTTCTAAATATTATAATATAGTTGCAAATGATCTATATTTTATCTGCCTATCTATCGACATATGGTGGATTGCGGGAATCGGGTCTTTGCTTACCAATTTGCAAAGACGTGCCACCACAATTATGTACCGAATTATTTTAACGTTTACCTTATCTAAATAAGAATAAAATATTGCTTATTATAAGGATAAAATAATACTTAATTTACGATATTTATTTTTTTCATCTCAACCAGTTAGTATTTTAAAAGTAATCAGCCATGAAATAATCATCATTATGTTGATAATTAAAGTAAAATAATAAATTTCATTTTGGAGTTTCCCAGCTTTGCAACACTCAAGTGGAGGTTGTCATGTTTGCAACAAACCCTATATTTTAATAGCAAAATTCTTCAGAATGAAGCCGAATTTGAAACTGAAAATCAATAAAAATTGTGTGCAAATGTATAATAAGACCCAATCCATATCTCACTTTTGATTGTTGGTGGAGTTTGCCGGGTTTGCAAATAATACCCTCATATGTTCTATTCTTTACACATAATAGAGAATAGGACATATTTGAAATATGACGAATAATAAAACATGTTGCTAGTCAGCAATCTCTCATGATAGAGTGTTCCATTCGTCGTCGATCAAATTCAGCTGTGTAAAATAAATTAAACATCAAAAGGACAACGGAAATATATTTAAAAAAAAACTTACCTCGTAGACATTAGGGTGCCAAACTTTTGTTAAAAATCTTATTGACGGTGGAGAATACGGGTAGTCTGGGGGGAATTTCATATGAGCCTGAAAATAAAATAAAAAGGAACATTAAAACATGTGACATAACAAAATTCAAACATGTGGCATAACAACATTTTTGAATGTATACATGGGTCAACCCAACCAACCAATGACAGGTCATAAGTCCTGTAAACACCTTGATCAACCATATTCAGTTTCCAATTTGCATCTTCGTCTCTATTGAGATACAATTAAATCATGAATTGATAACCCGCATTGGGTGAAATCCAGTATTCGTATACAAGCATATGTATACATTAAAAAACAATAAAAAATTTATTGTTCGAGAGTTGAGTTTTTAGAGTTGTCTAGGGAGAAGTTTGTTGATGAAACAACTGAATGGTGCTCTAGTGAAGAAGAATGAGATTCGTCATCGTAATTAATCCACTGATTTTTTATTTCTTCGAAATGTATTATATTAGGTATGTTCTCACAATAAATTACTCTTATGTCATATTATACTTTTCTATAAAATATATTCAACAAAGGTTAAATATACCGTTAATTTAAAAACATAAATGGACTTGGACTTGGATCTTCTGGCTTACAGAGGTTCAGCTCTAATAGCCATTCCTCTTACGTCTGTAGGAAACATGGCTGGCATGCGATTTGGTAGTTGTTTTATGATGGGGCTAAATGTATGGCCCGGGGTGTCCCTCCGAAAGAGGGAGAGGGGGTATTTAGGGTTTATGATAGAATCTTACATTATTGTCAAGGAATGGAAGACCAGTTAGGGTTGGGATTGTATTTATAAAAAAAAGTCTGTTCCCGAGGGAAAGATAAGAGGAGCAGTGCCTGGATGGAGTTGGGGTAATGATTTCAAATAAAAACCAAGAATTTAATTTTGACCGCCTAATTAGCAGAAATACCCCTATGTGCGACGTCCGGTTTGTTGTATAGTTCGTTCAACTTAGAGGTATGCCGGCGTCGCCATATTATTATCTTCGCAGACTTTTACCAAAAATTTTCCTCGAAAGTTTGCGCCTAAACATAGTTCACAAATAATAAGATTATAAAAAAAATAATAAAAAAACTTATCACGTTCCACAATACGAATATTTATAGTACGAGTATGTCGAATTATCTCGGGTTACCGAAGAACATCTGAACTACATATGAAAACCCTCTTAAAGGGATTGGATAACCCTATATGAATTAAAGGCGGATTAAATCAAGGGTAGTTTTGAACAACCGAAGTTCACTGGGAGAGGGAGAACTGGCATTGTGATTTATTACGCTCGCGTTACATGACGTCAAAACACAAATTTCGGAGTCAACGACTCGAAAACGATGAGAGAAATCGTTGAATTCATAAATTATCGCCGTGAAAAAATGTAGAAAAAGTTAATTTTCATTGTTTTTGTACTTGGGCCATTATTTCAAAGATTTAAATTATTACGAGAAAAAACTGTGTATTCAACGTGCCATAGATAAAAATATTAGCAAAAACCAAAACGTAACGACCAAAAAACGAACTAACTAACCATCACGCCGTCTCCCCGAAGGGGTAGGCAGAAAGAATGGACTGCCACATTTTTCTTTCCTGACATACAGCATTCTTCCTGGCATTAATTTATTTTAATAACTAACTAACTAACCATCACGCCGTCGTAGGCAGAATAAATGGACTGCCACACTTTTCTTTCCTGACATATTTCTCTCGCTTCCTCAACATTCATATATGAGTCGATTTCTCCGACTCCTCACGTGGCCGACATTCAATATTTGATTTATTTGATCATACTCCGTTTTCGTTTTCCTCGGTCTTCCTCTATTTCTGGTTCCATTTACGTCGTTAACATTTTTTTTTACCATTCTTTCTTCATTCATTCTTTCCATATGTCCAAACCATGTTAATGATCCTTTCATTATTTTGTTAATAACACCATCATTCGCACCGCATTCACATCTTATATTTTCATTCGACACTCTATCATACACATAGTATCCACACATTTGTCTAAGAGATCTCATTTCTACTGCATTTATTCTACTTTCATCCTACTTTTGCCAGCTCCATGCTTCGCTTCCATACATCAGGGTCGGTAGAAGAACACCATTGTGAACTGCACATTGGTAATGACCATTTTTCAAAAATAAAATTAAGGCATCATCATGCTATATTGTTCGGTCCTGACATACTCCTCTCGATTCCTCTACATTTCGTCGATTTCTCCGACTCCTCACGTGGCCGACATTTCGTGCTTGATGATTTGATCGTGCCACGTTTTCTTCGGTCATCCTCTATTTCTAGTTCCGTTTACTTCGTTTACAATTCTGTCTTCATTCATCCTTTCCATGTATCCAAACCATATTGTTTTGTATACAACAGGTCGTTTGACCCAATTACTGAACACAATTTATTTAGTTATTATATCGATTCTCATTACATGTGATAGGTAGGTAATCTATCGCTATTTTATTGTCACGTGAATTCTTTACCAGACCAAAGACTGCGTGACAATCACACTGCTATCGCCGGGAATCGAATGCAGGACCTTCGGTATGGTAGTCAGAGCTTTTGCCGACATCCCACAAAGGTCGTCAAATGATCATTTCACTGTTTAATTGAAACACTTATAATGTCACGATTGATTTTATTTCTGAAATATCAAAGTATTTCCGCCAAAACAATCGATTACACTTTCATTTGCACTGCATTCACTTCTTATATATGCATTTATGCATCTATCACAGAGGTTTCCAAACTTTTTTTGTCCCGTAGACCCCTTGCCGATTTCTTATTTTTTGTGTAGACCCCCTGTTTTCTTAAATTTGTTTTTTTTTTACAAATTCATATATAATTATAATATAAAAGTAGTTTTTGAAGCTGACACAGAGCTAAATCAGGCCAAAAAAAATCCGGAATTCGTTGTCGACCTTTTTTTATTAGCTAATTGGGGATAATCTGCCAGTAGGAAAATCGAATGTCCGATCTTTGCCCAGTGAGCTAAAAAAAAAGATCGCCAAAAATTTCGACCATCCGACACTATCGTGGACCCCCATTTTCATTCCATAACCCCCCAAATTTTTTTTCGCTGACATGGACCCCTTGCAAGTTGTCATTGACTCCTTGGCAGTGGCGATACTACCATAGAAGCCCAAAAGCCCGGCTTGCGTAAGAATTTTTGAACCAAAACCCCCAAATATAAGTAATCATGCCCCCGTATTAACCAACAACCCACCAAATCACCTTCCAACAATGTTCCCATCAGACGTAAGAGGAATAGCCACAAGAGCAGAACCTTTGGTTTTGATTTAAAATTTCTTACGCAAGCCGGGCTTCCGGGGTTCTATGGGAGTACCGCCACTTTCCTGGGGGTCTATATACACCACTTTGGGATTCACTGCTCTATCGTGTACAGATTTATGACACCTTCGTCTAAGAGATCTCATCGTATTCAGCCCTAGCTGTACATACTAATGCGTGCGTCGTGTGTACTAAGTAACAATCCAAGGCGAGTTAACTATGAGAAGTATTGATCGTTATTGGAATGGGCGGAGTATAAATATTTGTTCGGCAAGTTTTGTAATTTAAGGCTAACCTGACAACATAAAAGTCTAGGGGAGCGCGGCTCGAATCGGAATTCCTTCCCAGGAACGTCTTACTCCCCGGAGGCTGATGCTACGGATGCGATAAGCAATCTCCGCCAGAGTTAGGCGCCAACAATCACAACGAAAGAACTAATAACAAGAAACATTATTTAGGAACAAACACCAGAAAATGTACTAAATATAATATTAATTTGACGTCTAAATATTTTATAATATTTTTTGTTTATTTATCTAAAAAATGCGTTTGTAGCAAATTTGTTACAAATCAAAATGTGATAATATTTCAGAATATTTGGTAAAAAAAAAACTAACTAACTAACACTAACCATCACACCGTCTCCCCGATAGTGCAGGCTGAAAAATTGACTTTTCTTTCCTGACATACTTTTCGCGATTCCTCAACATTCATACATCGCATCATGCACGCACATAGATTTCTCCGACTCCTCGCGTGGCCGATTTTTTTAATTTATTTGATCGTGCCACGTCTTCCTCTATTTGCAGTTCCATTTACATCGTTAATATATACTTTTTTACCATTCTTTCTTTATTCGTTTACATGTTACATGTGTCCAAACCATCTTAATGATTCTTTCATCATTTTTATTTTAACACTTTCATTCTCATCGCATTTATTCTTATATTTTCATTTGACACTCTTACCATTTTCCATACATTCGTCTAAGAGATCTCATTTTTACTACATTTATTCTTCATTTATAAATATTTGGTATTATTACATAAACTTATTTATAATGAAATAAATGCTCTCGTGGCAATGTATTTTTTTTTTAAATAATGCATTTTTTTAATTAAAAAAATGTTGTTAAGAGAAACTTGCAGTAATCGAAGCAAGTCCATGGTTAACCAAATGTCAAAGTAAACTGGATTGTTTTTTGTGAACTAACTCCACTGGCAATGACTTGTGTACGAAAATAGGCAGACGGGAATGTAGAATGTAGGGTACAAAAATAATAATGTATATGAAATCTTTTTTTTAAGTGTGTAGCAAATTTGATACACCTTGAAATCAAAATTATGTATTATGGAATAAAATAACGAAAAAAGTATTATATCTAGGTATATGACAATAATACAAATAAAAGATCTGGTTTCTAGAAGTATTATTATATTTTAGGTGAATAACATGTTTCGCCTTAGCCATTATCAACTGTCAATTTTTTATTACGAATTAAAATACTGTTTTTTCCACTATAGAGTTTATTTTTCTCGACGTGTTTCGAAGGCTTTACACCTTCATCATCGGGAGAACGATATAAACCGGAATATCAAGCGCTAGATTTCCAAGTTTATCTGAAATTATCAAATGTGTTTAACCGATAACATATGTTAGGAAATATTTTATGATATAATGTACATTGTACACAGTGGCGCTAAGCCCGGCTTGCCTAAGAAATTTTGAATCAAAACTTCTTCTGGCTTACAGAGGTTCAGCTCTTATGGCCATTCCACTTACGTCTGATGGGAACATTGTTGGAAAGTGATTTGGTGGGTTATTGGTTTATGCGGGGGCATGATTACTTAGATTTGGGAGTTTTGATTCAAAATTTCTTACGCAAGCCGGGCTTCTGGGCTTCTATGGGAGAATCTATTATTGAATATAGAAGGGTACGTGTTTGATTTTTGACATATTTAATATCAAGTCTTAGCATGGCGAAACATATCAATATCATAAAATATAAAAATAATTTCTTGAAAAAATGAGTTTTCATAAATATTAATATACATCATTGAACTTGTTAGATAAATTATTGAAAGAAACATTCAAAAACAGCAAAATCAATGCAAACGAAAAATCTGACATGGCTATTTTTATGGACTTGGATATTCTGGCACACGGAATTTCGACTTGTATGGCTATTTATTTCGCTTTCAATGGAAACATTATTGGAAATGTGATTTGGACGGTTGTTGGTTTATGCGGGCGCCTGATTTTCCAAGGAAAAACAGGGTAATTTAATAGGTGCGAGATATACTATACATACTTTTTCATTTCATCGCTTGATTGTGAATTTATATGTTCAAGCTTGGAGCTGTCAAAAAATGATTAAAGTAGGATAAATGCCGTAGAAATAAATCACTGAGAAGAATGTGCGGGAAAACGATATATAATATAATAGAATACCGAACAACGAAATAAGGAAGAAATGTAAGGCAGATGATTGCATCATAAGTCAAATTAAAAAAGGATGGAATATGGAACGAAAGGACGAGAGAAGATTGGTTAAAATGTTGTATACAAGCAGTGTGAGTGGAAAGAGACGTCGTGTAAGACCAAGGAAAGCATGGCATGACCAAATAATCAAATACTAAAAGACGGTCATGACCAAATAATCAAATACTAAAAGACGGCCACATTGCATCTTACGATGTATGAATGTGGAGGAAGCAAGAGAGGTATGTCAGGACAGAACGGTAGGGCGGTCCAATCTCTCTGCTTACCTCTCCGAGGAAACGGCGTGACGGTTAGTTAGTTAATTAGTTAAATAATTAAAAATTGTTTCAATTCATTTTTTTTATTGTAAATTTGTTGGTGCTTACGGGCAATAGTTGCATTTATATTCAATTTAATTATATTTAAAAGTATACAGAGCGCTTTTAATAAACTTTATTTACAAAAAACACACTCGTAAAAACTCAAAACAAAATTATTTATGCGTTATATGATTTCGGTTTATATTTTTCGCCTTAGTAAAGTGTTATTAGTAGAGTGTTATTAAATCGTTTCTCATAACGTGCCCGAAGTATTCCAGTTTATTGACAAACCATAAAAACCAAGTGCTGCAACTGATTATCCAAGATAAAATTAACAGAAACCGTGGAATCGGGAGAAGAATAAAATCCTGGCACACCATCCCTGTTTAGAGCTGCTGTACGTTGTCCAACCTTCGATAGGAAAGAAATAAGAAGAAAAAGGCTTTATTACAATATCAAAATGACACCCCTTTGTAAACGAGAATTTCAATATATTCCAAAAAAAGACTATATAGGGTGTTTTTTAGAAGTATACAATACATATTCAAAATGAAAAAAAAAACACATTAAAATAATTTTAATGTCTATGTATTGGCATTATTTAATAGATAATTTTATGCCATTATTGTTTAAATATGATTTCGGAGATATGTGCGCCACGGCTAGCTCGAATGAAGCGCAATCAATTTTCGACAATTCTCGTCTTTGTGGATGCGTAGAGTGTACGTGGTGCGAAAACGATCCATGGTCTCCCGAATAACTTGCTCGGATGAACGATTATGTCGACCGTAAAATGGACGTAGTGCACGATAAGTTTGGCGAACCGAACCATGATTTTCAAAATAAATTTGCACAATTTGTAAGCGCTGTTCTGACGTCAGTCTATTCATGCTGAATTGGCAAAACGCACTGACTACAAATCAACTGTCAAATTGACAGTCTGTAGAACAATATTGCCAGTTTTAAAACCAAACCTCTTAAAAAAAAACACCCTATATTAAAGATAAATCGATCACCATAATCCGCTCGCTACTCTGAAAAAGATCAATCTCTCAATATATGCCCAGTAGTCGGCAAACTATGGCTCGCAAGCTCTTTGGTTACTTGAGTGTGGCTCTTCCAAAAATGACGTGCTTAATATAATATATATTGTTTAATTTAAATTCAATTATATTTTAATTGTACAAGAAAAATCAGAAGTAGTATGTCAGGAAAGAAAATGTGACAGTCCATTCTTTCTCCCTAGCCCTTCGGGGAGACGCCTTGATGGTTGGATAGTTAATTAGTTTATCATATATAACTTCATTTTGTTCAATTATTGTAATTCACTTGTTTGAATCTAGTTTAACTTCAATTTCGATTAACTAGTATGTACTGTTAACTCTTCTTATCATTTAAACTTGTGGTAACATGTAATTGGCCTTATTCTATTGTTTCTATATGTGTTATTTATGTACTCTAATCGCTGTTTGTTACCCCAAATAAATGAAAAACAACAAAATAAACAAACAAAACTGACTTATCTATTATTCTATGGAAATGCAAGACTTTTGTTCAAATTCAAACATAACAAAGTGCTAAATTTAATTATTATATATACAATAATGAAATAAAACGACGTTTTTTTAATAACTACTTCCATATATATTTATTTCGACAGGGACCGGCTTCGCCAAGTTAGCTGGCATCGACAGACCGTTTATCGATGCCAGCTAGCGTTTTTGAAATAAATAGAAAAATGGAAGTAGTTATTGAAAAACATAGTTTTATTTTATTAATATATAAAATAAACTTCTATTCCAGATTATATACAATAT
Source organism: Lepidostoma basale (assembly GCA_022606425.2). Taxonomy (NCBI): domain Eukaryota; kingdom Metazoa; phylum Arthropoda; class Insecta; order Trichoptera; family Lepidostomatidae; genus Lepidostoma; species Lepidostoma basale. The sequence continues at coordinate 19,941 of JAHDVF020001234.1, read as the reverse complement.
ACTTCTATATGTTATTTATTATAATATTAAGTTTGTGTACATAATTTAAACCAACCTTTAAAAGCAAAGTTCTCGTAAATAAATTTGTCTCTCAAAATAAAATAAACTCGTTGTACTGCTGATAATTAGCTCCTTCGGCTTATGAGTTTGCGATCACTGATATAGACCATCGAATTGCCTTTAAAAGAAGAAAAAAATCGACAAACAAAATCGGTTCCCGAACGGAGACACCGTTAGCGTAGCCGGGGCCGAAAACGTGAACAGTCGAAAGTTGAAACAAAGGTATCTGTGACATCACGATAACGGTGCGGCGGGGTACGCCTGTTGTCTTCAGCAGGCTGGGGAAAGATGGCGACACGGACCGACGGACGTCTTCCGTACTAAATATTCACAAACTAACTAAGGGGACAGAACGCTTGACTCCTGATCAAGGTGATTTGGGTTCAAGCCTGGAAACGACCAGATTCCTTCTTCATAATAATTTAACTAATTTCTGCTCATCTCGACGATTGTAAAATAAATTAACACCATTGTCTCATGCACATCATTCTTACATCGTGTCATGCACGCACGTCGATTTCTTCGATCATTCGTTCTTTTCACGTGTCAAAACTATCTTAATGACCATTTTATAATCTGTTCATAACACTTTCATTTGCACTGCATTCATTTCTTATATTTGCCATCTTGCCACGTTTTCATCGGTCTTCCTCAATTTCTTGTTCCGTTTACATCGTTCACGTCTACTTTCATTATCATTCTAACTTCATTCATTATTTCCATGCGTAATGACACTTTCATTATTTTGTTCATAACACTTCGCACTGCATTCTCTTCTTATATTTGCATTTGAATCTCTATCATACACAGATTTACTACACATTCGTATAAGAGATCTCATTTCTACTACATTTATTCTACTTTCATACTTCTTTTACCAGTTCCATGCTTCACTTCCATACATATACACAATATTAAAAAAACAAAAGTATATAAAAATATTGTCAATGACAATTATCGTGTTGTTTTTTGTCAACAATTCGTAAAACATCAATTCGTGTTTAGTTTGCGTTGTGGTTTTATGATAATGTTGATTTAAAGCGTCTGACCGTGATTTTTATTATTAGCTATATAAGAAAGCATTGTGTTAATTCAATTTATTTATTTTATAAAAAATATATAATCATAGTTTTCAAGACCAGCATTTGTTTTTCATTTAGTCGACTATAATGAAAACTTAATCGGATTGTATGCCCAGGTTATTTGAAAAAATGACAACTCTTTTATCTCTTACAAGACTAATATAAAGGTTAACAAAATAACCCATGAAGTAATCTCTCTATGTTATACTAAATAATAAATTTAATATGTACATAATAAAATATCATGAAATATACCGTGGAATAAAATGTACTCGTACAATTAATAAAGCTACATATGTAATGTTTCAAGCAGCAAGAGATTACCAGGAAGGCCACAAAAAGATGGGAGAGATTGCTGGACATCATCCCAGGACAGCCCACGGTCATAAACATGTCATACGATCTAAACTAAGAGGAAGAAGATGTATTGTTTCTTGAACTAAGCTGTACCTAAAACTCTTTGATGGAATGAAAACTATGTTAGCTTATGAAATCCCTTGTACAGTAAAACTATAATTGATCGAGAAACTTTATATTCAGCAGAAATTATAATTAGTACGAATGGAAAACGTCTGTTTTCTAGAAGTTTTATTTTATTTAATTAGAATGACATGTTTTGCCTGTCTAACGCATTATTAAATGTTACATGTTATTGGTATTGCCTTAGACAGGCGAAACATGTCTTTCACATAAAATATAATGAAACTTCTAGAAAACAGACGTTTCCATTTGTATTAATTATTAAATATAATGTTTTACATAATTGTCCAAGAAACAATAAATAAATTAATGTTTCATGATATTTTTAGGCATCTGTAATCTATTGACGTTGCGCCAAGGAATATAAAACAACATAAACACTCTCTGTATTGAAAAAATATATAGAACAATAAAATCCGTGTCGATTTTGGCATCGATAGAAAGCGTATCAAATCAAAAAGGGACAGCCTAATTACGCCACAGACAAGTGAAACTTTTCACATAAATCCTAATGTCTTCGTGACTTTAATAATCAGCGGTTCGATTCTTGTACTGAATGTTGATTGTCAACTCAAAATTGAATATATATTACAATATCAATGATGATTTTACGTTTGAAATATCAAAAGCATCGTAGGGCTTCATAAATACCAAAAATACTACTGGTTGTAAACTTGTTAACCTTTAACCCTTTCAAGCATGGCAAAGTTTCAAATTTCCCATATTTTTGATACCTTAATATAAGTGGTGTGAATTTTTTTATACCACAAAAAAATATTTAAAAAGTTTATATCCAAAAACATTCCTAGACCCATATAGCAAAATAGACTTTTTACATCCCATTTTTAATCATTTGTATATTTCTCTATTAATTTTGTTTTTTGATTGATTAAAAATATATATATGTGTTATATTTTAAAACAAAAACAAAAAATAAACAATTTGAAACACTTGTGTTCTTTGTTATTACACTTTTCTTTATATATCGAACCAAACGCCGGAGCTTATATTTGTAACCCCGACGAAGCGCCGACGGGAAGCGAAACCGGTTGGTTCGATAAAACAATACAAATTGGCGTAAAAAATATCAATATATGTTATAATTATTTTTAATAATGCCACACCAAAAATTAAGTGCTTCATACGAAAGTATAATACAATATTTTTTTTTCCTTGTATACAACAGGTCATTAGAACCCAATTACTGTATACAATTTATTTTAGCTATTATATTGATTCTCATGACATGTGATAGGTAGCCAATCTATCGCCATTTATTGTCACGTGAATTCTACACCAGACCAAAGACAGTGTGTCAATCACACTGCCATCGCCGGAAATCGAACCCGGGACCTTCGGCATGGAAGTCAGGGCTCTTACCACTCAAGTGGAAATAGGCAGGACATGTCGCCAGACAGAGAACAGAGAGATGAGCACCCAGAATCTTGACGTGGAGACCGTGGTAGGAAAAAGGGGACATCGGTCGACCCCAAAAAATATGGGCAAACGACCTAATTCCAGTCGGAGGAAGAAGATGGACAAGAATCGTACATGATAGAGAAAAATTGAGAACTTTTAAAGAGGCCCACATCCATCAGTGGAGAGACGTCCAGAGAAAAAAAAGTGAAACATATATTTTTGTGGTGCATAAATTCAAAGGGTTAAAACAATTGTTATCGATATACAGCAATACAGATACAATAGTATCTTAATAAATTAAAACATTAAATTAGTTTCTTGGAAAGAAAAATATTGATCAGTGTTGCCACAACATTTATTAGGTCCTTATATTTTTACCCGACATCCGAAAAATATAATAATTACAGACGTGATTATATGATTAGGCATTATCCAAGTCGTTATGCACCTCTCTGTAAAGTTCAAATCTGTTTACATCCAAAATAAATACATAAAGTTACATCAGATATCCATCTCAAGCAAACCACCCCCTCAATTGGTAGATGGTATCCAAGAATAAACCATAATAATCCGCGGTACATGGGTCACGTTATTTTTCTGAAATTAACGCACGTTGTTCTGCACGCGGCAATTGGTACTGAGAGCCGTTTGCTGTGAAATCGGTAAGTACTCGATAAAAAATATAGTTTATTTTCGAACGCGACGGACCATCCCATTTGGATTCTAAATTTAAATTGAAGCCGCTTTCCTTTAAATTTTGACAACGTTCATTTGTCAACTTTCACTTGAAAGGCGGGAACGCAGCTTATTAGATTTTGAAGTGTCAAAAGCATATTGACAGAAAAAAATACAAAATTATATTATTGTAATCCATAAACAATTAAGTTTGGTAGAAATTAATATTTAAATTATTAAAGAATGACATAATTTGATTAATTGAATAATTATAATAGTACTTTTACCAAACGGCAAATAGTATTAATAATCTTGGACTTAGATCCTCTGAAGAAAATAAGAGTGGTTAAACATTTATAGGTTTATCGACCGGTTTCGGCAGCAAAGTGCTAATGAAAGTGGCCAAAAACAAAATAATATATATTTTTTTAACTATTTTTTTATTTTTAAAACTAAAAATTAACTAACCATCACCTCGTCTTTCCGCAGGGGCAGGCAGAAAGAATAGACCGACGCACTGTTATTACCTGACATACTTCTATCGCTTCCTTAACTTTCATATATCATGTCATGCACGCATGTTGACTTCTCCGACTTCTCGTGTGGCCGACATTTAATATTTGATTGATTTGATCGTGCCACATCTTCCTCGATCGTCCTCTATATCTAGTTCCGTTTACGTCGTTTACATATACTATCTTCATTCGTTATTTCAATGTGTCCAAACCATCTTAATGATCCTTACATTGTTTTGTTCATAACTTTTTCATTCGCACTGCATTTACTTCTTTATATTTTCATTCGACTCTCTATCATACACAGATGTCCCACACATTCGTCTAAGAGATCTCATTTCTATGTATTTATTCTACTTTCATCCTTCTATTGCCAGTTCCATGCATCACTTCCATACTCTTTTTTTTAAATCGAGCAACAAAGAAATATGTCAGGATTCATGCATTTATTATGAATACAAAATAACAAAGAAAATAAAATTAGGTATTTTCTTAAAATGTCTTAATCTTTATGAAAAGTAATTTCGTACGAGAAAACAGAGTAATAAAACAATGAAAACGATTTACCTAAGCAGTCGCTATAGGCGATAAAAAAAATTACTTGCGTATATAAAATGTAAACACAGAGATAATGGACGATGTATTTTATATTGGATTATAATCTCGTGACTTTACTGTTCTCTTAGTCGATGACGCGCTCATCTCGGTAGATGAAGGCTAAGTCCTTAGATAATTCCTTCCTGTTCTAATAATATCCAAGAACTGGAATAAATAATATACGAATATAAATACGTTTTCATTTAAATGGCATGTTTAGAAAACAGTAGAAGCTACATAAGAAATAAGATCTCTTAGACGAATGTGTAGCAAATCTGTATATTGGAGTGTCAAATTCAAATATAATAAGTGAAAGAAGTCACCAGTGATATTGTTACGAACAAAATAATGAAAGAATTATTAAGATGATTTGAACACATAGAAATAATGCATGGTAAAGAAAGTATATGTTAACAATGTATACAGAACAAGAAATAGAGAAAACCGATGAAAACGTGGAACGATTTAATATATAAAATATTAAAAAGAAAATATATCGAAAATAAGTCAAGTATGAACTTTTAGAGTCCAAGTTTCACAGCCACATAGTAGAACAGAACATATTATATATAACATTTGGCCATTCTTTGTCGGAGTTTCGGGTTAAGATTATCGTTGCAAAAGAAGGTTTGTCATTTTATTAGATGCAGCACGTGCTACTTCAATTCTGCATTTCATTTCAATATCCGGGTAAAATACTTCAGAAATAATGCTGCCAATTTATATAAATTGGCTCCGGCTCTCCGAGTTAATTTGAACTGTTACATAAATATTGAACATTTTCCTCTATATTCGCCACCACTTCGTATTGTGGATTCACATTTGAATAACTTTTTGAAAACATTGTATTATATTTTCACAACACTTTTTTGCACTGTCTTTCACAAACATGTTTCGGGACACAGACTTCTCTTCTGCAGTCAGTGTATGAATGAATTAATGTTAGCAGTCAAATGAAAGACAATCATTACTTATATACTAAATAACGAGTCAAAAAGTGGTTAATTTAAAATTAATGAACATACCATATAAGATGCTTATCTAACAATAACTTTTCTGAATACGCAAATCATCTCATTGAAAAAGATCACTTGTTCAATGGCGTTGAAAATTTACAAATAAAAAGTAAAAATATAACATTATATAATTTGTTTTTTGAATGTATACAAATATTTGTAGACAAATACTGGATTTTACCCATTACGGGTTAATCATTTGTGTTAAAAGTAAAATGGGGAATGTTGTTAACATAAAGTGATCGCTTAATCCAACCAATAACAGGTCATAAGTCCTGTAAACGCCTCGACTACCATATTGTTTCCAAAAAAAATTACATCGTCGTCTCTATTGAGATACAATTAATCCTTAAAAAAACCATTATATAATCTAGAAATTTTAGAAATTAAAAAGGCCATTAAAAACAACCAAGTAAACTTAACTTCTAGTCCCATAGTTAATTTGTTCCCCTGTGTCATAATTCTAACTAAACAACAATATACCGCCGCTAAATTTAATTCCCCCCCTTCCACTTTTCACCCGTCATTTAGTATATAAGTAATGACTGTCTTTCATTTGACTGTTAAAATTAATTCATTCATAAACTTAAGAAGGGAAGTCTGTGTCCCGAAACATCTTCTTCGATGGCCCTACAGCCCATATCGAGCCTTAGCCTCCAGTATTCTTCGCCTCCAACTCCTCCTGTCCTCCGCTTCGACCCTCCAATCCGACACTCGTAACAATCTTGCCCCATCTCTCCAAACTTCATCCTCCCATCGCAGCCTTGGTCGTCCAATTGGTCTTCTACCAATTGGGTGCCACTCCAGCAATCTTTTTGGGGTTCGCGATGACGGCAACCTCTGCACGTGACCGGCCTCGAAACATATTGTATTTGTGAAAAGTGCAAAAAAGTGTTGTGAAAATACAATGTTTTCAAAACGTTATTTAAATCAAATATTTTATTTGGATTTTACAGCATTGTTCGAGGAACAATTGAGATCCATTGATGATTGCGCTGTTCAAGTTAAGCCACTGACCGAGAGATATCTTCGTAAACGAGTTACCATTTTAGGCTGACCTTCGCCCGCTCCGAGGCGAGCTCTCGCGGAAGGCGGACGACCGCGGCTCCACAAAGAAGGGTCAATGTATGTGGAACGTACAACTTGAGCCATCTACGCACTCGTGAATATGCCGGAAGGATGGCAACACTAGCGACAATCAACACATTGTCTGCGGGAAGGGTATTAAATACCCGTTTTCCGGACTCACGGTGGCCAACGGAAAGGGTAATAAATACCGTTTTCGCGAACTTGTAACGTGAACTATGTAACCATCTGACTAAACTAAGTAACCATCACGCCGTCTCCCCGTTAGGGGTAGGTAGAAAGAATAGACCGCCACACTGTTCTGTCCTGACATGCATCTCTAGGTTCCTCTACATTCATACATCGTGTTATGCACGCAAGTCGTTTTCTCCGACTCCTCACGTGACCGACATTCAATATTTGATTGATTTGATCGTGCCAAGTTTTCCTCGGCTTTCCTCTCCGTTCACGTCGTTTACATATACTTTCTTCACCGTTCTGTCTTCACTCATTCTTTTCATGTGTCCAAACCATCTCAACGACCCTTTCATTATTTTGTTCATAACACTATCATTCGCACTGCATTCACTTCTTATATTTGCATTTGACACTCTATTATATACAAATTTACTATAAATTCGTCTTAGAGATCTCATTTCTACTGCATTCATGTTTCACTTCCATACATAAGGGTCGGCACAAGAACATTATTCTGCACTGCCATCTTAGCTTTTTTAGATAGGCTTTTGTTTGCGATGACAACTTTAAGTCCAACATTTACTGTTGCCTGCCCTATCCCTTCTTTTAATATCCTTCTCTACTCTCCCATCCTTTGTAAACATACTTCCTAAATAAACAAATTCAAAAATAAAATAAAGTGGCGTTAAACCAAAATATTCAAGTGTTTCATTTATTTCTAGAAATATATAATTTACATTATTTTGTAATTACTATTAAAAATGAATATGACTGAAATTCAATGATACATATTGCTTCCACTAACTAACTAACCATCACGCCGTCTCCCCGAAGGGGTAGGCAGAAAGAATGGACTGCCACACTTTTCTTTCCTGACATATTTCTCTCGATTCCTCAACAGTCATACATCGTGTCATGCACGCGCGTCGATTTCTCTGACTCCTCACATGACCGACATTCAATATTTGATTTATTTGATCGTGCCACGTTTTCCTCGGTTTTCCTCTATTTCTGGTTCCATTTACATCGTTAACGTATATATTTTTTTAATAAAATAAAGTGGCGTTAAACCAAAATATTCAAATGTTTCATTTATTTCTAGAAATATATAATTAACATTATCTTGTAATAAAAATGAATATGACATAAATTCAATGCTATAATATTGCTTCCAATTTCCTTATTTTCTCTGCCTATCCTGTGAGTGAATTAGTATATTCCACAAATGAGGTAGCAAATTAGTCCAAATAAACACTCATTTTGTCACGAAAGTCCCAGAGAATATTTAAAAAAATCCACCCCCCTCCCTGATTTGCTAATCGTCAGTAAATATATATCTACCGTTGTTCATCTTATATTAAATGTGTTGTATCTTTGACAATGCGAGTGTACTGCCAAAATCAGTTGTTAATACCGTAAGACGAAGTGCTTTAAACAAAGTGCCCATACAAAATTATGCGTAGTGAATGTCAAACTGAACTTGACTCATTTCTAACCGTGAGCAAAGTGCTAATGCGTTATGAAATTACCACCACCAGAGCGGCGGGCGGACATCTTGATGTGTCAGGCTCTTAAAAACGACTTAAATTAAATGACTCATAACGATCATCGCACGTTCCCATCAGCGGGAAGAGGAGGAAAGAAAAAATAAATCACTTCATACCATCACACTACGCGTGGAGTTAATACTTTAAGAACAGGCATTACTAAGGTACCAACTATCAAAAAAGAGTTTTTGATCCCAATTGGTGTTAAAACATAAAAGCCAAAAAGTGTGCAAAAGTTGATTAAATAATATAGTGTAGTTTAAATATCACTCTAAAGATGTAACTTATGCTACATGAAATATGTAACAACAAACATATTATTTTTCTTTCTATTTTGTATGATATTTAAACCACCTTTGTAATAACCAACCTTCAATTTTAACTAACTAATCATGGACTGCCACACCATTCATTCTGACATACTTTTCCCGCTTCCGCAACATTAACGTGTGAGAAACACAACGTGTCATGCTCGCACGTCGATTTCTCCGACTCATCACGTGGCCGACATTTTATATTTGATTGATTTGATCATACCACGTTTAGCTCGGTCTTCTGTTCCATTCACATCGTTAACGTATACTTTCTTTACCATTATGAGGTATCTCTACATGAGGGAGTATGGTAGTTATCCGTGGCTCTATCCCACGGCATTTCTTTTAGGAATGCTCGGAACCAATTATTTACAGCTTCGAAGAGATGGGCATCTCATAACCCATTTCTTTAAATTAATCAAGGGATATTTCGAGAACTCGGCCGTGCTAGATGATGTTGGTATTTTTGTCCCTGATAGATTTCTCCAGCAGCGACAGCACAGATTGTTTTACCAACCGGCCACCAGAACCAATCTGCCTCTGGTGACACCGGTGGGAAGAGCAATTAGTTTGCTGAACGCGGTCTCCTCGGAGATCGACGTCTTTTATATTAGTGAAGGTACGTTCAGGGGACAAATACTCTTGACTTTAGAAAGTATATTGTCTTCCTAATGTCGAACCATCTCTAATGCGTTCCCGGTACTTTGTTGTATTTTTATAATATTTTACCTGTACTTAATAGATGCCATAAACATTTTCCTGTTTGTAATGTCTTTTGAGTTAATTAACTGATTTGATTTGATTTAATTATTTATTACCATGTGTCCAAACCATCTTCATAAAACTGTCATTATTTTATTCATAACGCTTTTAACGCCGAAAAAAAACATATTTTCACGTGGCATATAGCGCATTGTACAATTTACCATGTATCATATAGCCTATAATGGTATATATATGCCTATTATATGTGTATGTTGTTCATATCGCCAGTTGAATAGCCTTTGAAACGGTGAACCTACAGAGCCGAAGGCCACGAGTTCATATCCAGGGTCAAGCCGGGATATCGCTCGAGAACGTTCAGTTTTTTGGTAACGAAAAAGATTATACTTTTAATATTGGGATTCTCAGAGGAAGAAAAATAGTCTTCTTTATTCCATACATAACAATAAGGAACAAGTACTTTTTATTGAAAAATAAAATTCAAACAAGATTCCAATAGGGGCAAGGAACGTGCCTCCACGTGTGGTGTTACTATGAAACACGGCGCCCCTTGAATCGACACAAACTCAGCTAAACATTTCAAATGAAATCAAATCAGTTTATTCACTCAAAATACATTACAAACAGCATAAATGTTTAAGGCGTCTATTGAGTACAGGTAAAATATTATATACATACATACAATATAATACCAGGAACGCATTAGAGATGGTTCAAAATTAGGAAGACAAAATACTTTCTAAAGTCGAGAGTATTTGTCCCCTGAACGTACTTTCACTAATATGAGATACGTCGATCTCTGAGGAGACCGCGTTCAGCAGACTAATTGCTCTTCCTACCGGTGTCACCCTATAGCAAGAGAAGAGTCTATATATGAAATTTTTTATTATCATCCAAATAAAATATGTTTGCCAATGATACTACGAAGACGAAGACAAGATTCCAATACACATTTATTTTTAAATGTATTTTACACTTCTTCTCTTCTAGCCCTTTCACATACATTTGGGGTTGGTTTTAATGTTTTTACCGCTCTGATTATTAATTTATTATACATACACCACTGGTCACTTTTCTGCTGACCGGTTTCAATCATTTTTGTACCTAACGTTACTAAGATCTTTTTTTAATTTTATTGTCTTTTTGTATTAAAAAATAACGTCAAAACGATAGGGTCGGGTGATGTTGGCAGTGATCAATTGTGAGAAAAATCGACGTGAGTGCACGACACGCTGTATGAATGTTGAGGATCAAAAGGAGTTTGACGCTTATTCAAATAGTTCGCGGTTTTTAGAACGTAGACCCTAATGTATGGAAGCGAAGCATGGAACTGGCAAAAGAAGGATGAAAGTAGAATAAATGCAGTAGAAATGAGATCTCTTAGACGAATGTGTGGAAACTCTGTGTATGATAGAGTGTCGAATGAAAATATAAGAAGTGAATACGGTGCGAATGATGGTGTTATGAACAAAATAATGAAAGGATCATTAAGATGGTTTGGACTTATGGAAAGAATGAGAAAAGAAAGAATGGTAAAAAAAAGTATATGTTAACGATGTAAACGGAACTAGAAATAGAGGAAGACCGAGAAAAACGTGGCACGATCAAATACTCGTAAATCAAATATTGAGGAAGCGAGAGAAATGTCAGGAAATAAAAGTGTGGCAGTCCATTATTTCTCCCTACCCCTTCGGGGAGACGGCGTGATGGTTAGAGAGTTAGTTAGTTAGTAAGAAAAATCGACGTGGATGCAAGACATTCTGTATGAATGCTGAGGATCAAAAGAAGTATGACGGTTATATTGGTAATTCGCGGTTTTTAGAACATATATTTTTTGTTTGAACATTACATTATATCAGTTTGTTCCTACTTCTACGATACCTCTGCACCAATACAAGCGTGTTCATCATATTTCCTATAGTTGTATAGTTCCTATATACCGAAATAGGAAATACGGTAACTCTGCCTGCCCTTGCTTGTAAACGAAATCTCCGGACATGGAGCGGTGTTAAATATTTACATATCACGCGGAAGTAAAATACAAATGAGCGATTAAATTACACAGATTAGATAAAACACGTGCAATTAATTAATGTAAAAAAGCAAACGATAGCTAAATGAAAAAAAATATAAACATTATTTTATTTAATACATTAAAAAAATCAAACAAAAACACCTTGTTGAACGCTAAGGCATATTAACACTGTGGAATTCCATAGTAATATGCCGAGGAAAATGAAAAACTTTGTACAATCCATTATTTAATAAATAAAAATATTTAAAAACGCGACATGTTTCGGAGGATACCTCCATCTTCAGGGTGAAAAATATAATAAAAACTAAACAAAGAAAGACTAATAAAAAACGCATTTAAAATTCAATACAATAATTCAAATTTAAAAATTAACCTGTGCTTTTTGTTATAAGTAAGTGGTACTAATAAATATTTTTTAACAGTAAGAACTAAGGAATAATATTAAATAATAATAATACATGATGATAATATAAAAAAATATATAAAAAATTGTAATTTAGAAAAAACATACGTTAGTCTTTCCTTGTTTAGTTTTTATTATAATATATTTTTACACCTGAAGATGGAGGTATCCTCCGAAACATGTCGTGTTTTTTAATATTTTTTATTAAATAGTGTATTAAACAAAGTTTTTCGATTTCTTCAGTAAAAACACCTTGTTTAAATTTCATCCTGTAGCTAACTATCTAACTAACCAAACACGCCGTCTACCCGAAGGGGTAGACAGAAATAATGTACCGTAACACTGTTCTGTCCTGACATACTTCTCTCGCTTCCTCTACATTCATACATCATGTCATGCACGCACGTCCATATCTCCAACTCCTCACGTGACTGACATTAAAAATTTGATTGATTTGATCGTGCCACGTTTTCCTCGTTCTCCTCTAGCTCCGTTCGCGTCATTTACAAATACCTTATTCACTATTCTGTTTTCACTCATTCTTTAACCCTTTCATTATTTTGATCATAACACTTTCATTTGCACCGCATTCACTTCCTATGCTTGCATTTGACACTCTGTCATATACAGATTTAGCACACATTCGCCTCAGAGATCTCACTTCTACTGCATTTAATCTACTTTCATCTTTCTTTTGCCAGTTCCATGCTTCAGTTCCATACATAAGGGTCGGCACAAGAAAACCATTGTGCACTGCCAACTTAGCTTTTTTGGGTAGGTACATCCTGTAAAAACTACATCAATTTATTTTTCCACTTTTGAGTTTATTTTTCTCGAGTTGAATGCGAATTTGAATGAAAATCTCGAAAAGCGATGATGAGCTTCGATTCTCGTTATTTTTCGTCAACATTATATAACATAAAACATCATCTGCAAATCTCAAGTTAGCCAAGAGTCTACCAATAAAATGTATTCAAATTTAAAAATACGCCTCACAAACATTGGAAGAACAATCATACGATTTCATAATAAAGGGTCCAAGAATAACACGAAATATTGTTTTACTACATGTGTATACTATAAATATTATCAATACGTGAGAAGTGAATCATTTCACGTGATATGAAAGCACAATATTAGTGATCTGTCTTCAATATCAAAACAAAGTATCAAATTAAATTACAAATTGATAAACCCTGCCACAATGTGGGGCATTTCCTTCTTTCTTGCTCGTTCTTGCAAGCGTACAAGCGAGATGTACTACTTATCACACAAAAAGTTAGAAGTCGGAGAAATCGACGTGCGTGTATGACTCGTATGAATGTGCAGGAATCTAAAGAGGTGTGTCTTCTTCTTCTTCTTCTTTGCTAGTCTTCTTCCCTCCACTGCTGGATATAGGCCTCTTCCAATTTCTTCCACTCGTCTCTATCCTGCCCCCTTTGTATCCAAGAATTTCCAACACTTTTGACAATATCATCGGTCCAACTCATCGGTGGCCTTCCGACACTTCGCCTATTTTCCCATGGTCTCCAACTGAGTATCCTGGGTGCCCATCTGTTGCCACCCTGTCTAGCCAAGTGTCCAGCCCATTGCCATTTCAATTTTGCCACTCGGTCCATGAAGTCAGCAACCCTGGTGCGGTTGCTGGCGTCAGGATTGACTGAGTAATGTGGCGGTCCATTCTCTCTGCCTACCCCGGCAAGGAAACGGCGTGATGAAGTATTTTATTTAGATTATGCCTCACTATACTGCCTCGCTATACTGCCACAATATACTGCCATATTTGCTTCAATCACCACCTTTAGACCGACGATATTGCCCGAATAGTTAGAACGACCTGGATGCGGAAAGGACAAGAGAGGGACGAGTGGAGGAAAATGGAAGAGGCCTATATGCAGCAGTAGAAGAAAGAAGGCTTAAGAAGAAGAAGATACAATACAACCACCTAAAAACTGAATATACTAATAATAATTTATTCATTTATACATTTGAAACGTGATATTTAAAAATGTATTTTTTTTAACTCTTTGACATACTATTGTATAGTATAATACTTTATTATTCAAATTCAAAATGTGACTTTATTTATTTATTAAATATCTCATTATGAAATGGAATGAATGTGGAATGGATTCTATTTCAAGTTTGTCCCCATCATAAGAACTGAGAAAAGAAGAAACTTGCGTTATTCTTGTAGCGGAAAAAAATAAAGTACAACATTTTAAATAACAAAAATGCAGAAGCAAATTACTAGTACAAATAACACCCACAATAAAAAATATGTGACATGTATTTAAAAGGAAAAAAAAACATAAAATAATCCCCACACATTTACAGATGATTTACCAATGAAAATTTATATATTCCTATATATATAAATTAAATATTCTTATTTTTAATTTCCTGTGTTTTTAAAGCTATGTATTTACATATTTGATAGTTCATGATTAAATTAATGTGATATATCTACATCTACATCTACATCTACATATAAATAAAACACAATCTGGGTTGTGTGTGTCTCCTTCTTTCTCGGTGATTCCTCATCAGATCCTTCTGTATCTTGGGGAATGGACTAAGTGGAATTTAGCGGTCGTCATAGGCATATTTTCGTTATTAATCGAGCTCTAATTAACTTTATAAATTAATCAATTAATTGAAAATTTTCGTAGTGCAAACGAATATAGACCTTAATGTTCGTATCACCTGGGTATCAATCTTTTGAGTCTATATTCGTTTGACACGGTCTGGAGAGAATTCAGTCTCCATGTAATTTTGTGTAGTGGCAACAATGTGTTTTGCTTTCTGACAGTCCAATATATTGCGTTTTACTTTGGGATGTATAATACTTAATACGTTTTACTTATTACGTACTAAAATAATTGGTTGTTTAATTGGTACAGTCTATTTTATTGGCCATATTTTAATGTACATTAATGTAGACAGGTAATTATGCTTCCAAATTTTGGCGAGTATAATTTTTACATTTCATTTTGAGGTTATGCACGAAATCTTATTTTTTCGTGTGGCTGAAACTTATTCGTTTCTCTTACGTTCGACGGTGATTACTTAATGATATTCGTTTTCTAGAATTCTAGCCGTTCGATTGGTCACGTGGTCTCCTGTCAAAACGTAATTTACGTCGTAATATTTTGTAAGGTTATTTCAAAGGATGATAGCGAAAATAAAAAATATTGGACGTCGAAGCTCTACAAGAATATGAAGAAACTTGCTTCCGTAAGTATAATATAATATTTATATTTCTAATTCATAAATATATTTTCAGTTTATTCTATTTTGCCGTTTTCTTTATACGCATACTTTCGTCAGGGAAATTGTTACATTACCACAGCAACGGTAAGAAAGTTCTAATGATATACAATATGAATTACAATATGAATGAATGACACAATTCTTATGACTTTTTCCGTTTATTTCTAGGAAAATAAAGTAACAGATCAGAGATAGGACGAAAATTACCAATGCAGCGTGCAAAATAACTTCGTTAAAATGGAATTAGATCAGTCAAACAACGGATGATCAGTGAATTAGATGTACCCTGGAGTGGCGAATGAGAACCGGCTCATTTTCACATTACACATAAGCTATTTTTAGTAGTTTTCATTCATATATGAAAATTACATTATTAATTTCAGGTAAGGTTTTTAAATTTACAGTTTATAGACAATAATTAAGCACACTCCCAAACGTGCCACCTATATATCTGAAATTTGTGTTGCTCGGGCTTTCACAGTAGCAGGTCGTCCGCCTGAAATATGCTTCCTGCACGCCTCAGATGCATTGACAATCCGACAGACTTTAAATCTCACCTGAAAACCCACCTTTTCAAAATATCGCATAAAATGTTAACAACGGTTGTCTGTATATCAATAAACAATATTATATCACATTTGCACAAAACATTCATATGTTTAGAGAAACAAAACTCTTGATTTTGTTGTCCATGAAATTCACATCAGAGCCAATAAAGTAAGTTTCTACGATCGTGATTTCGCTGTTGTTACATGCACCTTTCATGACTAAAACATTGTCAAAGCGCCCTTGAGGTGAGCTATTCACGAAAACGGCGATTATCAGTTCCGTAAGTTCAATGTTTATATTTTGGTATGTACAGGTTTAAATTTTGAATTAATTGGTTTATTTTGTTACATATAAATATAGACAATTTATATGAAGGAGTCTGGTTGTAATGAATGCTTTTGTAAAATTTTTGTTATTTATTTAGCACAATCATAACTGCATTGATTAGCATAGTTTTTGGTAGTTATTTTTGCCGTTCAGGTAAAGTTTCTAAAATCTCCTACATACAATATTAACACATTTCCACGCAACTCTTGCAATGCTCGATCAAGAGCCTCGAGTATTTTTTTTAAATATACTGCTTAGTGAACACTTGGAATTCATTAATTGTATGGAAGTTGAAAATTTGCCATATGCGCCTCTTCGATGTCCGCCTTATGCCAATTCCAATATTATTATTTTTTATTTCTAGGAAACAATATTAATTAATCAGAGATCGGAATGGAATCGGTCATATAGCAGGGACAACGGATGATAAGATGCACCCTGGAGTAGCAGGCGAGAAACGGCTACACGGCAGAATTTTGAATGGTATTGCGCTATTTTATTAATGTTATTTAATTATTATGATTTTAATTAGTTATTTAAAATACAATTAATATGACATTTGATGAATTCAAACATAAAGGTGTTCTTTATACGCGTACTTTGGTCAGGGAAATATTAAAATTACCACAGCAACGATAAGAAAGTTCTAATGATATACAATATCAATTTATTCATTTTACTTACGTGTCATTTTAGGTTATGACGTTTCGTTGTGTAATAATTAGTTAATTGGTATAATCTATTTTAATAATGTTATTTTAATGTAAAATTGTTCTGGCAGGGCGAAAATCTATATCTTTGGGATTAGATATTAAGTTTTGATAAAATAATTGCCTGGTTGTGAGAGACCACTGGTCTAATGGGGATAATTTTGTATTGGGATTGAAATTATTTTGATAATGAGCCATATTGGTGCATCTGCATGTTGCAATTCTTCTTTATTTTCCATTCCACTGAGTAATTCCAGCAGCACACATACCCAAATACACTATGAGTTACTTCAGCTGTTTTAGTTTTTCTCTGAAAACAAATGCTGTGATAGGTAAACATATCCTTATATGCAGCATTAGCTGCCTCAGTTGGAAGAGTCCAGTAATATTCCATTTTTGACCATTAAATTCTACATTATGCTGAGATTTAAAATATTCAAAGATAATTAAATTGCTTTCAGGTTATTTCATTTGCTTGAGGATGGGGAAGACAACGCAGAAGATAATGGATTGCGCATGTGCAGAGGATGGGGAAAACAACGCAGAAGATACTGGAATTCGCATGTCCAGAGGATGGATCCCACACCTCGATATATGCGTAAGAATATAGATAATTTATGTTTACTACTCCATGATACATTCTCATCTGTCTTACCTTTCCTGTATTTGGGGCTTTATTACAAAGAAGAAAGCTACTGAGATTCAGGTGATCCAAAATCGGGCTGTTAGAAATATTTTCCGTCTACCGTGGTACACTCATGTAAGGGCCCTATATTCTCAGACGAAAATAATTCCATTTTAAATCCATCCAAAATTAGAGATCACTAAAACTATACTACAAATAATAAAGTCATCAACGCACTCTAATACTCGACCAATATTCAATACGGACGTACACCAACATGATACGCGCTCACAGAATAAGAAGCATTGCGTTCAACTAGATTCGGTGTAAAATCCTTACAATTTATAGCCTCTACAGAATTTAATAAACTCCCTAATGATTTAATAATGATGTCAAACCAAAAACTTCAATCTGATCAACTTAAAAGTAATTTTTACATTACATTTTTACATTTTTACATTTTTACATTACACATAAGCTACTTTTAGTAGTTTTCATTCATATATGAAAATTCCATTATTAATTTCAGGTAAGGTTTTTAAATTTACAGTTTATAGACAATAATTAAGCACATTCCCAAACGTGCCACCTATATATCTGAATTTTGTGTTGCTCGGGCTTTCACAGTAGTAGGTTCGTCCGCCTGAAATATGCTTCCTGCACGCCTCAGATGCATTGACAATCCGACAGACTTCAAATATCACCTAAAAACCCACCTTTTCAAATTATCGCATAAAATGTTAACAACGGTTGTCTGTATATCAATAACAATATTATATCACATTTGCACAAAACATTCATATGTTTAGAGAAACAAAATTCTTGATTTTGTTGTCCATGAAATTCACATCAGAGCCAATAAATTAAGTTTCTACGATCGTGATTTCGCTGTTGTCACATGCACCTTTCATGACTAAAAACAATGTCAAAGCGCCCTTGAGGTGAGCTATTCTCGAAAACGGCGATTATACAAATTAAACAAACAAACAAACCATCACGCCGTTTCCCCACAGGGGTAGGCAGAGAGAATGGACCATAACACTACTCTATCCTGGCAAACCTCTAGCTTCCTCCACATTCATACAACGAGTCATACACGCATGTCAATTCCTCCGACTTCTAACATGACCAACCTTTAAAATCTGATTAGTTTAATTAATTTGACAAATTAATCAAATTAATCAGATTAAAAGGTTTTATTAGTTTTATCGTTTTTGTAAAGAATTTTGACAGGTGTAGAAATAAATTTTTCATTTGTTACAATGACAATTTGAATAATTTCTTCAATATTATTTTTAAGTTCTTGCTGGTTAAGTGCCTTACTACAGATAATTTAAAAAATGGTGGATACGTGTAACATAAATTAAATAAACAAAAATGTCCGGATCGTCCAAGTCAACATGTGCAACATCGAAAAAAACATTATGTGTTATTACATTATGTGCTAAATTAAAAAACAGTGGATACGTGGAACATATTATAAATTAAATAGACAATATGTGCACCGTCTAAAAAGAACATTTTGTGTAAAATTATTTTTATTTTGTTATTTTATTTTATATCATTGTATTTATATTATTTGTTTTAGATTTATTTTGTGGGTGTTGGACGATCGAAGTGTGCGCGGGAGATGCCTATTGGTGGCGATGAGGTTCGCAACCCAACACACCGCGCCTCCCGCGGGGCGAAAAGAGAAGGATGGAGTGCCGCATCAGTAAAAGTGTGACAGTCCATTCTCTCTGCTTACACTTTCGGGGAGACGGGGTGATGGTTAGTTAGTTAGTTAGTTAATTTGACAAATTAGCCTAATTATTATTATTATGCATATAGCATGAACTGCCTTTTATAGTGTCCGCCTTATGGCAATTCAATTTTTTTTTTTTTAATTCCAGGGCTCAACATTGATGAATGAAAGATCGGACCAAAGTTGCCAATGCAGCGACTAATGTTTAAATGGAATGGGATCGGTCATAAAGCAAGGACAACGGGTTATAAGATCTTCTGGCCTGGAGTGGCGAAAGAGAAACAGCTACACAAATTCTGGCAGATCACAAGCAAGATGGTCTGATGACATTAAACGAGTGGCAGGAGGTCAATGGCGCAGAGCGACGAGGGATACAGTTGTGGAAGTCGGGAAGGGAGGCTTATGTAGTATTATCATCTATATTACTATTCCACGCCAGCGGACTCGCAGTGCCGAAATCACGATCGTAGAAACTTACTTTATTGGCTCTGATGTGAATTTCATGGACAAAAAAATCAAGAGTTTTGTTTCTTTAATATAATGAATGTTTTCTGCAAATGTGATATAATATTGTTTATTTGATC